>JAVJIF010029866.1:600000-765000 GCA_038442645.1 Agave tequilana | reverse complement strand
AGTTCTTATATATGAGATAATATATTAGTTACAAGCACTTTATAAATGTTAAATAATGTGAAAGAACATGAGTAATAATAATAATTGTTATAGGTGACGGTTGAGTATAGGAAGAAGTGGTAAAAAAATTAAATATTTAATTGAAGAGTTATGGCTGGAGAATCTGAAGAGTTCCTTCTTTCCAGAGGTTTACTACGTGAAGTACAAATTAACTTTTTATAGAATATTTTTCCTATATCTTTAGATTACGTATGGTGCACATCTTTCCTTTATCGAGATTAACATCAGTGCATCTCTTTTTTCTAGACTGTTGTTGTATCACGGTAGATAGAATATTAATTACTTCATTTAATTCAGTATAATTAATATAGTATTTTTATAAGATGTGATATACGCAAACTTATCTCAGGGTCGCATGGCTAAATCTACTTTATAAAATTATAAAAAATCTGTTACATAAGGCATGCGAAAAAAGACTGCGACTTTGGTCGCAGTGTTGAAGGAGGTCGCAGTGCTGGACGATAGCATATTTCGTCTGTTATTTTTATGCGAATAAGGAATGCGATTAGGGTCGCAGACGTGATATAAAAAGTTTTTGTTATACTATGACTGCGACTAGTGTCGCAGTCGTCATATAAAATTGAAAGTAATATTGTTTTAAATCTGCGACCATGGTCGCAATGTTCGAAAGTTTTATTATAAAATCTGCGACCATGGTCGCAATGTTCGAAAGTTTTATTATAATATGACTGCGACTATGATCGAGGAATTTGTAAAACGGTGAGAATTCTGTTACAGAAGGCATGTGAAAGAAGATAGTGTCTGTCGTCAGATTGCTGAAGGATATCATGTTTCTTTATGTTTCTAACATGTTTTTTTACTTTTCAATGCTTCTGTTTATTTCACATTATTTAGAAGTAAAAAAGGGGTATTTTTGTTAATTTGATTCACGATTGTTTAGGCGGGATTTTTTAGATTTTTTTTGGCGCCTATACTCTGCGGCCGATATGTGACATATATTCAGCCACGTCACCGCCGGCTGAGAAACTCTCTCAGCCGGCGACTGAGGTACAGTAACCCTATATATATGTGTGTGTGTGTGAAAAATGTACCTCAGCCGCCAGCTGAGAGAGACTCTCTCAGCTGTCACTTTAATATGGCCGCAAACCCACTGCAACTTGGTCGCAACCCACTATAACATGGTCGCAGTCCTAAAAAAATCATATAATTTTAGTGTAATTAGGACTGCAACCCTAGTAGCTACCCTCAGGAAAAGACTGCAACCTTGGTCGCAGTCTTCAGCAAAAGACTGCGACCTTGGTCGCAGTCCTCAGAAAAGACTACGATTATGACAAATGTCCTCATAAAACTACTGTGACATTGTCACAGTCCTCATATAAAATTACGACCTTGGTATCAGTAGTCAAAATAGTGGTTAAAGTTCAGCCACTTTGCGCCAGCTGACAGAGTCTCTCTCAGCTGGCGGCTGAGGTACAGATTCCTCTCTCTCCCTCTCTCTCTCTCTATATATATGTATGTATATATATATATATATATATATATATGTATATGTATATGTGTATATATATATATATATGTATATGTATATGTGTATATATATATGTATATATATGTATATATATATCTCTATATATATATGTATATATACATATACATATATATATATATATATATATATATATATATATATATATACATATATATATATATATATATATACATATATACATATATATATATATATATATATATATATATATATATATATGGCCAAGTGCTCCTAGTAGGTCTCCTTAGATTGTAATATAAGGAGATGACTTAAAACTCTAACATCCTGATTTTTTTTCATAATCCGACCGCACATGATCATATTCATGTTATAAGATGTACGCATATAAAAAATCATATGATTTGAAGTTCATATACTCATTGATCTAATCGTTCCATTTTGTTCTACTGTTTAAAAATCGTTAATGTTTGAACCTAAAAAATAGAGTAAATAAACTTCAAATCACGTGATTTTTTATATGCATACATCTTATAACATAAATATGATAATGTGCGGTCGGATCGTGAAAAAAATCGGGATGTTAGAATTTTAAGCCGTCTCCTTAGATTACAATTTAAGGAGACCTACTAGGAACACTTTTCCCATATATATATATATATATATATATATATATATATATATATATATATATATATATATATATATATATATATATATATATATATATATAGACACACACACACACATATGTATATAGAAACATATATATATATATACACACACACACACACACAAACGTACATACATACATATAGGATTAGTTTTTGGGTTTTAGTTTTATTTCCTCCAAATCTAATCTTAACCACCCAGAAACTAATTCGAGGTTCCAATGCTCCTTTCTTATCTTCTCACGTAAGCTAGCTTTCTCACCGGACCGTTACTCTCTCTCTCTCTCTCTCTCTCTCTATATATATATATATATATATATATATATATATATATATATATATATTGAAGAGTAAAGATAATTTCTATTGATATCAAAATCATGTACAATATAAAAATTGCCTACTTATAAGATCTACAGGCGCACTTCCTTTAAGCCTGGGGTCAAACTATAGTGAGGTGTCTTCTCCATTTCCTATACTTCTTCTAATATACAACTTAGCCAGGTTTCTGCTTGCTTGTATAAATTTCCATGTCCCTGAATGGAGAAGATGTACAGGGGCTTTCCAGAAGTTCACATCCTTGAAATATAGAGATTTCATCCAATTTTCTCACAGTCAGGATTATTGCAACACCTGCAGACCAGTTTCACTCCAGCAGCATTGTTGATCTCTTGAATTCTTGTCATTGCTAATCCACCTTCTGATTTTGGTTTACAGATTTTATCCCAAGCCCAAGCATGTATCTTGCCTCTCCAAAGAAATTTTGCAAACATTGCTTCTAGGACTTTAAGGACTGAAGAAATATAAAAGATTATATCCAATACTGCAAGATCCCAAAATCACCGTTTTAATGAGCTCAATCCTCCCTGTGAAGGAAAGAGCTGTAGCTATCCAGCCCTCTATCTTCTCTCTGCACTTGTCAATATTAGAGGAGTAATTCCGTGCCTTTAAATAGTTAACAGACAAAGGAATACCCAGATACTTTGCTGGCAATTTTCCTTCAACAAATCCAATAGCCACCATAAGTTCACTTACTCTCTGGTGACCTCCACTGAAATATATCTTGCTTTTTATTTTGTTAATCACTAATCCAGTGTTTTGAGCCAGTAGATCAGGGACTCTTGTCAATATTTCTTAAAGAAGCAGCATGTCCCTTTGTGAAGACAAGCATATCATTAGCAAAGAGATGGGATACTAAATGCTCTTTTCCTCTGATAATTGGCTTTATATCTCCAGCAGCAATAGCCAAATCCATCTTAATGGAGAAGAACTCCATAACAAGCACAAAAATGTAGGGCGACAAACAATCTCCTGCCTCACCCCTATTACTACTAGGGAAGTGTCCAGTGGGCTACCATTTAACATAATGAAGAAGGTAGGGGAGTCATTGCACTCTCTAATCCATGATATCCATCTTTCAGGAAACCCCATGCAGTTCAAATTGCCTGTTAACACTATCAAATGCCTTTTGGAGATCAATTTTCAAACATACCTTAGAAACAGTCTTCTTCTTGAAGTCACGCGCCAGTTCATGAGCTAACAAGGTGCAGTCATGTATCTGCCTACCTGACAGGAATGCACATTGATTTGTTGATACTAAATCCACAACCATTTGATTTTCTGAGAACATATATGAACCGTACTACCTGAATCAAATATCCAGCCTTTACTTTGAGATGTGTTGTCTTCGTAAGAAGCCATTAATATTTTGGTGTCCTCTACACCGCTTGCTACGTCTGCCTCCACAACTTCCCCCTTCTTCTTCAGCAACTCTTGCCGGTGCTTACAGTCATTCTTCCAATGATCTTCTCTGTGATAAAAGTGACACGCCTTTGATGAGTTTGGACCTTTTCTTCCTTCTCTTCCTTTCCTTCCCGTGACCACCAAACTCGATTCTGTCTGCTCCTCTTGATTTGACCTTTTTCTAATCTCATTAGATAAGAGAGTTGATATGACCTCCTCCAATATGAGAGTTTCCTTACCGTAGAGCATGGTGGTGACGATATGATCATATGACTGTGGAAGAGAACTGAGAACTATCAATGCCTTATTCTCCTCGTCGATCTTGACATCAACAGCTAGAAGCTCGCAATGACCTTGTTGAAGAAGTTTAGATGCTCCAATACTATTATCCCTTCCTTCATGTATAGCCCATATAGTTATTTCTTGAGATATAACTTGTTAGAGAGGCTTTTCGTCATATACAACGTTTCTAACGTTGATCACAATCTCTAGCCGTTTCTTCATCCATCGCGTTGTACATAACCTCATCTGTGAGACATAGTTAGATCGTGCTTGCCGCCTTTAGATTGACGTATTGCAGGTTTTGCTGACTTACCCTTTAAGGTCTTATGAAGATCTTGTTGTTCCAGCAATGCCTCACCCTCTTTTGCCATAAGCCGAAGTTTCCTTTGCGATTGAACTTCTCGACCTTTGTCGTAGAACTTTCTATCTTTGACATATTGCCCTTCGTCAACTTTTAGCTCTGATACCAATTGTTACAAAATTGATATGCTTTGATACCAATTATTGCGACACCCTAGATCAACGCCAGTGGAACTTGGCAATATGAATAGTACTTGCAAAAAAAAAGCTTGATGTAAAGCAAACTAGCAATACCTAGACAAAGAGTAATAAAGAAAAAATACAAGAATTTAACGTGGTTCGGCCCAAATTTGACCTATGTCCACAAGGATAGAATTTGAGAGAGCCTTATTAATAGACTTGGTATAAAGAGATCTAACATTTCTCTTGATGCAATAAGAGTATTCACCTTCCACTTGAATCTACCCCTATATTACAGAAGTATTACCTTCTCTCCATGTACCTTCAACTTGCTCCTCTCTTTCTTGGCTTCCACTGGTCTCCTTTACATGAGATTATCTATTGTAAAAACTCTGCGAGAATTGTTTGGTTGAGGTAAGTATAATGCTTGGTTATAACTTTTATTTATAGGATTTTACAATACAACTCCTATTTGGACTATGAGATGATCTTGGCCTTTAGATGGTTGAAGAATCTTGATCAATACTTTTAGAAATTGATCTCTTTGATTTAGAAGAATTCTAAACCTTTTAATCTTTAGAAACAAACTTTCATTGAATAGGAATTAAATCCTATTCATACTCCTCTTGTAAAGGAAAGTCACAATTGCCTGAAAAGAAAACTGCTTCATCTTAATTTGATTCTTCTGCTTCAAGTCATCGTTTTCTCTAATTCAATTAGATTTTCTTGGATCATCATCTCTTCTTGAAAAATAAGGCAAAATCCTAACACGATTAAACCTACAAACTCCTTATTTTCAGACCCTTGGCTTGCAAAGATCGAGGCTTAGCTTGAGCTTGCTAGATAATTTATTTTTTTTGAACTAAACGAAGTTTGAACTCATTTAGATAATTACACGAATATAAACCTTCTAAAAGCAAAAACTTGTCATGTTTAACAACCATATTTCCACCACACTCAAAAATATTAAATTTTTTATCTTTAACTTTACTACATGCCTAGATGAATTCTTCTGAAAATTTATTGCTAGTCACAATGCAGCATAGTAGTACAATTTTTTGTATAGGCAAAAAGTTAAAGATCCAAATCTTACTTACGCCATGCTACGACCTATTCTCAATAAAAGAAAACAAGGAAAAAGATAAAGAGATAGGAGAAAAGAAAACGGTTACCTGTGTTGGGAGGAAATAATGCAAAAATAAGATTACACCATGCTGCCTGCTTTCTTCCATTATTAGTTCTTTTTTTGAAAGGTAATTGTTGAAAGGGACTAACGAAAAGGATAAATTGTTCTGGAAACATTTCAGAAAGAGTTGATGAAAATTTCTGATTAAACTGTGACTGATGTAACTTATTTAAGACAAATATATACTGAGAGTATGATAGACTAGTGCAGAGATAAGATTAACTTTAGAGACTTTAAAATGCTTATAGGAAATAAATTTTAGATCAGCTCGACCTTAAGGATTTTTTGTTTTTGGCCTTATGGAGGAGGCGTTTTGCCTCAATAGAGCCCTACTACAGTTGATTTGGTCAGTAGACAATAGAGAAGGTTGTTTCCAGCATGTTAGGTTCCTGCAAGACAAATCCTGTCAATTAATGATACAGGTCTCTAAGTTTCTAATAAATGAGCAATTGTAATTTATAATCTGAAGTGTATAAGTACTCTTAGGAGAAAATAATATACCCATTCTTTTCCTCTCGCGCAATACAAAATCATCTACCTGAAATATGTCAAAATTTGATAAATTTAGCTAGAGTTGTATTCTTGTTAGAGTATAAATCAACCACTAAGCTCTAAATTCTCACTTCTCTCTTTTTTTGTAGAAATTGACTTGGATTTATGCCAATGAACTTTAGTCAAATAATTGTCTCAATTATCTTTTCAATAGTGATTTTCATCCTACCTATTTGGAGTTTCAGCAGCTTCTAGTTATAAATTCTGTAGCATCATCTCCTTCATTTCAGTCTTGAAACCAAGGGACACTTGATTTTGCAAACCATTAACTAGTCTTAACCCTAAAGTAACTGCATCTATCTTGTTTGCAATTGAAGAAGATTGTCATTAGCGGTTCACAGTACTTAGCTTCTTTTCCACATCCGCATAAAAGGAAGTTTGTCAAGCTGTTTGCAGCTGAAAAAAGAAGTAGAAATATTTAAACATAGATAAATAAATAACTTGTGATAACCATGAGGAATAGGGTGAGGATGAGATGAAGAAGGAGAGAGGAGACATCTGAGGTGAGAGATTAAAAAAAAACTGATAAAACTCCGTCAAACAAAGAATGAGTTCTTCCCATTTAAACACTGTTATTCAACTAAAAGAATCAAGTAAGATATTTGGAGTACATTTTAGCATTTGCAAGTCACAAGGCCCATTTTGGCAATGAAATTGGAGGCGCAAACTACAAATGTCAAGGGAAATGGTAGGTTTGCAACGATGGGGATCTTTCTAGAATTGGGAATAGACGACGCACTTTTAACGGCGATTTGGTATGTAACCACCCTATAATGAAAAGCGGTGGTAATTTAGCAATTGTTTGAAATTTTTATTAATTAACCTGCAACATAAAAGGGTGGTTCTTATAGGATCCGCCCTAATAAATTATGTCACGGCGGTTCTTTAAAGAATCCATGTGATCTTCTTTTTAGATTACCGAAAGGCAAGAAATTCGAGGGGTATTTTAGGGCGGTTCAAAGATTTATAATGGCGTCTTGGTGAAACCGCCGTTTTACGCAGTTCAAAACGGTGGAAGTTTCAATGGGAATTTCTTCAGAGAACCGTCGTTATATTTTAATAATATTAGGGCAGTTCTCTATAGAACCGTCCTAATAGCTCCTCGGTTTGCACGCAGAATTAATGACATATCTTCCCTCAAAAGTCCCAACCATCACTCCAGATTTCAGATCTCACATTTCTCTACCCGCCCCCCTCTCTCCCCCATTCGCCGGGCGTGCCTTGCCGTCCTCTGTCGTGCCTTGCTGCCCCATCGTGTCCTTGTCGCTCCGCCCTTGCCGGCCCCTCGCCGTCTCGTGTGCCCTCTTAAAAACTTCGCCCCGCTCCTGTGCCCTCGCTGCCCCGCCCTCGTTGGCCCAACTGTTCCCTCGCCGCCCCGTGTGTCAAAAACTCCACCCCACCCCGCCGTGCCCTCACCGCCCCGCCCTCGCCACCCCGCCCTCTCCTTGCCCTTGCCACCCCTCCCTTGCCGGCCTGGCAGTTCCCTCACCGCCCGTGTGCCCTCTCAAAAACTATGCCTGGCCCTGCCGTGCCCTCGTTGCCTCGCCCTTACCGACCTGGCCGTGGAATCGCCCAACCCGCCCGGTCGTTCCCTCGCCGGCCTCTGTCTTTCCCTCACCACCGCGCCTAGCCACCGGCTATTCCAAAGGTAATTTCTTTTTGTAAAACCATAAATTTTTTAAATTAAGTTTCTATTTTCTCATTCTTTCATGAATAAAATATCTTTTTTTAGTTAATTTTAGAATTTGTAATAGTTTCTTATAGAATTTATTGATTACTTAACATTTTTGGTCATTTTGTATTCCTTTTCAATTGTTTGTATGGATGTGGTGGTGGTAAGGTGTGTATGTATGTGTGTGTTTGTGCATGTGGGGTGGGTGTGGGGGTGTGTGTACGCGCGCGCGTGTGTGATGGTGGTGATGTGCGCGTGTGGTGGGTCTATGGGTGTGCGAGCGCATGTGTGTGTGGTGAGTGTGTGGGTGTGTGGTGATGGTGGTGAGGGGTGTGTGTGTTTGTGCAGGTGGTTGTGTATGTGTGCATGTGATGATGGTGGTGGTGTGCGCATGTGGTGTGTGTTTGTGTGTGCGCATGTGGTGGTGGTAGTGCGTGCGCGTGCATGCGTATGTGCATGTGATGGTGGTGGTGGTGGCATGCGCGTGGGGGGGGGGTGTGCATGTGGTGTGTGTTATTGTTTGTGTGTGCGCGCGCGTGTGCGCGCATGTGAAGTGTTTGCGTTGGTGGGTTTGGGTGTGTGCACGTGCATGTGTGTGCGGTGTGTGGGGGTGCATGTGTGTGTGCATATGGGGTGTGTGTGATGATGCGTGTGGTGGTGGTATGTGTGATGATGTGTGTGCGTTGTGGGGTGTGTGTGATTGTGCATGTGGGTGTGTGTGTAATGTATGTAGAAAAAATAATTAAGTAATCAGAATGAAAAAATTATAATCAAAGTTATGTATATTGATTTTAATTCTTTTTTTTTTGTTTTTTGATGTCTAGACTACATAAATATGGATCGGAAATGGAGGCATGCTCACATGTTAACTGCAAAATATGACAATGGTGTAAGAGAGTTATATTAAGTTTGTTATTGAGCATACCAACAATCTAAATCCTATTAGGTGTCCATTCATAAGATGTTGTATTGATAAAGTTACAGTTGACAAATTATGAGACCATTTATTCATTTATGAAATTGATAAAAGTTATACAAGATAGATATGGTATGATGAGAGTGCAAGAGGAAATACAACAATTATTTCAACTGATGAAAGGTGTGATGAAAGAGAAGAAGTTGATTATAGCGAGGGTGATCAATTAAAAGACATGTTCCATGATGTAGAAAAAAACTTTGCGAATCACTCACACTTATTCGAGAGCTTGAAAAATGATTCAGAAAAATCTTTATATGATAGTTGCACTACATTCACTAAATTGTCTGCAGTGTTGAAATTGTACAATTTGAAAGCGGGAAATGGGTGGAGCGATGAGAGTTTTACGGCCTTACTCAAATTCTTAAAAGAAATGCTCCCTGAAGATAATAAACTCGTACATATGATGCCAAGAAGATCATATCCTTCATGGGTATGAATTACGAGAGGATAAACACTTGCCCTAATAATTGTTTTGATGATAGTGGTGGGAACAATAATGATGAGGTTAGCGAGTTTTGCTTATTAGATGATCATTTTGAAGGAATATTTGTTGAGAAAAGATATAGAAAAAGGGAAAGAACAAAGATAAATCTATTTATTTGTTATATGCATTGTTTCTAAAGCACCGATCTTTTTCAGCGTTCTTTTTTAAATTTTCTTTTTCTTGATTTCATAAATTATTGATAAGGTTCTAATTTTTGTGTTAGTGTTCTTCACAGGCATATGGCTCCATCAGATCCCACTGAAGAGGGCTCAAAGAAGACTCGAGGCATACTCGCATGGGTCGTCTTATTGAGCAATAATAATAGGAGACTCAATGTGGAATCTAATCATACGAATGTACCAATTGATGAAAATGGAAAAACATTGAGAAATTATATTGGAGTTGTTGCTCATACTTATGTACCTATTGACATAATGGATTGGCGTGCAATTTTGAAAGAGCTGAAGAATAAGATCTGGGAGAACTTTAGGTAAGAAAATTCAGAATAGTTTACTAGTTTTTACATTACTAGATATGAGGGCATTAATATTTTTATGACTTATTGCAGAGTGTAATCATTCTAGAAGAGTAAGTTAAGCATGACTTATTAAAGGCAGCTGGACATGATTGAAAAAATTTTAAAACTAATTTTACAATACATTTCATCAACAAAGGTCTAACAGAATATCCGCCAGGAGAGTATACTTTCACTGAGAAAGAAGTTTGGGAACGTTTCGTTTTCCAGCGTTCTACTGATGACTTTCAGTTACACATACATGTACACACATATACACACATATACAAGTACATATGCATGTACACACATATACACGTACATACACACACATACATGTACATACACACACGCGCTTATTCATATATACACACATAAACACACATGTATACACACATACCCACACATACATGTACATACACATGCACATATACATATACACGCGCACACACACACTCACACATATATAATTGTACACACACATATGCGCACACACAAATACACACATGCATGTACTCACATATAAACATGTCCACACACACACACACACACACACACATATAATTGTACACATACACATATGCGCACACACTTACACACACATGTACATGTATATGTACATATAC
The DNA here is from genome assembly GCA_038442645.1 of Agave tequilana. NCBI lineage: Eukaryota > Viridiplantae > Streptophyta > Magnoliopsida > Asparagales > Asparagaceae > Agave > Agave tequilana. The sequence goes on along the minus strand of JAVJIF010029866.1, from coordinate 754,283 downwards.
ATGTACCACACATACATACATATACATGTATAGACACACACAAACATACACATACATACATATGTACACACACATACACATACATACACACAGATAAATGTACATGTATTTATGCATGTACACACATATACATATACATATACATACACAAGTACATACATACATGTAACATGCACACACACATACACTCACATACATGTACGTATGCATATACATTTTTTTTGAAAGGTAAATGAATTGTATTGATGTTAAAATGGGAAAAGGACAAGTACATGATATAAGCCCATTAAAGCTCAGTGCTAGTCCCATCTTATCCATGTACACCCCGTATCCAAAAGCAAATAAACAAAATCAAACACAAAAGACCTGTAAGGACACACACATGTACACACACGCACATGTAACATGGACACACGCATACACTTACATACATGTACATGCGCATATACATGTACACACACATATATAAATGCGCACACACATATGCAAACACACACATATACATGTACATTTACATGTACATGTACACACACATAAAAAAGTTTACGAAAACTTAATTTAAATAATTGTATATTTATTAGACACTGAGAGAGAAGAATAAAAAGATTCAGAAAAAGAGGTTAAATATACACACAGATTGTCTCATAACGGATACGCTCGCCATAAACAAGAACTGGTATTGAGTATATTTTTTTTGTTAAGTTTTAATATTTGCATATTTTATGGAATATTACTTATGTCTTGAATATATGTTTTGTAGAACAGATGGCCCAAAAATCAAGTGAGAATGATTCAACTTCATCCTTAAATTTTCAAGCTGATTTGTGGATAAGTGCTAGAAATAAAAGGAGATGACTCATACATAAATACATATAGTCAAAAAGTTGCAAGCAAAATTATAAGTGTTTATGTTTACAATAAAATTCTCATAGCATGCCCTTTTTTGAAACCTTCCTAACTATTGACTATTAATTTTTTTTAGGACCGTCTTTCTCAGTCTGCATCCTAGGACCCATGGTATTCGAGACTCCCAAGCACCTTAGTCATGTTAGAGCCGGCAGACAAGGGCTATCCAAATGAATTACTTCTATATATCTCACAAATCTTATAGATATTACACAGATGAGGATATTGAGAGAAAGGCTAGAGACATTAGCCAAATCACATTTCCAGAATAATGGAAGGAATGAGAAAATGTCATAAGACGTGAGTATTTGGCATGAGAATATGCATTGAAATGTGAGCATTTGCAACGAGATGATGATATGAGAGCTGAGATTTGGCATGAGAAGAAACCATGAGGTCTTTTCTAATGTAACAATTCCAGCAAGAGTTGATGCCCCGTCATGATGATGTCACAATACACTGTTTTCTTGCTACAGCATATAGCGACAATAATAGTTGTACAATTTTAAAACATTTATCTGAGATTTCTGAGGCAATTTTATCTAATTTTTATAATATGTTGAGTTTTGAGAACTATATGTATTTTATTAATATAAGGCTTACTATTTATCAACTCTCACAGAATGGTTTTCTTCTGATGATTTTGATCATCGAGAATAATAATCGTGCAGTGGTACGTGGAAGAACTTACAGCACAAGGGTGATAGTTAGTATATTCATATCTTGCCACTTGAAAATGAGTATGTTAGAGTGAGCATCATTGATCCATTGGATCGCAATGCACCTCTCCCAATTTCATGTAACGAAATGATAGCTGCCAGTGATGTCGTGGTGCTTTTTGTTGGCCCAAGGTTACAATCACCCATGTTTAGTGTGTTTTGATGATTACAAAACATATTAGTTATTTGTACTAATATTGTTTATTGTTTAAGTGTGTTGTAGGGTTCTAACTATACTAAAAGGTTTACACCCTAAAAGAAAGTGCTTTGGACTCAAGACAACTCAATTTGGGCTCAAGATGCAAAATTGAAGATCATGTGGAGATAGCCCCTCTTGAAGCCTTGAAGTCCCTAGAACATTGTAAGAATAGAATGTTAAAGTTTGAGTGTAGGATATTTGGCTCTAGGATACATACACACATTATTCTTTACAAATTCTATGTTTAAAAATGTTTGTTTCTAAGTTTTATGCCTTAGTCTATATATTCATGTATCCAACTTGTTACATTTTGAATATCTTGTTTAAAACATGTGTATAGACTATTTCTTGCATAATACTTAGTTGAAAGTTTTTCAAAATATTTTTACAAAAATTTCCAACTTCAAAAACTGCCAGTTTTCCTGTTTCAGGTTGACCGGCCGACCGGCCCGGTCGACCGGCCGTTGTACTTGGGCGTGCACGTCTGTGCACGTCTGACGGTCGACCGGACCGGTCGACCGTCTGAGAGCAGGTCTGCTCTCGGTTTGTTTGGGTCGACCGCCCGGTCGACCGCTTTAAGGAAACTGTGTTTCCATTGAAGGAAACGGTCGACCGAGCGGTCGACCGGAGTCCAACGGCTCTTTGCCAACAGGGCAAACGGTCGACCGACCGGTCGACCGCTACGCCTGCAAGAGCCCAACGGCTCTTTCCTCTTTGGTGCAATTCTGAAATCTGTTTTTATTTTCTGTTTTAACAGACTTTTTGAGAGTTGTTGGAGACCTTTTTCAGGCCAAATTAGGTGTAAAGAAATTGTTTTTAACCTATTCTCTCCTTATAATAGAGGGGAATGGGTCCTTACTATTTACCAAGAAAAATCCCAAGTTTTCATTATTTTTCAAAAGAGAAGAAAGATAGTTTTCAAAGCTTCCAATTCTAATTCTTTTTAAGCTTGTTTTTCAGTTGTGTTTGATTGCTAATATCACTCTACAACTGAAGTTTTTCTCACTACACTTCATAGAGCCAAAAATCCTTTACTCATACTATAGAGAAGTTGTAAAAGAGTGAGAGATTGTAAAAGAGTTTGGGAAAGAGTTTTGTGATCTTGTGGAGATCACTATTGTTCTTGTGATCCTTGTTCTTGTGGAGACACCTCTTCGGTAGAGGTTATTGTAAGAGCTCGGTGCTCCGGTCTTCGGTAGACCATTGTAAGGCGTCCTCGGTGGATAGTGGAAACCCTTCACGGAGGTGAAGGTGGGGAGTAGAGCGGTGGCTCGAACCTCGAAACAAACTTCTTGTGTTTGCGATTACCTTGCGTCAATTTTGTTTTTAAATTCTTTTGCACTTTATTGCTTTCAATTACTTGCTTGTGATCTTCTTTCTTTATTTGTGCTTTTATTTCAAGCTTGTAATACTTGTGTGCATCTCACCATTCATCCATCATATCTTGCCTTGATCGATCATAATCTCATACAACAAGGTTGCATTGCGCACCTCTAACCCATTTAAAGGGGAATTGGGAGGAAGGAGTTCAGAACCTCTCACGGGGTATTCGGCTCTTAGTCTTGTTTTGAGAGATCGTTGCATCACTCATCATACTAAGTTTTAAAAAGATCATTAGATTAGCAATCACACCTATTCACCCCCCTCTAGGTGTATTTCAATTGGTATCAGAGCTTGGTTACTAGGCTCTTGGCTTAACAACCCTAGAAAGATCCTAATATTGCTAATCATTTCATTCATTCTCACTTAGTAAAGATGGCCGATGGTATTAAGACACCCCTAAGTTTGATGGACTTAACATTCCCATATGGAAGGTTAAGATGACCGTTTTCTTGCAATCTCTAGGTAGTCGAGTTGCAAAGGCCGTGACCAAACCTTTTAGTGCACCCCCCGGTGATGAATCCACTTGGTCCGAAATAGAGACCAAAAATTTGATGCCAATGCTAGGGCTCACTATGCACTACTTCAAGCCCTTAATGATGATGACATAGCTAGAGTGATTCATTGCAAGTCCGCATATGAAATTTGGACACACTTGTTAGTTACACATGAAGGGACCTCACAAGTGAAGAGGGCTAAGATAGACCTTCTTCGGTCCCAATATGAGAACTTTAGCATGCAAGAACATGAAACCATAGATGATATGGTTACAAAATTTACTAAGATCACTAATGGACTTTCTTCTCTAGGTGATGGTATTGATAATGATCAAAAGGTGAGAAAGATCATTCGGGCTCTTCCTCCTTCATGGGAAGTAAAGGCAACTACCTTGAAGGAACTCAATGACAAAGAAGAGATGGAGCTCATAGGTCTCATTGGGAACCTCAAAACCCATGAGATGGAGAGGAAAGCAAGGGAGGATATGGCTCCTTCCAAAAAGAAGACTATAGCCTTCAAAAGTCAAACCATCCACTCCGACGAAGATAATGAAGAAGAAGATGACGAAGAGCTCTCACTTCTTGTGAAGAACGTCCGGAGGATGTACCACAAGGCAAAATTTCAAGGAAGAAGGAGATGGCAAGGAGGCAAAGAAGAAAGAAAGATCGTGTGCTTCAATTGTCAAAAATCGGGACACATCGTAGCGGATTGTCCGGATAAGGTGAAGCCCTCCACATCCAAGAAGCCTTACAAGAAGAAGGCAATGAAAGCAACATGGGATTCCGAGAGCGAATCCGAGGAGGAAATTGACACCGCCAACATGTGCTTCATGGCAAATGAAAGCACAAGCAAGGTAACCCCTTCCACTTCTCCTAATGATGAACTTTCCATGGATGAATTAGGAGAAGCTTTTGTAGAATTATCACATAACTATGATTTTCTTAAGAAAAAGTATTTAAAAATGAAAAAGGAAAATGAATCCCTTAATCAACAAGTTTTTACTCTTTCTAAAGAAAAGGATGAATTACTTTCCACTCTTGTTTCCACTCAAAAAGATTTTGACAAGTATAAGATTTCTTGTAAAGGCAAGTCCCCACTAGTTGATTCTAATGAGATTACCATGCTTAAAGAAAGAATAGACTCATTAGGAATTGTTTTGAAAAATTGTGAGTTTGATAAGAAGAAGATAGAGGCCATGTTTCCTAAGAAACAAGCCCCTAAGAAAAATGTTTACCAAGCTCATGCTCATGTCCATACCACACAACCTTTACATCGTGGCAAACCCCAAAAGCATGCTCACACTTCACACACACATCATGCATACATGTATAGAAGAGTGTTCTCATGTTCACATTGTGGGCGGAAAGGGCACTTAGCCAATTTTTGCTATGATAGACTAAGTGCATCTCATCATAATGTTTGGGTTCAAAATACTAACTTCCAAGGACCCAAGAAAGTTTGGGTACCAAAATCAACGAATTTGTTAAATGATGTAGGTACCTTCCAAAGCGCAACGACGTAGAGGATTGTGGTATCTTGATAGTGGTTGCTCAAGGCACATGACTTGGGACATCAACAACTTTGCAACCCTATCAAGATACCATGAAGGTGGCACCGTCACCTTCGGAGATGATGCCAAGGGTAAAATCATCGGTATTGGTAATGTAAAACTCGGCACATCCCTTTAATTGAAAATGTAGTTTTAGTTGACGGCCTCAAGCATAACCTCTTGAGTGTTAGTCAACTTTGTGATAAAGGTTTTGATGTTGTTTTTAATAATGTAGCTTGTAAAGTAATTGATAGAATTTCTAATGCTTGTGTATTTTCCGGTTTTCGTGAAAGCAATGTTTATATGATTGATATGTTAAATATGTCTTGTAATATTACTTGTTTAAAAGCCCTCGATGATGACTCTTTGTTGTGGCATAGAAGATTAGGCCATATTTCTTTTGACCATATTTCTAGGTTAAACACAAAGGAAATGGTGAAAGGTATTCCTTGTTTGAATTTTGAAAAGGACCGAGTTTGTGACGCATGTCAATTTGGGAAACAAACTAAGTCTTCTTTCAAGTCAATTAAGGATATCATGACATCACGTCCTTTGGAGTTAATCCATATGGATTTATTTGGCCCTACTCAAACCAAAAGTCTAAGTGGGAATAGATTTGCATTTGTTTTGGTTGATGACTTTTCTCGTTTTACATGGGTTTTCTTTCTTGAACACAAAAATCAAGCATTTTCATATTTCCAAACTTTTAAGAAAAGAGTTGAAAAAGAAAAGGAGTCTTCAATTTTAAGAATAAGAAGTGATAGAGGAGGTGAGTTCATTAACCTACCCTTTACCACTTTTTGTGAAGAACATGGAATTAAGCATGAACTTTCTTGTCCTAGAACTCCACAACAAAATGGAGTAGTTGAACGGAAAAATCGAACCTTACAAGAGATGGCTAGGACAATACTAAGTGAATATGGTCTACCACATTATTTGTGGGCCGAGGCTGTTAATACATCATGCTATATATCAAATCGTGTTTTCTTGTGTAAAAATACTACAAAAACCTCTTTTGAAATGTACTTTTCTAGAAAACCAAATGTTTCATATTTCAAGGTTTTTGGATGCAAATGTTTTGTTTTAAATACAAAAGATAATTTAGGAAAATTTGATCCTAAATCTTATGAGGCTATATTTGTGGGTTATTCTAGTACTAGTAAGGCTTATAGAGTCTTCAATAGGTCATCATTGACTATTGAAGAATCTATACATGTTAAGTTTGAGGAATCTAACTTGTTTGTTAAGAATGTTATAGAAATAGATGCTTTGGATGAAGGCTTGGAGAAAGTGACCTTGGAGGATACTACTACTATGGGAGACAAGCCAAAGGATGATAAAGGAAGTGAAGCTAAAGTAGAAGAGGCTCAAGGAAATGAAAATCAAACAAATGAAGTGGAGCCTACTCAACAACTTCCAAAGGGTTGGAGATACAATCCTCATCATCCCAAGGACCTCGTCATAGGTGAAGTATCAAAAGGGGTAACCACTCGCTCTAAACTTCATAACTATTGTGGACATTATGCATTTATTTCACATGTTGAACCCAAGAACGTCCTCGAAGCCGAGGCCGATTCATATTGGTTGCTAGCCATGCAAGAGGAGCTCAATCAATTTGAGCGCAACCAAGTTTGGCACCTTATTCCTAGGCCCCACGATATACCAACAATTAGTACTAAGTGGATCTTTAAGAACAAGTTGGATGAATCGGGTAACGTTGTTAGGAATAAAGCTAGGTTAGTTGCCCAAGGTTACACTCAAATCGAAGGAATCGATTTTGAAGAAACCTTTGCACCCGTATCACGGCTTGAAGCCATACGGATGACACTAGCATTTGCCTCATATAAAGATTTTAAATTGTTTCAAATGGATGTTAAAAGTGCTTTTCTAAATGGCTTTATTGAAGAGGAGGTGTATGTTGAACAACCCCCGGGTTTGTTGATCCTACACATCCGGATTTTGTATTCAAATTAGATAAAGCTCTTTATGGTTTAAAACAAGCCCCTAGGGCATGGTATGAAAGACTTTCTTCATTTTTAATTTCAAATGGTTTTAAGAAAGGTAAAATAGATACAACATTGTTTACAAAACATGTAGAAAAAGATATACTTATTGTACAAATTTATGTAGATGATATTATTTTGGTTCTACTAATGAATCTCTTTGCCAAGCTTTTGAGTCATGCATGAAGGATGAATTCGAAATGTCTATGATGGGGGAGCTCAACTATTTCCTTGGACTCCAAATCAAGCAAAGGAAGGATGGGATCTTCATCAATCAAGCCAAGTACACAAAGGAATTAATCAAAAGGTTCGGGCTTGAAGGATCTAAAGTAAGCAAAACTCCCATGGCAACAACTACCAAGCTTGACAAGGATGAACAAGGTAAAAGTGTAGACATTAAATTATATCGTAGCATGATAGGTAGCTTGCTTTATTTGACGGCTAGTAGGCCGGATATTATGTTTTCCGTTTGTCTTTGTGCACGTTTTCAATCTTGTCCTAAAGAATCTCACATAATTGCGGTTAAACGCATAATTAGATACCTTAAGGGCACTATTGAAATGGGTTTGTGGTATCCTAAAACCGGATTATTTGAAATGAAGAGTTTTTCGGATGCCGACTATGCGGGTTGTAGGGTAGATAGGAAGAGCACAAGTGGAACATGTCAATTCTTAGGTAATTGTCTTGTATCTTGGTCTTCCAAGAAGCAAAATTCGGTAGCCCTTTCAACCGCCGAGGCGGAGTATGTTGCAGCCGGAGCTTGTTGTGCACAAGTTCTTTGGATGAAACATACTCTCCTTGACTATGATTTACACTTTGATCATGTTAAAATATTTTGTGATAATACTAGTACTATTCACATGACAAAGAATGCAAATCAACATAGTAAAACCAAACACATTGACATTAGGTATCACTTTCTTAGAGATCATTATGAGAAAGGTGATATTGATATTGATTATGTTTCTACCGATTTTCAACTTGCCGATATTTTTACTAAACCTCTAGATTATGCTAGATTTTCATTTATTTGTGGTGAGTTGAATGTTTGCATTATGGATTCTTAAAGATAAAATTCTCTTTAATACTTTGTTTTGTTTTTAACCCTTTTTGATGTATGGCAAAAAGGGGGAGAAAAAGAAATAAGTTTGTTTATTTACTTGAGTTTTGGGAGAAAAAGATATAATTTTGTTCATTATTTTGAGTTTTATGACAATATGTTTTTCAATGCTTTATGTGTTTTTACATTCTTGATATATACATAGCATTATTTGAGGGGGAGCTTTCCAAGCTCCTCTTCCATTTTTGTTTAAATAACTTATATGTTTTGTCATCATCAAAAAGGGGGAGATTGTTGGCCCAAGGTTACAATCACCCATGTTTAGTGTGTTTTGATGATTACAAAGCATATTAGTTATTTGTACTAATATTGTTTATTGTTTAAGTGTGTTGCAGGGTTCTAACTATACTAAAAGGTTTACACCCTAAAAGAAAGTGCTTTGGACTCAAGACAACTCAATTTGGGCTCAAGATGAAAAATTGAAGATCATGTGGAGATAGCCCCTCTTGAAGCCTTGAAGTCCCTAGAACATTGTAAGAATAGAATGTTAAAGTTTGAGTGTAAGATATTTGGCTCTAGGATACACACACATTATTCTTTACAAATTCTATGTTTAAAAATGTTTGTTTCTAAGTTTTATGCCTTAGTCTATATATTCTGTTGGCCCAAGGTTACAATCACCCATGATTAGTGTATTTTGATGATTACAAAACATATTAGTTATTTGTACTAATAATATTTGTTGTTTAAGTGTGTTTCAGGTTTCTATTCATTCTAGAAGTCTTCTCTCACAAATATAAGGATTTGGACTCAAGTCAACTCCAATTGGGCTCAAGGAACAAGTGTTGAAGATCATATGAAGAAGCCTATTGAAGATCTTGAAGTCCTTAGAATCATTGTAAGAATAGAATGTTAAAGTTTGAGTCTTGGTTATTTGGCTCTAGGATACACACACACAAAATTTGGTTTTGATAAAATTTGGTCTTGTTTTCATTTTTCAAAATTTGGTTTCATGCCTTAGTAGAGATTTACATGAACCTAAGTGTTATAAAATAAATATCTTGTCTAGATCATGTATACATACTCTACTAACATGTCACTCTAGTTTGTTTAAACCTTAAACAATTTTTCAAATTTTTCCAAGTTCAAAATCCTGCAGTTTTTCCCATTTCAGGCTGACCGGCCGACCGGCCCGGTTGACCGGCGCCATAGCCTGGACGTGCACGTCTGTGCACGTCCGTCGGTCGACCGCACCGGTCGACCGACCAAGAGCACACTGCTCTCTGGTTTTCTGAGTCGACCGGACCGGTCGACCGGAAGAAGGAAACTGTGTTTCCTCTTTTGGGATGGTCGACCGAGAGCCAACGGCTCTTTGCAGCTGGGCTGGCGGTCGACCGGACCGGTCGACCGCCAGGCCTGCAACAATCCAACGGCTCTTTCCTCTTTGGGCTATTCTGAAAATCTGTTTCTTTTTTCTGCTTTAACAGACTTTTAGAGAGTTATTGGGGAGCTTTTACAGGTCAAATTAGGTGTAAAGAAATTGTTTTTAACCTATTTTCAACCCTATAATAGAGGAGAAGTCTCTCTTGCATAACATCAAGAAAAATCCTCAAGTTTGTGTTGTTTTCAAAAGAGAAAAGAAAAGAGTTTAAAGCCTTCATTCCAATTCTTTTAAAGTTTGTTTTTCAGTTGTGTTTGATTGTCTATATCACTCTACAACTGAAGTTTTCTCACCACACTTCATAGAGCCAAAAATCCTATACTCATTCTATAGTGAAGTTGTAATAGAAGTGAGAGTGTTTGTAAAAGAGTTTAAGAAAAAGTGTAGTGATCTTGTTGTGATCACTTTGTTCTTGTAATCCTTTCTTGTGGAGCAACCTCTTCGGTAGAGGTCCTTTGTACTCGGTGGAGCTCGGTGCTTGGTCTTCGGTAGACCATATTGTAAAGGCGTCCTCGGTGGATAGTGGAAACCCTTCACGGAGGTGAAGGCGGGGAGTAGAGCGGTGGCTCGAACCTCGAAACAAATATTTGTGTTTGCGATTGCCTTTGCGTCCAATTCTTGCTTTAAATTCCTCTAACATTTATTGCTCCATATTACTTGCTTGTGATCTTGTATCTTCCTTGTGCTTTTAATTCAAGCTTGTAATTCTTGTGATATATTGTGTGCATCTCATTTCTCATCATCATACTTTGCCTTGATCGATCATATCTCAATACAACAAGGTTGCATTGCGCACCTCTAACCCATATCAAGGGGAATTGGGAGGAAGGAGTTCAGAACCTCGCAAGGGGTATTCGGCTCTTAGTCTTGTTTTTGAGAGATCGTTGCATCATTCATCATACTTAGTTCAAAAAGATCATTAGATTAGCAATTACACCTATTCACCCCCCCTCTAGGTGTTTTTCAATTGGTATCAGAGCTTGGACTCTAGGATTTAGTTTAACAACCTTAGAGAAGATCCTAATTTGCTAATCATTTCATTCATATTCATATAGTAAAAATGGCCGATGGAATTAAGACCCCTCCTAAGTTTGATGGACTTAACTTTCCCATATGGAAAGTTAAGATGACCGTGTTTTTGCAATCTCTAGGTAGCCGAGTTGCAAAAGCCGTGACTAAGTCCTTTAGTGTACCCCCCGGTGACGAATCCACTTGGTCCGAAATAGAGACTAAGGAATTCGATGCCAATGCCAAAGCTCACTATGCACTTCTACAAGCCCTTAATGATGATGACATTTCTAGGGTTATCCATTGCAAATCCGCATATGAGATTTGGTCACACTTGATAGTCACACATGAGGGGACCTCACAAGTAAAAAAGGCTAAGATTGACCTTCTTCGGTCCCAATATGAAACATTTAGCATGCAAGAAAATGAAACCATAGATGATATGGTTACAAGATTTACCAAGATTACTAATGGACTCTCTTCTTTAGGTGAAGATATCAACAATGATCAAAGAGTAAGGAAGATCATCCGAGCTCTTCCTACTTCATGGGAAGTTAAAGCAACAACCTTGAAGGAACTCAACGACAATGAAGAGATGGAGCTTATAGGTCTCATTGGGAACCTCAAAACCCATGAGATGGAAAGGAAAGCAAGGGAGGATATGGCTCCTTCCAAAAAGAAGACTATCGCCTTCAAGAGTCAAGCTACACACTCCGATGAAGACGATGAAGAAGAAGATGATGAGGAGCTCTCACTCCTTGTAAGAATGTCCGGAGGATGTACAACAAGGCGAAGTACCAAGGTAGAAGAAGATGGCAAGGAGGCAAAGAAGAAAGAAGGATCACTTGTTTCAATTGCCAAAAGCCCGGACACATTGTTGCGGAGTGTCCGGACAAAGCTAAGCCCTCCACATCAAAGAAGCCCTACAAGAAGAAGGCTATGAAGGCAACTTGGGATTCGGAGACCGAATCCGAGGAAGAAATAGACACCGCCAACATGTGCTTCATGGCTAATGAAAGCACAAGCAAGGTAACCTCTTCCCCTTCCTATGATAATGAGCTTTCTATGGATGAATTAGAAGAGGCTTTTGTTGAGTTGTCACAAAATTATGATTTCTTAAAGAAAAAGTATTTAAAAATGAAAAAGGAAAATGAATCTTTAAGTCATCAAGTTTTTACTCTTACAAAAGAAAAGGATGATTTGGTTTCCACCTTGGCCACTACTAAAAATGATTTTGAAAAATATAAGATTTCTTGCAAAGGTAAGGCCCCACTAATTGATTCTAATGAAGTTTCTATGCTTAAGGAAAGATTAGACTCATTAAGTGTTGTTTTGAAAAATTGTGAGTTTAACAAGAAGAAAATTGAGGCTATGTTTCCTAAGAAACAAGCCCCAAAGAAAAATGCTCATGCTCATGTTCATGTTCATGCTACACAACCTAAACAACATGGCAAAACCCCAAAACATGCTCACACTACACGTACACATCATGCATTCATGTATGGTAGAGTGTTCTCATGTTCACATTGTGGGCGGAAAGGACACTTAGCCAATTTTTGCTATGATAGACTAAATGCATCACATCATAATATTTGGGTTCGAGGCACTAACTTTAAAGGACCCAAGAAAGTTTGGGTACCAAAATCAACAATTATGTTAAATGATATAGGTATTTTCTAAAGCCCAACGACGTAGAGGATTGTGGTATCTTGATAGCGGTTGCTCAAGGCACATGACTTGGGACATCAACAACTTTGCAACCCTATCAAGATATCATGAAGGTGGCACCGTCACCTTCGGAGATGACGCCAAGGGTAAAATCATCGGTATTGGTAATGTAAAACTTGGCACCTCTCCTTTAATTGAAAATGTAGTTTTAGTTGATGGCCTCAAGCATAATCTCTTGAGTGTTAGTCAACTTTGTGATAAAGGTTTTGATGTTGTTTTTGATAATGTTGCTTGTAAAGTAATTGATAGAACTTCTAATGTTTGTGTATTTTCCGATTTTCGTGAAAGTAATGTTTATATGATTGATATGTTAAATATGTCTTATAATATTACTTGTTTGAAAGCCCTCGATGATGACTCTTGGTTGTGGCATAGGAGATTAGGCCATATTTCTTTTGATCACATTTCTAGGTTAAACACAAAAGAAATGGTGAAAGGTATTCCTTGCTTGAATTTTGAAAAGGACCGAGTTTGTGACGCATGTCAATTTGGGAAACAAACTAAGTCTTCTTTCAAGTCAATTAAGGATATCATGACATCACGTCCTTTGGAGTTAATCCATATGGATCTTTTTGGCCCTACACAAACCAAAAGTCTAAGTGGGAATAGATTTGCTTATGTTTTGGTTGATGACTTTTCAAGGTTTACTTGGGTTTTCTTTCTTGAACACAAAAACCAAGCATTTTCGTATTTCTAAACTTTTAAGAAAAGAGTTGAAAAAGAAAAAGATGTTTCGATTTTGAGAATAAGAAGTGATAGAGGAGGTGAATTCATTAACCAACCCTTTACCACTTTTTGTGATGAACATGGAATAAAGCATGAACTATCTTGTCCTAGAACTCCACAACAAAATGGAGTAGTTGAACGGAAAAATAGAACATTACAAGAGATGGCTAGGACAATGCTAAGTGAATATGGTCTACCACATTATTTGTGGGCCGAGGCCGTTAATACATCATGCTATATATCAAATCGTGTTTTCTTATGTAAAAATACTACTAAAACTTCTTTTGAAATGTACTTTTCTAGAAAACCAAATGTTTCTTATTTCAAAGTTTTTGGATGCAAATGTTTTGTTTTAAATACAAAAGATAATTTAGGAAAGTTTGATGCTAGATCTTATGAGGCTATTTTTGTAGGTTACTCAAACACTAGTAAGGCTTATAGAGTTTTCATTAGATCATCATTGACTATTGAAGAGTCTATTCATGTTAAGTTTGAGGAATCTAACAAGTTTGTTAAGAATGTTGTAGAAATAGATGCATTGGATGAAGGTTTGGAGAAAGTGACCTTGGAGGATGCTTCTACTATGGGAGACAAACCAAAGGATGATGAAGGAAGCGAAGCTAAGGTGGAAGAGGCACAAGGAAATGAAAATCAAACACATGAGGTGGAGCCTACTCAACCACTACCAAAGGATTGGAGATACAATCCACATCATCCCAAGGACCTCGTCATAGGTGAAGTATCAAAAGGGGTAACTACTCGCTCTAGACTTCATGACTATTGTGGTAACTATGCATTCATTTCTCATATTGAACCCAAAAATATCCTCGAAGCCGAGGCCGATTCATATTGGTTGCTAGCCATGCAAGAGGAGCTCAATCAATTTGAGCGCAACCAAGTTTGGCACCTTGTTCCTAGGCCCCACGATAGACCAACAATTGGTACTAAGTGGATCTTTAAGAACAAGTTGGATGAATCAGGTAATGTAGTTAGAAACAAGGCTAGGTTAGTTGCCCAAGGTTACACTCAAATCGAAGGGATCGATTTTGAAGAAACCTTTGCACCCGTAGCACGGCTTGAAGCCATACGGATGACACTAGCATTTGCCTCATATAAAGATTTCAAATTATTTCAAATGGATGTTAAAAGTGCTTTTCTAAATGGATTTATTGAAGAGGAGGTGTATGTTGAACAACCCCCCGGGTTTGTTGATCCTACACATCCGGATTTTGTTTTTAAATTAGATAAAGCTCTTTATGGTTTAAAACAAGCCCCTAGGGCTTGGTATGAAAGACTTTCTTCATTTTTGATTTCAAATGGTTTTAAGAAAGGTAAAATTGACACAACTTTGTTTACAAAACATGTAGAAAAGGATATTCTTATTGTGCAAATTTATGTGGATGATATTATTTTTGGTTCTACTAATGAATCTCTTTGCAAAGCTTTTGAGTCATGCATGAAGGATGAATTTGAAATGTCTATGATGGGGGAGCTCAACTATTTCCTTAGACTCCAAATCAAGCAAAGGAAGGATAGGATCTTCATCAATCAAGCCAAGTACACAAAGGAACTAATCAAAAGGTTTGGGCTTGAAGGATCGAAAGTAAGCAAAACTCCCATGGCAACAACTACAAAGCTTGACAAAGATGAACAAGGTAAAAGTGTAGACATTAAATTATATCGTAGTATGATTGGTAGCTTGCTTTATTTAACGGCTAGTAGGCCGGATATCATGTTTTCCGTTTGTCTTTGTGCACGTTTTCAATCTTGTCCTAAAGAGTCTCACATAATTGCGGTTAAACGCATAATTAGATACCTTAAGGGCACCATTGAAATGGGTTTGTGGTATCCGAAAACCGGCCAATTTTCAATGACTAGTTTTTCGGATGCCGACTATGCGGGTTGTAGGGTAGATAGGAAGAGCACAAGTGGAACATGTCAATTCTTAGGTAATTGTCTTGTATCATGGTCTTCCAAAAAGCAAAATTCGGTAGCCCTTTCAACCGCCGAGGCGGAGTATGTTGCAGCCGGAGCTTGTTGTGCACAAGTTCTTTGGATGAAACATACTCTCCTCGAGTATGATTTACACTTTGATCATGTTAAAATATTTTGTGATAATACTAGTACTATTCACATGACAAAAAATGCAAATCAACATAGTAAAACTAAACACATTGACATTAGGTATCACTTTCTTAGAGATCATTATGAGAAAGGTGATATTGATATTGATTATGTTTCTACCGATTTTCAACTTGCCGATATTTTTACTAAACCTCTAGATTATGCTAGATTTTCATTTATTTGTGGTGAGTTGAATGTTTGCATGATAGATTCTTAAAAATATTTCTATTTTGGTAATTTGTTTTGATTTTAACCCTTTTTGATGTATGACAAAAAGGGGGAGAAAAATATATAAGTTTAAGTGTTTATTGAAAAAGAAATAAGTTTGCTTATAGTTTGAGTTTAGTTTATTTACTATAAGTTTAAAGAGAAAAAGTATAAGTTTAATTGGTATTAAGTTTGATTTCAATTGGTATTAGAGCTTTTGACAAAAATATTGGGTTTTCAATGCTTCATGTATCTCACTAATAGTTATTTTTTTACATAGCATTGTTTGAGGGGGAGTTTTCTAAACTCTTCTTCCATATTTGTTTAAATAACTTATATGTTTTGTCATCATCAAAAAGGGGGAGATTGTTGGCCCAAGGTTACAATCACCCATGATTAGTGTATTTTGATGATTACAAAACATATTAGTTATTTGTACTAATAATATTTGTTGTTTAAGTGTGTTTCAGGTTTCTATTCATTCTAGAAGTCTTCTCTCACAAATACAAGGATTTGGACTCAAGTCAACTCCAATTGGGCTCAAGGAACAAGTGTTGAAGATCATATGAAGAAGCCTATTGAAGATCTTGAAGTCCTTAGAATCATTGTAAGAATAGAATGTTAAAGTTTGAGTCTTGGTTATTTGGCTCTAGGATACACACACACAAAATTTGGTTTTGATAAAATTTGGTCTTGTTTTCATTTTTCAAAATTTGGTTTCATGCCTTAGTAGAGATTTACATGAACCTAAGTGTTATAAAATAAATATCTTGTCTAGATCATGTATACATACTCCTACTAACATGTCACTCTAGTTTGTTTAAACCTAAAACAATTTTTCAAATTTTTCCAAGTTCAAAATCCTACAGTTTTTCCCATTTCAGGCTGACCGGCCGACCGGCCCGGTCGACCGGCGCCATAGCCTGGACGTGCACGTCTGTGCACGTCCGTCGGTCGACCGCACTGGTCGACCGACCAAGAGCACACTGCTCTCTGGTTTTCTGAGTCGACCGGACCGGTCGACCGGAAGAAGGAAACTGTGTTTCCTCTTTTGGGACGGTCGACCGGATCGGTCGACCGAGAGCCAACGGCTCTTTGCAGCTGGGCTGGCGGTCGACCGGACCGGTCGACGGCCAGTCCGGTCGACTGCCAGGCCTGCAACAATCCAACGGCTCTTTCCTCTTTGGGCTATTCTGAAAATCTGTTTCTTTTTTCTGCTTTAACAGACTTTTAGAGAGTTATTGGGGAGCTTTTACAGGTCAAATTAGGTGTAAAGAAATTGTTTTTAACCTATTTTTAACCCTATAAATAGAGGAGAAGTCTCTCTTGCATAACATCAAGAAAAATCCTCAAGTTTGTGTTGTTTTCAAAAGAGAAAAGAAAAGAGTTTAAAGCCTTCATTCCAATTCTTTTAAAGTTTGTTTTTCAGTTGTGTTTGATTGTCTATATCACTCTACAACTGAAGTTTTCTCACCACACTTCATAGAGCCAAAAATCCTATACTCATTCTATAGTGAAGTTGTAATAGAAGTGAGAGTGTTTGTAAAAGAGTTTGAGAAAAAGTGTAGTGATCTTGTTGTGATCACTTTGTTCTTGTAATCCTTTCCTTGTGGAGCAACCTCTTCGGTAGAGGTCCTTTGTACTCGGTGGAGCTCGGTGCTTGGTCTTCGGTAGACCATATTGTAAAGGCGTCCTCGGTGGATAGTGGAAACCCTTCACGGAGGTGAAGGCGGGGAGTAGAGCGGTGGCTCGAACCTCGAAACAAATATTTGTGTTTGCGATTGCCTTTGCGTCCAATTCTTGCTTTAAATTCCACTAACATTTTATTGCTCCATATTACTTGCTTGTGATCTTGTATCTTCCTTGTGCTTTTAATTCAAGCTTGTAATTCTTGTGATATATTGTGTGCATCTCATTTCTCATCATCATACTTTGCCTTGATCGATCATATCTCAATACAACAAGGTTGCATTGCGCACCTCTAACCCATATCAAGGGGAATTGGGAGGAAGGAGTTCAGAACCTCGCAAGGGGTATTCGGCTCTTAGTCTTATTTTTGAGAGATCGTTGCATCATTCATCATACTTAGTTCAAAAAGATCATTAGATTAGCAATTACACCTATTCACCCCCCCTCTAGGTGTTTTTCATATTCATGTATCCAACTTGTTACATTTTGAATATCTTGTTTAAAACATGTGTATAGACTATTTCTTGCATAATACTTAGTTGAAAGTTTTTCAAAATATTTTTACAAAAATTTCCAACTTCAAAAACTGCCAGTTTTCCTGTTTCAGGTTGACCGGCCGTTGTACTTGGGCGTGCACGTCTGTGCACGTCTGACGGTCGACCGAACCGGTCAACCGTCTGAGAGCAGGTCTGCTCTCGGTTTGTTTGGGTCGACCGCCCGGTCGACCGCTTTAAGGAAACTGTGTTTCCTTTGAAGGAAACGGTCGACCGAGCGGTCGACCGGAGTCCAACGGCTCTTTGCCAACAGGCAAACGGTCGACCGACCGGTCGACCGCTACGCCTGCAAGAGCCCAACGGCTCTTTCCTCTTTGGTGCAATTCTGAAATCTGTTTTTATTTTCTGTTTTAACAGACTTTTTGAGAGTTATGGAGACCTTTTTCAGGCCAAATTAGGTGTAAAGAAATTGTTTTTAACCTATTCTTTCCTTATAAATAGAGGGGAATGGGTCCTTACTATTTACCATGAAAAATCCCAAGTTTTCATTGTTTTTCAAAAGAGAAGAAAGATAGTTTCAAAGCTTCCAATTCCAATTCTTTTTAAGCTTGTTTTTCAGTTGTGTTTGATTGCTAATATCACTCTACAACTGAAGTTTTTCTCACTACACTTCATAGAGCCAAAAATCCTTTACTCATACTATAGAGAAGTTGTAAAAGAGTGAGAGATTGTAAAAGAGTTTGGGAAAGAGTTTTGTGATCTTGTGGAGATCACTATTGTTCTTGTGATCCTTGTTCTTGTGGAGACACCTCTTCGGTAGAGGTTATTGTAAGAGCTCGGTGCTCCGGTCTTCGGTAGACCATTGTAAGGCATCCTCGGTGGATAGTGGAAACCCTTCACGGAGGTGAAGGCGGGGAGTAGAGCGGTGGCTCGAACCTCGAAACAAACTTCTTGTGTTTGCGATTGCCTTGCGTCAATTTTGTCTTTAAATTCTCTTGCACTTTATTGCTTTCAATTACTTGCTTGTGATCTTGTTTCTTTATTTGTGCTTTTATTTCAAGCTTGTAATACTTGTGTGCGTCTCACCATTCATCCATCATATCTTGCCTTGGTCGATCATAATCTCATACAACAAGGTTGCATTGCGCACCTCTAACCCATTTAAAGGGGAATTGGGAGGAAGGAGTTCAGAACCTCTCACGGGGTATTCGGCTCTTAGTCTTATTTTGAGAGATCGTTGCATCACTCATTATACTAAGTTTTAAAAAGATCATTAGATTAGCAATCACACCTATTCACCCCCCCTCTAGGTGTATTTCACTTTTATTTCCTGGCCAAAGAGAATTGTCACGGTGAATACAAGGGGATGTTATCAAAGTTAAAGTACATGTCTGTATTTTTAAATAAATATGCAAAATCTCTCCTTTTTAATTTGATTAATAGCAATTGTATCATGCAGATGAAGGATAAAGAGAAAGAGTTGGCGCAACTTGAGACTCTAAGTAGTGTGCCTATATATCATTCGGTCACCCAGTCGCCTAGAGTAACATGTGAGAGCAACATCTCAGTATTAAGAGCATTAGCTGTGTTTTTGAGAATGAAGAAGGTAGTACCATTATTTCAATACCCATTGCTAGAGATGTATTTGGGTACGAGGTTACCGCCGTTTCTCTCGAAAAGAAGGACTTCATAGACTTCTTAAATCGAAAGGAGATAATCTTATCATGTATCAGTGTATACATGAATTGTCATTAATTTATATTCAATTTAGAACAAAATAGAAAATATTTTAGATTTAATTTTTTGTAATTTTTAATAATTTTGGGTATTTATATGATTGGTATAAGAGCACGAACTTTGGTCACCGGTATGATTTTATATTTACATACTAAATTACAAATGTGACTACCCATGAAGATGATAGTGCGGTGAAGACTCAATATATTATGGATATGATGCTACAAGATGAAAGGGGCCGATTATATATTGCGCCGTATAATGGAGGGTAAATACTAATATTTTATAACAAAATTCAATTGTTAAAGCTTTTATTTTAATTTCTCATATGATTTTCTTTTATTTTATGCAGTGGACTTTATGCACATTGACCCGTTGCATAAAGATGTGCGACCATCGGTTCATTAATTGATTAATACGTTAGTATTTAATACTTGTATATATATTATTTGAACTATTTTAATTTGGCATTGTTTCCACGATACTTGTTTAATAATTTACCATTGATTAATTTATGAAAAGGGCTCTTACCATGTTTGGTCCATAAATCAATCAAAGAAGGCAAAAAACTTCATGGAAGAGGAATAATGTAATTATTTTGAAAACTGACGATAAATTATAAGTTTTAAATTTTGCCTAACAGAAATTCAATTATTGTAGTGTGCTCATCAACCTGATAGTATCGTGTGCGAATACTATGTTCTTTGATTTATGCGTGAGATTGTTACATCTCAATTGAATCCTATTCTTGAAAAGGTATAATCATTTGCCTTAAAGTTAATTTATGTTTTTATTAGTATTAAAACTAACACAAATAAATCAATATATATGTAGTTTGATAACAAAGAAGTTTATTTAAATGCGGATTTGGATCAAGCTCGAGAAGAGTGGGCGACATTTATTTTGAAATATATTTCACGTTGAGAGGGTATTGTGTTTAAACTCATCTTTTTTATTTTTAATTTGTGCATGTTTGGACCACCAATTTTTGCACCGATTTGTGCATGAATGTGCATGCATGTTTGGTGAATGTTTGGTATATATACACAAATATACATATATGTACACATATTAAATGCGAGCACGCCCACACACACACATGTACGCACACACACGTGTGAATACATGCACACATGCATTTTGGTACATGTTTTGACCATTGATTTGTGCCTAATGTTATGCTTGGATTTGTGCGCGTTTCGACCACCAATTTGTGCATGAATGTACATTCATGTTTGGTACATCACACACACATGTACATATATGTATAAACATTAAATGTGCATGCACGCACATGCACGCGCGCACACACACATGTACGCACACACACATGCGTGTGCACACATATGCACACTTGCATTTTGGTGTATGTTTTAACCACTGATTTGTGCTTGAATTTGTGCGCGGATGTTTGATACATCAAAAGCGCGCGCACACATACATGTACACACAAACATAAATACATATATGTACATACATTAAACATACAAATGCACACACATATGATAATTTGGTGCATGTTAATTTGGGGGTGGTGGTGGCGGTGTTAATTTAGTTCATGTTTATGATATATTATTGTTAATTGTGAATGGGTTGAGAGATGAGGAGAAAGGGGGAGGGAGGAACATTATGTGATGTGGATGGGGTGTCGCCCTTATTATGGAGGCAATAAACTTGTAAGAATGTATAATTAATTAAATAGAATTCATTATAGTAGATTAATGTATATGTTTTTGATGTATATATTCATTGTATTAGATAATATTTTTTAATTGAAGTGAGATAACTGTGATATTATTACTTGTGAATGTGTTGATGATTGAGTTATTTCTGACATGTTTATTATGATGAAATTGATATTTGTATCTGTATTGAGTAACTGTGTGTTCTGCATAAAATTGAAATAAAACTGAAAAATATTATATTTCTTACGGTCTTCGAAGAACCGCCGTAATATGACGGCTGTTCTGGAAGTAACCGCCACGAAAAAGACCTACCATGGTGGATTTTTAGAGCACCACCTTATTAGGGTCTCTTGCAAGAGAAACTATAACTCAATTACAGTTTTAATAAATTTTCAGTTTAAATTCTCAATTTAATCTAGAATAAATATTGTTAAAAAAAAAAAATCAATATAAAGATCAAAGCTACATGCACAAGAGTTTAAACTTATTCTTTACTTCACTGTAGTTTTGACTCAAAATCTTGTTCGTTGACTTCAAGCCCAAATAAATATCAAAAACATCTATATTTATCAAGTATCAACTCTAATTAAATTTTATTTTATCTCAAATTTCTTTTTCAATCTTTCTTGTGAAATGAAGGTGGTTTAGATAATAATTCCTGTTCATTCCAAATATTTCTATTTCAATTAGAACCATGTTATTTGAACTATTCTTTTGGACTCCAAATGGACTAAACAGTGAGTGAAATGTGGGACCTAGCTTAAAAAAGTTCTGTGTGCAATGTATGGAATTTAGATATGTTCTATTTTATGATAGGTTCCCATATTTCACTTTCTCTCTAATCTATTTTGAGTCCAAAAAGTATAGTCCAAATCCAAATATCATTGTTCAACCTTATTCTTTCGATTTTAGCATAGTGGAAAAACTTCTTTGCAGTGGGAAGAAGAACTGGGATTTAAATCTCGCTTGCACCAGGGTACGACCTATATTCCAAAAGAAAAAATATTCTTTCAATTATAACATATATTTATCTATCATTATTTATTATTTGGTATTGCCCAACATTAATCTGTTTTGAGTTGATTCATGGATACAATGTATAAATAACATGATTTATCATATATTTTTTAGGACTTTTTAGATATACCCACAAACCCCACATAAGTCTTTCTTATTTTTATATACACCCATAAATCTTAGATATTTTATATATCCCCTGAAAATCTTTTAGTTATCTCATGTATCCTCCTTCCCATAAATTGACAGCTAATTGTGATAGTCAAATATTTCATTTACTAAATTACCCCATGTTAAAAGGAGGGGGGGGGGGGGAATCTCTCTCTCCCCCCAAATAATGATGCTAGGGGGTATCAAAGAGTACCAATTGATACATCTAAAATTATGAAAAAACCATTTAGATACATTAAGTCTTTGACGGTTTTGAGCTCCCCAATAAGGCTTGTGAGCTATTATAGTTTCAAATGTTTTCCTTTTTTTTTACTCTCTTTAGCTTTGAAAGTATGTCATAGAATATAGAATTTAATGGTTAAGATGTGATAAAGTTTATAACAGGTCAAATATTCAACTTACCGATCACGTGCAAAAAGTAATGAGTCAATGGAATTATACTATAAATACTATGGATATTTTATAATTATTTTCTATATATTATTTTATAGTAAAAGTTTGCCCCTACGAAAAGTCCTCGGCTCCGCTACTGTTCCCCTCCAACCCCCTCTCTTCTCACTCATCTTTCTTCTTTAGAACTCTCTCGTCTCTCTCATTAGCCTCTTCCTTTGAATCTCTCTCTCTCTCGTCTCTCTTTTCTCTCTTCCTATGAAACTTCTTTCATCTCTTATCATCTGTTTGTTGCATGTGACCATCCCTAGAAAAGCAATGAAGGCAAGTGGCAAACTCTAGATTTGTCCCTTTTTTCTTTTGAATCTCTAATTTTCAATCCAAATTTAAGTGGGTTAAATTGTTTACATTGTTTTGTAAAGATGCATGTGTTTGTTTTCATTTAAATTTGTAGGGGTAAATTCTTAGAAGAAATTTATCTACACTTTAAATTATAACCTAGATTTAAGAGAGAGCAGAAAAAACAATCGCAAAGACTCAGACTTTATGTGAAAACCCAAATTGGGATAAACTACGGAGGAGGGGAAGAATTCACTATTTTTAAAAGATTATATTGGATTCTTCAGAGAAGAACTCTCTTCTTCTAGCTAGATATCTCTAGTTCAAAGATTTATGTCTGTAGTCCTTGTCCCCTCTAGATATCTTATATGTTGGCCCAAAAGTACACTCTTCAATTTTGTTTTGATGATTACAAACCACATGGTGTTATTCGTTACTAATCAAGTTTGTATGTTTCTAAGTATTCAGCTTCTAAGAACATTGTTGGTGTATTCTTCCTCAAAAGGAAAGTATTCTAGTCTCAAGGTCACTCAAGGGAAGGGTTTAGACGATCAAGATTCATATTTTGGAGAAGTCCTCTTGAAGACAGAGTATAATTGTAAGATAGTAGAATGTTTAAAGTATAGTGTATAGAATTGATACTCAAAAAGTCACAAATACAAAATACAAGTTTTCAAAATATGAGTTTTGATATCTAGTTTTTCTCATTTTGGTATTTTACAAGATTTGATATTTGATACATATCTCTCTTTTTTTTTTCAAATTCTATATCCAGTTTATATCATGTATCTCATAGTCTATGCATTGCAAAAATACTTTTCAAACCAATACAAAAATTTTGAAAATAAGTTGGATTTCAAAAACTGTTTTTAGGCCAGATCAGTCGATCAGGCGGTCGACTGGATCTCGCGGCCATGCCTTTGTACATGCTGTGTACATTTGTCGGACGATCAACCTCGGTCAACCGACTGACAAGCTTTTGGTCTCGGTTAAGACCGGTCAACCGAACGATTGACCGAAGTCCAACAGATAGTTCAAAATTTTAAATTATCAGTCGACCGGTCAGTCGACAGAGATTCTGTCAAAGCTACAGTATCAGCTAATTTATAAAAATCTAATTTTTTTAGCTTATTTCTCAACGGGTATTTTTGCTCTTTTTGAGTATAATCTCTCTCCTAATTAACTGATAGACTCTTGTAACAATGTTTTATCATTTGCCTATATGTATGGTTCATTTATAGAAGGATTACTAACAAGTTTTATTGAGAAATATTTGAAAAATCAAGTATATTCAAAAGGAAAGATTTCAAAATTTCTTGCTTCAAATGCTCTCATTTCAAAACCAATTTCTGCAAGTTTTCAGCTCTTAAATTGATTCATTTCAACTGAGTTTCTGTTTCACAAACTTTTTGGGCTCCATTTCATATCAAATAGTATAGGAAGTTGTAAAAGGGATTGTTTGTAATTTTTGTAGTCACCAATAGCTTGTAAACCTTATTGGCTTTATGCTACTTCTTGTGTACATGATTAAGTTGGAGTTGTGTACTCCAGTCTTATGTAGACCATTTTAGTTCCTTTGTGAAGGCTCCTTTGTGGAAAGATCCGTAGTGGATAGTGAAATCCTTCACGAAGAGAAGGCGGGAACATAGAGCTTGGTGCTCAAACCTCGAAACAAAGCATTTTGTTTAAGGTTGCTTTCTGTCTTCCTCTATTCTACTTGCTATTGCTTACACTCGTGTTTTACATTTATTTCCTCTTGTTATATATTGTTAGCATCATTTTTTACTCGTTAGTTTTCACTCTCTAAATTATGAGGGCAATTGAGCACCTCAACTCATTGTCTATAGGAATATATAGGAGAAGTTGTAGAGCCCTTCATAGAGAATTTGGCTTCACTTCTTGATTTGGGTTGACCGTTTGCATCATTCATTATATATTTGTTGTAGTTTCGCATTATTGACCATTAGATTAGCACTACACCTATATACCCCCTCTAGGTGTAATTTTAATTTGTATCAGAACCTTGGACTCTCATTTTTGGTTTAACCACCTTAGAGAGATCATTTGCTAATCACTCACTCACTTTCACCATTTGCTTATTTGACACTAGTTTACATAGCCGAAGGTATTAAGACTCCACCCAAGTTTGATGGCCTTAATTTTTTCATATGGAAGGTTAAGATGATTATTTTCTTACAATCTCTAGGAAGCCGGGTTGCAAAGGTGGTGACCAAACAATTTAGTGTACCCAATGGTAATGAAGTCATTTGGTCCGAAATTGCCACCAAGAAGTTTGATGCAAATGCTAAGGCACACTATGTCTTGCTTCAAGCCTTGAATGATGATGATATTGCTAGGGTATTCATTACAAATCTGCATTTGAGACTTGGTCACACTTGATTGTCACACATAAGGGGACTTCACAAGTCAAGATAGTTAAGATTGATCTCTTGCGTTCTCAACATGAAAATTTTTCTATGAATGAAGATGAACCCATTGAAGATATGATTGCCATGTTTACTAAGATTACCAATGGTCTTTCTTTTTTAGGTGATGAGATTGACGGTCAAAAGGTGAGGAAAGTGATTCGTGCACTTCCACCATCTTGGGAGGTCAATTCTACAACTTTGAAGGAGTTTAATGATATAGAGGAGATGGAGCTCATTGGTCTCAATGGGAATCTAAAAACCCATGAGATGAAAAGAAAGGTTAGAGAGGAGAAAGCACCCAAAAGAAAAAGACTCTTGCTTGCTAATTCACTCCTACTATTTTCGATGATGAAGATGATGATCAAGAAAATGATGAAGATTTATCTCTTCTTGTAAAGAATGTTAGAAGAATGTACAACAAAGTTAAATTCAACAACTGAAGAAGATGGCAAGGGAAGGAGGAGAAGAAGATAGTGTGCTACAATTGCTGAAAGCCCGGACATGCCATTGCTGAGTGCCCAAATACGATAAGCAAACCCATTACCTCCAAGAAGCCCTACAAAAATAAGGCTTTGAAAGCAATACGGGATTCGGAGAGCGATTGCGACACGGCTAATGTATGTTACATGGCAAATGAGAACACACCCAAGGTAACTACTGAATCTCTTGATGAATGTGAATTGTCCATGGATGAATTAAGTAAAGTTTTTAAAAAACTCTCCAACAACTATGATTTTTTCAAAAAGAAGTATTTCAAAATGAAAAAAGAAAATGAAGTTCTTAAAATAAATTAGCTGTTATTTCAAAAGAAAATAGAATTTTGTCTTCCACATTTGAAAAGAAACAAAAGGACTTTGATGCACAAAATTTCTTGCAAAATAAAATTTCCAATCATTGATAAAATGAGATTTCCACTTTGAAAAATAAAATTGATATTTTGAGCAATATTTTGAAAAAATGTGAATTTGATAAGGCTAGATTAGAGGCTATGTTTCCAAAGAGGCAAACTCCAAAGAAACATCATGTTTCATACACACACCATCATGCTCACACTCCACCATAATCACAAGCACAACATGTACACTAAGCTACACATGTTCATCATGCACACACAAATGCGCACGTACATCATGCTTACATACATCATGTATTTTTATATGCCAAGATGTATACATGCACCTATTGTGGACGCAACGGTCAATTGGCTACGTTTTGTTATGATAGATTGAATGCATCAAATAATCATGTTTGGATTCAAAAGACTAACATTCTATGACCGAAGAAAGTTTAGGTACCAAAATCAACTCTTACTTTAAATGATATACGTACACACCAAGACTTCAAGACATAGGGTGCGGTGGTATCTTCATAGTGATTGCTTAAGGCAAATGACTTGGAATATCAACAACTATGCAACCCAATCAAGGTATCAAAAAGGTGACACCGTCAACTTTGGAGATGATTCAAAGGGCAAAATCATTGGTATAGATAAAATAAAGGTTGACTCATCTCCTTTATTTAAAAATGTTAATTTGGTAGAAGAACTTAAAGTATTAGTCAACTTTGTGACAAAGGCTTAAGGATTATTTTTGATGACTTTACTTTTTTTTGTTGTAAAAAAAAATCAAATGCTTGTGTTCTTTTCAGTTTTCGTGAAAACAATATTTATATGATTGACATGCTAAATATGAATTGTAATGCTACTTATTTGAATGATTTTTATGAAGATTCTTGGTTATGGCATAGGAGACTAGGTCATGTTCTTTTTGACCATCTATCCGAATTAATTCTAAGGAATCGGTGAAGAGTATTATTTTCTTGAAGTTTGAAAAGGACCACATTTGTGATGCGTACCAACTTGACAAACAAACTAAGTTCTCTTTCAAATCAATCAAGGATATCATTTGTGATGCGTGCCAACTAGAATTGATACATAGGCATTTATTTGGCCCAACTAAAATCAAATGTCTTAGTGATAACTATTTTGTTTTTGTTTTAGTTGATTATTTCTTAAGATTTACATGGGTTTTCTTTTTATAATATAAAGATGAAGCTTTTTCACATTTTCATGTTTTTAGAAAAAGGGTTGAGAAAGAAAAAGATTTTCTGATTACGCATAAGGAATGATAGAGGTGGTGAGTTCATCAACTATTTCTTTAAACCTATTGTGAAGAAAATAGAATTAAGCATGAATTGTCTTGTCGTAGAACTCCATAATAAAATGGAGTCATTGAACTGAAGAATCGTACTCTTCAAGAGATGGTTAGGACAATGATTAGTGAATATGAACTCTCTCAATATCTATGGGCCGAGGATGTAAACAATTCATTCTACATTGGGAATCAAATTTATTTTTACAAGAATTTAAGTAAAACTCTCGTTCTGATTTACTATTTGAGAAAACCAAATATTTCCTATTTCAAAGTTTTTGGTTACAAATGTTTTGTTTTGAACACCAAAGGTAACTTAATAAATTTGATGCCAAGTCTTTTTAAGCTATATTTGTTGGGTATTCAAATAGTAGTAAGGATTATAGGGTTTTCAATAAGTCAACTTTGACAATTGAAGAGTTTTTGCATGTGAAGTTTGAATAATTTTACTCTCTTGTGAAGAATATTGTAGAGATTAATTCTTTAGGTGAAGATTTTGAAAAGATTTTTATGAAAAACATACTGACTCGAGAAGAGGATGAAAAGAATAAGGATGACACAAATGGTAAAGCTCAAGATGTAGAAGTGGAACCAACCCAGCCACTTCTGAAGGATTGGAAAATTGCTATAAATCATCCTAAGGACCTCATCATAGGTGACATATCCAAAGGGGTAACTACTCACTCCAAACTTTATGATATATGTGTCCATTTTCCATTCATATCCCATATTGAGCCCAAGAACATCCTAGAGACGAGAGCAACTCAATTGGTTGTTTGCCATGCAAAAAGAGCTTAATCAATTTAAGCACAATCAAGTTTTGTATCTTGTTCCTAAACCCCATGATAGACCAACTATTGGTACTAAATATATCTTTAGGAATAAGTTGATGAGTTAGAAAATGTTATTAGGAATAAAACTAGGTTAGTGGTCCAAGGTTACACCCAAATCAAAGAAATTGATTTTGAGGAAATTTTTACACCCGTAGCATAGCTTGAAGCCATACAAATGGCACTTTTGCTTCACTCAAAAATTTAAAACTACTTCAAATGGATGTTCAAAGTGCAATTTTGAATGGTTTCATTGAGGAGGTGTTGAAAATCACCTAGAGGGGGGGTGAATAGGTGATAATGCTAATCAATGCACAATTTAAAAATATGATGCAACAATCGCCCAAAACAAGACTAAGAGCCGAATGCCCCATGAAGGGTTCTGAACTCCTTCCTCCTGATTCCTCGTGAAAATGAGTTGGAGGTGCGCAATGCAATCTTGTTGTATGGGACAATGATTGACAAGATGAATGACAACAAGTGAATATAGCAATGACAATCAAAAGCAAGCAACAATAGCAATGAAAGTAGGGCAAGAACAAGGAAAAGTAAACCAAACGCAAACACAAAGAATTGTTATCGAGGTTAGAGCACCCAGCTCTACTTCCCCGCCTTCCCCAGAAGGATTCCAACCACTTCCACTATCACAAAGATGTCACAAATACACCGGAGTACCCAACTCTACAATCTTAAGTAAAGTTCTCTCTTGGTAGTCAAAAGACCACAAACTTTCTCTTTCAAAATTCTCTTCCCTTACAAAGGTCCTTAGAGAACAATGAGTAGGAATGAAGCTCTTGTGTGCAAAGAGAAAAGAAAATGAAATCAAAGAATTCTTGAAAACACTTCAGAAAATGAGAGAGAATTTCAGCACAAAAACCAAGAAACCAAGCTCTTTTGAATGCCTTAAACTTTTGAATTTTTCTTGTAATAATTGGTAATCCAATCTCTCCCCAAACACCCCTATTTATAGGAGAGGGCTAGGGTTTAGAGATAATACATACTTAAGGCTAATCAGAAGGTATTAAAACCAAACCAAGTCATTTAAACTCACTTAAGTGAGAAAAGGACAAAACAAAACCAGCTCAGAAAAATAGCGGTTACTGTTCAAACGGCTAGTCCGGTCGACCGGCCCGGTCGACCGCTAGTACAAAAAGAATATAGCCGTTGCAGGCTACGGTCGACCGCCCGGTCGACCCAAACAAACAGAGAGCAGGGTCTTGCAGGCAGGCGTTTCTCGGTCGACCGTCCGGGTCGACCGTGGAACGTGCACACTGATACGTGCATCTGCCAGAACCTTGGTCGACCCAGGCGGTCGATCGGCTAAACCTGACATGGGCACGGTCGACTCAGGCGGTCGACCGGCTCAGGCCAAAAATCAAATATCAAACAGAATTCTGAGGAGATAAATATTTTTAACAAAATAGTTTTGACTAGGGATATGTATAATTGATAAAAAGGAGTTTGTAGGCTGAAGATAGTATACAAATTATTTTTGTACATATTATAGGAAAATGTTTTTGGAACCAAGATGTGCACAAAAACGTGTGTGATAGAGCTTCAAACCTATTCACTATTCTTTAACAAACAAATCTAATAAATTATCTTGAGCAATCTTGAAGTCTTGAGCCATGCAATGCCTTGCTAGAGCCTTCTCTTCTATGTTCCTTCCTTGATGTGCAAAAAGCCTTCTTCACTTCATGAACCTAGAATTTCTTGCAATAGCTAAGCAATGGCCTCCAAACTATGGTACAAACCTGAAACTTATCTTAACAAACTAATTAGTATCATATAGCTCATATTTGGTTTGTTATCATCAAAACTCTAAACAAATGGAGAGTGTAACCTTATGGGCCAACAATCTCCCCCTTTTTGATGATGACATAACAAATAGGCTATAAACAAAAATATAGGGGAGGAGAAAGCTCCCCCTCAAATTATGCTATATTAAACAAGGAAAAACAATGTAATTTGTAATTTGCAAGTAAACTTCATGAAACCAAAAACCATGAAAATATAAAACACTTGCAAAAACACTTAAACTCAAATTACAAGAATTCAAGAAAACACATCAAAAACTAAAAACATATATAAACTCATATGGAACCAAAACTATATGAACTCATATTTCTATCATAAAAACTCATTCTCCCCCTTTTTGTCATACATCAAAAAGGGTTATGAAAACATTTTTATTCAATAACACAAACATTAAGTTCACCACAAATGAAGGAAAATCTAGCAAAATCAAGTGGTTTAGTGAAAATATCGTCTAGTTGCAAATCCATAGAAACATAATCAATTTCTATATCTCCTTTCTCAAAATGATCTCTAAGAAAGTGATATCTAATCTCAATGTGCTTGGTCTTACTATGTTGATTTGCATTCTTTGTCATATGTATAGTACTAGTATTATCACAAAATATTTTTATATGGTTATAATGCAAATCATAATCAAGGAGAGTATGTTTCATCCAAAGAACTTGCGCACAACAAGCCCCCGCGGCAACATACTCCGCCTCGGCGGTTGAGAGAGCTACGGAATTTTATTTCCTAGAGGACCATGAAACAAGACAATTACTAAGAAATTGACATGTCCCACTAGTACTCTTTCTATCTACTCTACAACCCGCATAGTCGGCATCCGAATAACTCGTCATTGAGAAATCTCTGGTTTTCGGATACCATAGACCCATTCCAATCGTTCCCTCAATATAACGAATAATGCGTTTTACCGCAATAAGATGAGACTCCTTGGGACACGATTGAAATCTAGCACAATGACACACGCTAAACATGATATCCGGCCTACTTGCCGTCAAATACAAAAGACTACCTATCATGCTTCTATATAATTTAATATCAACATTTTTACCTTGGTCATCCTTATCAAGCTTGGTGGTAGTTGCCATGGGAGTGTTGCAAACCTTTGAGTCTTCAAGTCCAAACCTCTTTACGAGTTCCTTTGCGTATTTGGCTTGACATATGAAGTTCCCATCTTGCAATTGCTTGATTTGGAGTCCAAGAAAGAAATTAAGCTCACCCATTGAGGACATTTCAAATTCACATTGCATAACCTTTTCAAATTCCCCTTTAGATGCATCACCTAAGATGAGCTCCTTGGGATGATTTGTAGCGTATCTTCAAGCTTTAGGAAGCGGTTGAGAGCTTTCCTCTTTATCCTCTTGAACATCACCAATTGATTCTAGCTTTTCTTCTTGAGTGGGTGAGTCCTTCAAGGATAGTCTCTCCATGTCTTCACCTAATGGGTCAATCTCTACAACATTCTCAACAACCACATTAGATTCTTCAAATTTAACATGCATGGATTCTTCAATGGTAAGTGAAGATCTATTGAATACTCTATAAGCTTTACTAGTTGTAGAATATCCAACAAAGATTGCTTCATAAGCCTTAGCATCAAATTTACCCAAGTTATCTTTAGTGTTCAAAACAAAACACTTACATCCAAAAACTTTGAAATATGCAACATTAGGTTTTCTAGAATGATACATTTCAAAAGATGTTTTGGAAGAATTTTTACACAAATAAATACGATTTGATATATAGCATGCGGTGTTTACGGCCTCGGCCCATAGATATTGAGGGAGGTCATATTCACTTATCATCGTCCTAACCATCTCTTGAAGTGTTCTATTTTTCCTTTCTACAACTCCATTTTGTTGTGGAGTTCTAGGACAAGACATTTCATGCTTAATTCCCTTTTCATCACAATAAGTCATGAAGAGTTGGATAACAAACTCACCACCTCTATCACTTCTTATTCTCAAAATCGAAAAACCCTTTTCTTTTTCAACTCTTTTTCGAAAAGTCTTAAAACGAGAAAAAGTTTGATCTTTGTGTTCTAAGAAGAAAACTCAAGTGAAACGGGAAAAATCATCAACTAAAACAAATGCAAATCTACTACCATTTAAGCTTTTAGTTTTAATAGGTCCAAAAAGATCCATATGAATTAATTCTAAAGGCCTAGTTGACATGATATCCTTGATTGGTTTGAAGGAAGACTTGGTTTGTTTCCCAAGTTGGCACGCACCACAAATGCGGTCTTTCTCAAACTTCAAGCAAGGAATACCCTTCACCAATTCCTTTGAATTAATCCTAGAAAGATGGTCAAAAGAAGCATGTCCTAATCTTCTATGCCAAAGCCAAGAATTTTCATCAAAAGCATTTAAGCATTTAGTAGAACATTCCACATTAAGCATGTCAATGATATAAACATTATCATCACGAAAACCGGTAAGAATACAATCATTGGATTTAATATCAAAAATCTTGCAAGAAGTATCATCAAAAACAACTTTAAGACCACGGTCACAAAATTGACTAATGCTAAGCAAATTATGTTTCAAACCATCAACAAGTACAACATTTTCTATAGTAGGAGATGAACCAATTTGAATGTTACCTATACCGATGATATTCCCCTTGGAGTCATCCCCGAAGGTGACGGAGCCACCTTCCATGTACCTTGATAGGGTTGTGAAGTTGTTGATATCCCACGTCATGTGTCTTGAACAACTACTATCAAGGTACCACCGCTCCCTACGTCTTGGAGCCTTGGTGTGTACCTACATCAAATAATTTAGGACTTGATTTTGGTACCCACATTTTCTTGGGTCCTAAAGGGTTAGTTTCATTAACCCAAACAAGATTATTGATTCTATTTACTTGGTCATAACAAAATTTAGCCAAATGTCCATTCTTACCATAATATGTGCATCTATACACTCTACCATATTTAAAAGCATAGTGAGTGTGTGATTTGTGAGCATGAGAATTGTGAGCATGAAAAGATTTAGCATGAGAAGTGTTATGTGTAGTGTGAGCATGAGGAATCTTAACATGTGAGACTTTAGCATGAGAGGTGTGCTTTTTAGAAAACATTTCTTCAAGCTTCTTAGTGTTAAAAGCACAATCCTTCAAAGTCTTTTCAAAATCAATTATCCTAGTTTTTAAAGAAGAAATTTCTTTTTCATCAACAATAGGAGATTTTGCCTTACAAGAAACCTTGTAGGCATTAAACTCAATTTGAATAGAAATAAGATTAGAAGAAATATCATCCTTTTCTTTAGAAACCATAGCAAGTTGATTTTTGAGAAAAGCAACTTCTTTTTGCAATTTAAAACATTCAATCTTCTTATTATCATAAGTTTCGGAAAGTTCAACAAAAGCATTAGCAAGAACTTCCTTACTTAATTCATCATCTTCATCATCAAGAGGTTGAGGGGTTACCTTTGGTGTGTTTGCCAAGAAACACATATTCGCTATATCTGCCTCTTCCTCGGACTCGCTTTCCGAATCCCAAGTTGCCTTGTAAGCTTTCTTTTCTTCCGATTTCTTTGGCTTGAAGGAGGAGGTCATCTTCTTCTTGAACTCCGGGCAATCCGCCATAATGTGTCCGGATTTTCGGCAATTGTAGCAAATAATTCTCCTCTCCTGTTTGCCTTCAAATTTCCTTCGGAAGTTGAGCTTGTTTCTCCGGTACATTCTCTTGACATTTCGCACAAGAAGGGAGAGCTCCTCATCTTCTTCGTCATCTTCTTCATCTTCCTCAAGAGTGGATGAGGACTTGAACGCTAAGGACTTCTTCTTTAGTGGAGCGGCCTCTTCTCTAGCCTTCTTTTCCATCTCATGGGTCTTTAAGTTCCCAATGAGACTAATGAGGTCCATCTCGTCCTTGTCGTTCAATTCTTTCAAGGTGGTGGCCTTTATCTCCCATGAAGAAGGAAGAGCCCGAATCACTTTTCGCACCTTTTGATCATTGGAGATATCATCACCTAAAGAAGAAAGACCATTGGTGATTTTAGTAAATCTAGTAATCATACAATCAATAGATTCTTTATCAATCATTTTAAAGGATTCATATTGGGACCTTAAGAGATCTATTTTAGCTCTCTTAACTTGTGAAGTCCCCTCGTGTGTGACCAACAAATGTTGCCAAATCTCATAAGCGGATTGGCAATAAATTACCCGTGTAAGGTCATCCTCATTCAAGGCGGTTAAGAGGGAATTTTGGGCCTTGGAGTTAGCCTCATATTCTCTAAAGGTGAAGTCGGTCCATGTGCTCTCATCACTATCGGGTGCTACATAGGGTTTGGTCAAGGATTTTGCTACTAAGCTACCTAAAGATTGCAAGAAGATAGTTATCCTAACCTTCCAAATAGGGAAGTTGAGTCCATCAAATTTAGGAGAGGTTTTGATGTTATCGGCCATGTTTACTAGTGATGACAAATGGAATGCAAATGTTGATTAGCAGATTTTAAGTATCTCTCTAAGGATGTTAAGCCAAACCTAGAGTCCAAGCTCTGATACCAATTGAAAATCACCTAGAGGGGGGTGAATAGGTGATAATGCTAATCAATGCACAATTTAAAAATATGATGCAACAATCGCCCAAAACAAGACTAAGAGCCGAATGCCCCGTGAAGGGTTCTGAACTCCTTCCTCCTGATTCCTCGTGAAAATGAGTTGGAGGTGCGCAATGCAATCTTGTTGTATGGGACAATGATTGACAAGATGAATGACAACAAGTGAATATAGCAATGACAATCAAAAGCAAGCACAATAGCAATGAAAGTAGGGCAAGAACAAGGAAAAGTAAACCAAACGCAAACACAAAGAATTGTTATCGAGGTTCGAGCACCCAGCTCTACTTCCCCGCCTTCCCCAGAAGGATTCCAACCACTTCCACTATCACAAAGATGTCACAAATACACCGGAGTACCCAACTCCACAATCTTAAGTACAAGTTCTCTCTTGGTAGTCAAAAGACCACAAACTTTCTCTTTCAAAATTCTCTTCCCTTACAAAGGTCCTTAGAGAACAATGAGTAGGAATGAAGCTCTTGTGTGCAAAGAGAAAAGAAAATGAAATTAGAGAATTCTTGAAAACACTTCAGAAAATGAGAGAGAATTTCAGCTCAAAAACCAAGAAACCAAGCTCTTTTGAATGCCTTAAACTTTTGAATTTTTCTTGTAATAATTGGTAATCCAATCTCTCCCCAAACACCCCTATTTATAGGAGAGGGCTAGGGTTTAGAGATAATACATACTTAAGGCTAATCATAAGGTATTAAAACCAAACCAAGTCATTTAAACTCACTTAAGTGAGAAAAGGACAAAACAAAACCAGCTCAGAAAAATAGCCGTTACTGTTCAAACGGCTAGTCCGGTCGACCGGTCCGGTCGACCGCTAGTACAAAAAGAATATAGCCGTTGCAGGCTACGGTCGACCGCCCGGTCGACCCAAACAAACAGAGAGCAGGGTCTTGCAGGCAGGCGTTTCTCGGTCGACCGTCCGGGTCGACCGTGGAACGTGTACACTAATACGTGCATCTGCCAGAACCTCGGTCGACCCAGGCGGTCGACCGGCTAAACCTGACATGGGCACGGTCGACTCGGGCGGTCGACCGGCTCAGGCCAAAAATCAAATATCAAACAGAATTCTGAGGAGATAAATATTTTTAACAAAATAGTTTTGACTAGGGATATGTATAATTGATAAAAAGGAGTTTGTAGGCTGAAGATAGTATACAAATTATTTTTGTACATATTATAGGAAAATGTTTTTGGAACCAAGATGTGCACAAAAACGTGTGTGATAGAGCTTCAAACCTATTCACTATTCTTTAACAAAACTCTAAACTAAAAATAAATCTAATAAATTATCTTGAGCAATCTTGAAGTCTTGAGCCATGCAATGCCTTGCTAGAGCAAAAAGCCTTCTTCACTTCATGAACCTAGAATTTCTTGCAATAGCTAAGCAATGGCCTCCAAACTATGGTACAAACCTGAAACTTATCTTAACAAACTAATTAGTACCATATAGCTCATATTTGGTTTGTTATCATCAAAACTCTAAACAAATGGAGAGTGTAACCTTATGGGCCAACAGGTGTATGTTGAACAGCGCCCCGGGTTTGTTGGTCCTACTGACCGGGACGGAACCAGCACTCAAAAACGTGTATATTATGAAATAATGAAATTATATGTGTGCTAATGTTACCTCGATACTTCTGTTATAGCATTGGCTCAACGGGTTGAATCCACAAGGATGGGAGGCAATAGAAGCATTTACAGTCCGTTCACGTGTTATGTTAACAATTCCTTCCTTGTCAAAAGAATAAGAAAATGATAAAGAGAAGAAAAGAAATCTGATGGTAATAGGTGGAGAAAGCGATGAAGACGATGTTGTGAAAACAAAAGAGAAGTGATTTTGAAAACAAAAAGAATATGAAACAAAGGATGAACTAAGGAGATGGTGAAAATAACGATAGGAGAGTGATAAAAAGATTTAGAAATTATTTTAAAACAAAGTAAAAAGGAAACTCATGACTACTAACTACTAACTGCTCCACTAACCATACTAACCTCTTAGTGATAGTTACCTCACATAGATCCTTGGCCATCACTAGTCCTTGGCTTCAAGAGACGATACAAAATATGGCACATAAGATTGTTCTTCTATATTCAAACAACACATCCATATCACACAATAAGTTGCAAGTTACTATTAAATTATCAAAACCGGTTAGAAGTGAGCATGAAATAAAGAAGACATTGCAAGTTAGTAAGTTAGTGGGTTAGATGTTAGAAGTGTTAAAATGTTAGAATCCATCATCATGAGCCATTAATGGTTCTTGCAAGAGCAAGGCCTTGTAGAGGCTAGATTCATATGGATTATCAGGTCAGTGGTTAGATAGTTAGTAGTTAGTACTTAGATTGCCATGAGAAGAAAAATTAGCTAAACACCATGTAGAAGATGGAGAAGATTACAATGGAGAAGAAAGAAGACACATTTACGTAGATTGTCACCATCTATTACATTAATCTCTCTCTTTCTCTATCTGAATCTCTCAGCCCTAATACATGATCTAAAAATAAAATAAAAATATAAATGAAAAGAAAAGAAAAGAAGAAGACCTACACTAACGTACACTAAAAGAGAGAAAACCTAATCTATTTTTCAATCTGCTCATATTCTGGGCCTCTGCAGGGGTATATATAGGTATAAAGGGCTTCTAGAAGACGAGAGGAGGCCACGTGTCGAAAATCGACGTGCCAGGGACTTAGGTCCCTGGTTTTGGCGAGCATGTTCCCGTCGCTTTGAGGACCTTCTTGGTATACTTGGATTCGGGTATTTTCGTCCGAATATTCGTTTAACGTGCGCAAAAGGTCTAGGTTCAATGCATTTTCTAGAAGCCCCTTGCTTGGCCTCAAAGAAATGCGGATTTAATTACCCGAAAATGGTTTTAATTAAGCTCTTATTACCCTTTTCCCCTAAACTCTTGATTTATCTGCAAAGTAGACAACAACACAATTAGAAATGATATATTATTTATAAATCGGTAGGTAAATGTGATATAATAATGCAGAACTGTAGACTAATCACACTCCTACACTTATCTTTTTGCTCGTCCCGAGCAAAACAAGAAAAAGAAAAACTATACTATAAATGTTATTACACCACTTTCGCAGGTAACGCGATTGCACTGAGCGTGTGTAACAACCCGTTAAACCTCTAGGTTGCCCCTAGAGGAGGAGTGTTGCCTCCTGAGGGTTTTCAACAGATTACACCCACAAAATCTATAAAGAAAGAAGACAAATATTTGTCTTTTGAAAATACATTTTTAAAAAGAGAGACAAGTTTTTGAAAATTTTTTGCAAAAAAATAAGCGATCTAAGATCTTAATTCCACTAAAAATTACTCTTCCTTAGACTTAGTCTATATGCAAGATCTTATCTTCAATTAAGGTAAGAATTTAAAATTAGATTGAATATTTTATCTTTCATAAAACCTAGATAATATGCACTTTGTGATAGTGAAGATTTTTGTGATTTCAACTCCAACTATCAAGCCATTTATTTATATATATATCTATATTTTTTCTTCCCTTAGTTTTCTTAGGCTTTCTAGTTTACCCGGGTAGTAAGCCTTTAACCGATGTCCCAAACCAGATGGTCTTAGGGCATCAGATGAGAAAACATCCCTTGGGTTTAAGAACTCGAGTAAACAAGGCCACAAAACTGAAGGGGATTATTTGTTTCTTATGACCACCGTTAGGAGTGAATAATTATGCTTATTGAGGCATAATTATCCAGCTAAATAAGTGATTTTCCCCTTCATATATAACATATATTTTTTCTTTTTCTTTTTTTATTTTATGGCATTTAGGTCTTTGTTTTCATCCCAAAAATGTGTAATTGTGAAGTGCATACTATCTAAGACAAAAAATTCAAGATAAAATTATTTCTCCAATTTATCTTACTTAGCCTATAATCTTAAACAATATCCAATATCCTTAATTTCTAAGATAATCTTAATTTTCTTAAAAATGGATCAAATCTTTGTCTTTTATTTCAAAAAGTTTTTAAAGAAAGGAAAATCCTATACAAAAGGGAAGATTTCTAAAAGTATCCTACAAGAAGTGAAAAAGAAAGAAAATCTAAAAAACTCTATGTTAGTAAATCTTTCCCCCATACTTATCTCATGCATTGTCTTCAATGTGTTATGAATGTATGTATGCATGAAACAAATAGAGAGGGAAGGAAAAATCACCTCAAGGTGATGGTTCCGGTGGTGGTCTGATTGGTCCACGAAATGCGGCCTAATCCAATTTGCGTGGAGTCTGGAGGAACCCACCGATATTTCAATAATACAACCCACTATAATGATGTGTATATGAATGATTTTTATTAAGATTTTTATCCGATCTAATTTTCAAATTTTTAAAATAATTTCAGAGTCATTATTATCATCACCCTTGTCCCAAAATGGAGTATGAAAAAATGGAATGATTGATTTGGACTCAGAAAGTGCATGAACTAATATTGACTCTGGAATTTTGACTTAAGTCAAGTAAAGACTCAGGAGTCCAAATTGGTGCAGGAATCGGATCCAAATCAAGAAATTGAAATAATAATCCATATTCATTTTCCCATAATGGAATGTGACTTTCTAAGATTGGTGATTCAAGTTCAAGAATGACAGGTGTGAAAGTCAAAACTGACTCTAAAATGTTGCTCATGTTTGGTAACAAAATAGGAGTCAATATTGATTCAGAAATTTAAACTGGATCACAAATTTGAGAATTTAGGTCACATTCCTCATTGAGTTTAATTTCATAAAAATGAGAACTTGCCAATTTGTCAATGGAATTTTCAAAAGTATAAAATTAGTCAAGTTTAATTTGTTGATCATAAAAGATTGGTGATTCAATTTCACGATGGACTGCACAGGATCCAATAGTAACTCAGAAAAAAGCCTAAATTTGAAATCAGGTAAAGATACCTCAGTCATTATTGAATCAGGAAGTGAAATTGAATTATCATGTTGAGGTTTAGGATCATATTCATGCTCAAGTTCAATTTCAGCAAAAATGATAACTTGCCAAAATGTCAATGGGATTTTCAAAGTTTGAAGTTTGGTCAAGTTTAAATGGTTGTGCTGAAATTGAATCCTTGTTTCTAAAATAACAAGAGTCCTGGGCCAAATCAATAGAGTTAAAGATATCTGAATTGGTCAAAGGTTAATAAGATAGAGTTTCCTCATTCTTATAAATGCTAACCAATTGACTTAATTGTGTTTCCAACCTATTGATAAACTGGGAAGAAGATTTTTGAAATTGTAGTGCAGACTCCTGTAAGATTTTCATACTCTTTTCTAGATATGATGTTTCTTCAAGTGGATGCTCTAGAAAGGTAGTATAGGAATCTTGGTTTCTAAAATAGTAAGAGTTCTGGGTCAAATTGATAGAGTCAGAGATATCTGAATTGGTCAAAGGTTGATAAGAGAGAGTTTCCTCATTCCTATAAATGTTGACCAATTAACTCAATTGTGTTTCTAACCTATCGGTAGACTGAGAAGAAGATCTTTGAAAGTAGCGCAGACTCCTGCAAGATTTCTATACTCTTTTCTAGATGTGATTTTTCTTCAAGTGAATGTTTCAGAAAGGGAGCATAAAAATCTTGATTTTGGAAAGATAGTGAAGATTGTGAGTCCAACATGTTTTGAGATTGAAGCTCAGACTCACGAAAATACTTCATACTCATTTTCAGGGCAGATGGTTGTGAAATCACCTAGAGGGGGGGTGAATAGGTGATAATGCTAATCTAATGAACTCAATGCGGGATTTAAAAACTAATTGCAATTATGCAAGATGCAAGCAACAAGTGTGCATACAACCAAGCCAAGCATATAAGTATGTATGTTCAATATGAAGTGATGCAAGGCACAAAGTAAAGAGAGAGAGAGATAGAGTTAGAGTCAAGGGATCAAGCGCAAACAACAAGATATGTTTCGAGGTTCGAGCACCCAGCTCTACATCCCCGCCTTTACCACCGTGAAGGATTTTGAGTCCACTAGCTTGTCCACAAAGGACTCCCACAAAGGGAACCTCCACCGAGGATTTGGGGCAATACAATCACAAGGAGTACCTAACTCCTCTCCTTACAAACACAACCTCCTCCTTGAGGCACAACACCAAGCCAACAAACAATCTCCTCACAACTTGAGGGAAAACCACAAAGCAACACAAGGATCACCTCACAACTTGAGGGATACAACCCAAATGCACAACCTCCTCAACACAATGAGGGAAAGGCACAAAACCAAGCAAATGAAGGGTTTACAACTTGGTGGTCTAAACAACAACCACAAACAATTTCTTTCCCACACAAAGATCCTATAGGATGAGATAGTAGATGTAGCTCAAGTGTGGAGAAAACCAAAGGAATGAAAATCAAAAACTCAAAGAAAATCCTTGGGAAAAACTAGAAACTAAGATGAAGAAGTTGAATCAAACACTTTTCCCAAAAACCCTTTTCTTTGATTTATCCAAACCCTAGAAAACACCAAATAGATTGTTCAAGTTAAAGCCCAAAAACTTCTTTTGATTGCTGTGAAAACACTAGAGAGTCAGGAAAAATTCGCACAAAAATTCTTTTAGAAAACCTCTTTCCAATGGGGTATTTATAGACCCCAGAAAATTATAGCCCTTGGCAGCAGAAACTGCCAAAAATGAACTACCGGTCGACCGGTCGGTCGACCGTCCAACGGTCATATTTTGACCGCTGGCAGCAACCGGTCGACCGGGCGGTCGACCGTCCCAGATACAGAGAGCAACACTCTCTCCGGTCCGGTCGACCGGAGGCAACCCGAGAGCAACCTGCTCTCAGTCGGTCGACCGAGCGGTCGATCGGCTTATGGGTAAGCCAGCGTGCACGTATCCGTGCACGTCGGTCGACCGCTACGGTCGACCGACTACTTGGTACGGTCGACCGTCCGGTCGACCGACCTAGCCTGGTAGCTGCAGTTCTGGGCAAGAAAAACAAGGTATTTTTAATCCTAAAAATTCCCATAAAAACTCTAAAATTTCACAAAAATAGTTTTATCATATTACATTGATAAACAAACTTGTGTGAAAAATTTCCTCACAAATTACAAACATTTTGAAACATTTTTGTGTTATAGAAATTTTGCCAAAGACCAAAAACTTGTATTTTCTAAAACTTGGATTTTTGAATAGAAAATACATTTTGTCCAAAACTCATCCAAATACAAAAACATGATATTAAACAACATTTAGGCATGATGTTAATGGATAGAAATCCAATATACATGAATCATATATATATCCATGTTTATGTCATTAATTCCAAAAATATGTTTTGTTTAAAATACAAAACCTAAAACACATGAATAGGTATATCAAACTAAGTTTGTCTAAGTAGTTGAAGCATGCATGTATATAGAACAAATCCAATATACATTAAACCACGTAAACTTGTTTTGAATCTATCTATTCATGAAAACCAAGATCGGTTAAACCAAAAACTGAAAACCAATATTTAAAACATGAAACGTGTGTGTTGTGAACTTGAGCATATCATACTATTCTAATCTTTACAATTAGATCTAAACACAAAACTAAACTAGGTACCGATGTCTTCTTGTAGGGCGCAATCTCCAAGCTGACTCGATCCTAAACTCCGTGATCCACCGAGCTTGACTCCAAGAGTGCTATATATGATCTTTATGCTCGAGCTCTTGAATCACCATGTGAAAACTTCCAAAACATCTTGTTGAGGCTAATCACCAACTAATATCTTGATTAAAGATCTAAAACTAAATATCACAAGATTATTAGTACACATAACTACATGAGTTAATCATCATCAAATCTAGAGTGGAAGGCCTTTGGGCCAACAGGTTGGTTATTTTGAAAAGGTGAAACTGAGTATGAATCATGAAA
Source organism: Agave tequilana (assembly GCA_038442645.1). NCBI lineage: Eukaryota > Viridiplantae > Streptophyta > Magnoliopsida > Asparagales > Asparagaceae > Agave > Agave tequilana. Next base: position 711,535 of record JAVJIF010029866.1, on the reverse strand, counting down.
ATATTGTGAAATTTATGAATTGAGCTTCTTTTGTTGGGACTCAAACATGGCTTGTACGGCTTCTATACTTTTTTCTAACTCAGATTTTTTCTTCAATTGTTAGTTCTAGAAAAGGAGTATAGGAAGCGAAATCGGGGAATGAATATTGTGAATATTGTGGACAAGGTGGATAAGGAGGTTGAAAATTTGACCCGGGGGAGGTGAATCCCCATTAACTCTGTGAAGAGTTAAAATTATTTTGGAAATTATGGTTATAAGATTGGGGGTATGGGTTGTATTGATTCTGATAAGTCTAACCCAGTGTATTTGGTTGATTCAAATTGTAAAAATCCGGGTTGGAATATCCGAATCAAATGTGGTCGGTGGATTCATATTAGGACTGAAAGAATTGTTGTTATTAAATTCCATTTCACAAACAATCACAGACAAAAAAGAAAAAGCAAGCAACAAATAAAAAGAAAAGAAAAAAAATTAAAACCAAGCCTATAATAAGGTTGACCTAGACCTAGACGACTCCTAACTGGTCAATTACCCCGGCGAGATTGTTGTATGAATCCGACCACAAAGCCAGGTAGGGGCAAAATACGTGGGAGGTATCTGTGCGTAAGCAACGGGCCTTAATTACGCCAAATCACGGTATCTTCGAGGCGTAACCTCTTAATCCCTAACCTTAGAAACTGATTTCACAAGAGTATGATTCAGAACAAGTTCCACCCTCAGTCAATCTCTTAATGAGTCCAAGATGTCCCTAGGATCCAACGTCTATAAATTTTTATTAGGGCTTGGGTTGTGTGAGTGGGGAGGTGATTTTTGGGCTAAGGAAGGGTGATGAATTCCCCACCTTAGCTTGTATGAGTTTTACCCTTAATTTCAATTCGTGCAAGTGTGCAATATAGATAAGAAATAACACAAAGCGAGTAAATTATCCACGTGTTTGTCCTATGCTATATGCAATGCCATATGCACACCTCAATCCAAATCACAACAACAGAACAAAATACAGTATATTGGAATTGAATTGACACGTGCCTAAATGTAAATGTCTAAACCATTTTAAAAGTGTCCAAATACCATATTTTAGTTCTTTAGTTATTCTAGTGTATAGGCAATCAAAGCAGATAATTAGCAGAAGAATACAACAATATATGCAACTTGCAAATTCCCTGCAAAAGACAAAGCACAATTGCCACAAAATTGCCGCGTTTTCACGACTTTTCTTGGATTTCTGCGGCAAAGTTTCAGAAGAAAGCTCCCTACTTTCTCGAGTAGGGAGAGGCAACCAAGAGTAGACTTCTGTAAAGTAAAGATTCTGTTAAAATTACCCTACACACAAAAATAGAGAAGAAAATGTTAACAAAAATGTGAAATTAAAGCCATTCCCGTTCTCAGCAACGGTGCCAAAATTTTGATCGGGGTGGAACCAGTACTTGAAAATATGTATATTATGAAATCAATGAAATTATATGTGTGCTAATGTTCCCTCGATACTTCCGTTATAGTATTGGCTCAACAGGTCGAATCCACAGGGACGGGAGGCAATAAAAGTATTAACAGTCCGTTCACGTGTTATGTTAACAATTCCTTCTTTGTTAAAAGAATGAGAAAATGATAAAGTGAAGAAAAGAAATCTGAAAGTGATAGGTGGAGAAAATGATGAAGACGATGATGTGAAAATAAAAGAGAAGTGATTTTGAAAACAAAAAGAAGATGAAACCAAGGATGAACTAAGAAGATGGTGAAAACAATGATAGGAGAGTGATAAAAAGATTTAGAAATTATTTTAAAACAAAGTAAAAAAGGAAACTCATGGCTACTAACTACTAATTGCTCCAATAATCATGCTAACCTCTTAGTGATAGTTGCCTTATATGGATCCTTGGCTATCACTAGTCCTTGGCTTCAAGAGACGTTACAAAGCATAGCACATAAGATTGTTCTTCCACATTCAAACAACACATCCGTACCACATAACAATTTGCAAGCTGCTATTAAATCATCAAAAATGGTTAGAGGTGAGCATGAAATTAAAAAGACATTACAAGTTAGCAAGTTAGTGGGTTAGATATTAGAAGTGTTAGAATCCATCATCATGAGCCATCAATGGCTCATGCAAGAGCAAGGCCTTGTAGAGGCTATTGATTCACGTGAATTATCAAGTAAGTATTTAGATGGTTAGTGGTTAGTAGTTAGATTGTCATGAGAAGAAAAATTAGCTAAACATCATGTAGAAGATGGAGAAGATTACAATCGAGAAGAAAGGAGATACTTTTACATAGATTGTCATCATCTATTACATCAATATCTCTTTTTCTCTCTCTGAATCTCTCAACGCTAATACATGATCTGAAAACAAAATGAAAATACAAATAAAAAGAAAAGAAAAGAAGAACATCTACACTAACTTACACTAAAAGAGAGTAAACCTAGTCTATTTCTTAATATGCTTGCATTTCGGGCCTTTACAGAGGTATATATAGGCAAAAAGGGCTTCTAGAAGACGGGACGAAGCCACGCGTCGAAAATCAACGCGTGGGTCTCCTAAAGGGCTGCGGAAACGTGGCTATAGCTGCATTTTCGCGGCTAAACTAGGGGCTTAGGTCCCTGGTTTTGGCGAGCATATTCCTGTCAATTCGAGGATCTTCATGGTATACTTGGATTCTGGTATTTTCGTCCGAATATTTGTCTGACGTGCGCAAAAGTCTAAGTTCAATCATCTTCTAGAATTTCCCTTACTTGGCCTCCAAGAAATGCGAATTCAATTACCCGAAAATGGGTTTAATTAAGCTTTTATTACCCTTTTGCCCCTAGACTCTTGATTTATCTACAAAGTAAACAAAAACACAGTTAGAAATGATATATTATTCATAAATTGGTAGGAAAATGTGATATAATAATGTAAAACTGTAGACTAATCACCTACACATCCGGATTTTATTTTTATACTTGAAAAGGGTTTATATGGTTTGAAACAAGCGAGCTTAGTATGAAAGATTGAGTACTTTTCTAATTTTAAATGGTTTTGTTAAAGGCAAAGTTGATACTACCTTGTTTACAAAGCATGCGGATGATGATTTCTTAATAGTACAAATATATGTTGATGATATCATTTTTGAATCTACTAATGAAAAACTTTGTAAGGTTTTTGAATCATGCACAAAGAAAGAGTTTGAAATGTGCATGATGGGGGAGCTCAGCTATTTCCTTGGACTCCAAATCAAGTAAAGTGGAAATGGGATCTTCATCAATCAAGCTAAGTATACAAGATAACTCATCAAGAAATTTAGACTTAAAGATACAAAGATATGCAAGACTCCCATAGCTACCACAATGAAGCTTGACAATGATGAACAAGGTAAAAATGTTGACATTAAACTCTATCATAGCTATTGGTAGTTTGCTTTACTTGATAGCTAGTAGACCGGATATCATGTTTAGTGTATGTCTATGTGCTAGATTTCAATCTTTTCCTAAAGAGTCTCACTTAATTGCCGTAAACGCATTATTAGACATCTAAAGAGAACTATTGGAATGGGCTTGTAGCATCTAAAGACTGGACAATTCTCTATGATGAGTTATTCGAATGCCGACTATGTCAATTGTAGACTGGATAGAAGAGCACTAGTGGAACTTATTAATTTCTAGAAAATTTTCTCGTTTCTGGTCTTCTAAGAAATAAAATTTCGTAACCTTTTCAACCGTCGAGGTGTAGTATGTTGCGACTGGGGTTTGTTGTGCACAAATTTTTTAGATGAAATATATGATTATGATTTGCATTTTAATTATATTAAAATATTTTATGATAATACTAGTAACATTCATATGACTTAGAATGCAAATCAACAGAGCAAGACCAAGCATATAAAGATTAGATATCACTTTTTTCGAGATCATTATGAGAAAGGAGATATTGAGATTGACTATATTTCAACCAATTTTTAATTAGCATATATTTTTACTAAACCACTTGATCTTAATTGATTTTCTTTCGTTTATGGTGAATTGAATGTTTACATTACAGAGCCATGAGTTTTTCAAATTATTGTCTGTTTTTGGTATTTATGTTTGATTTTTATTGCGTGTTTAAGCTCATTTTAAAATAAAATTGGTATCAACAATGATAGACTTTCAATATTATTCCATTGATATCTATTGGTTTTAAGTGATTTTTAAGTCCCTTTTTGATTAATGACAAAAAGGGGGAAAAGATTTATGAGTTATTTTGTATTAGAGAGATTAGATTTATGAATTAGAGATTTATGATTTAGCTACTACTTGCTATTACCACTATTTTATGTTTGTATGCCTTGCTTTGTTGCATACCTATTTGGTGGTTAGAGGCAAGGATGGTGGTTGGTATATTCATGCATAGTTTTTCATATCTATACCTATATAAATATGATGAATTTTTTTAAAATTATCACATTCTTTAGTCATAAATGATTGAACTTGATAAATAAGTAAAACTTTAGGGGGAACTTTTCAAACTCTTTATATATGTCAATCATCAATAACTCATGTGTATTTCATCATCAAAATGGGGGAGATTGTTGGTCCAAGGTATACTCTCCGATTTTATTTTGATGATTACAAAGCACATGACGTTATTTGGTACTAATCAAGTCTGTGTGTTTCTAAGTATTTCAGGTTCTAAAAACATTGTTGGTGTATTCTTCCTCAAAAGGAAGGTATCTAATTTCAAGGTCACTCAAGGGAAGGGTTCGAGTTTGGACGATCAAGATTTACATTTTGGAGAAGGCCTCTTGAAGATTTCTTGAAGACATAGAGTACAATTATAAGACAATAGAATGTTTAAAGTATAGTATGTAGAATTGATGCTCAATAAGTCACACACACAAAATACAAGTTTTCAAAAAATGAGTTTTGATATCTAGTTTTTCTCATTTTGATATTTTACAAGGTTTAATATTTGATACATCTCCTATATTTTTTTTCAAATTTATATCTCCAGCTTATGTCATATATCTTATAGCCTATGTACAGTCAAAACATTTTTCAAACCAATACAAAATATAAAAATAAGTTTGATTTCAAAAACTATTTTTAGGCCAGATAGGGTCGACTGGGCGGTCGACCGGATCTCATGGCCATGTCTTTGTGAATGTTGTGCACGTTTATTGGATTACTGACTGGTTGATCGGCAACTCTAGCGGTCAATTGACTGATAAGCTTTTGGTCTCGATTGAGGCCGATCGACCGAGCGGTCGACCGAAGTCCGACGGATAGTTCAATTTTTTGAACTGTCGGTCGATCGACCGAAGTTCTGTCAAAGCTACAGTAATGGCTAGTTTTTAAAAATTTGGTTTTTTAAGTTATTCTCCAACGAGTATTTTTGTTCTTTTTTAGTCTAATTTCTCTCCTAATGAGCTGATAGGCTCTTCTAACAGTGTTTTATCATTTGCCTATATATATGGCTAATTTGTAGAGGATTACTAACAAGTTTTTATTGAGAAATATTTGAAAAATTAAGTTTATTCAAAAGAAAAGATTTAAAGTTTTCTTGTTTCAAGTGCTCTCATTTAAAAACCAATTTCTGTAAGTTTTTAGTTCTTAAATTGATTCATTTCAACTGATTTTCTCTTTTACAAACTTCTTTAGCTGCATCTCACATCAAATAGTATAGGAAGTTGTAAAATGGATTGTTTGTGTTCTTTGTGGTCACGAAAAGCTTGTAAACCTCATTGGCTTTATGCTACCTCTTGTGTAGAGGATTAAGAGTTGGGATTGTATACTCTAATCTTGTGCAGACCATTATAATTCCTTTGTGGTGGCTTATTTGTGAAAAGATCCTTATTGGATAGTGTCTTTCATGCTGTGAGGGCGGGGATATTAAGCTTGGTGCTCGAACTTCGAAATAAATCGTTTGTGTTTGCGATTGCTTCTTCTCTTGCTCTATTCTACTTGCTATTGCTTTCACTTGTATTTTACATTCATTTTCTCTTATTGTTCATTACTAGCATCATTTTCACTTGTCAGTTTCACTCTCTAATTGAAGAAGGCAATTGAGCACCTCAACTCATTGTCTAGAGAAATATAGAAGAGAAGTCCTAGAGCCCTTCATAGGGAATCTGGCTTCACTTCTTGATTTGAGTTGTCCATTTGAATCATTCATTATACATTTATTATATTTTCGCATTATTGACCATTAGATTAGAACTACATCTATTCATGCCCCTCTAGGTGTACTTTCATTATATACTTGAGGGTTCCTTTTGACGTGTGATGGGATTCAATAACCGCACGATCTACACATTGTGATCTTTTGTAATAGCCTGGATTGTGCTCCTGATTACAAAAGTGATATCTGCTATTTTGTAGCTACTCACGTTGAAATAGGGATCGTAAACTATGTTTGAAATATGGAATGACCTGGTGGTGTAACAGACTCCACAAATATAGGCGGGATTTGATAAAGTTTGTTACAGAGGTTGTGTTGCTTAAGTCAGAAGAACTGACTTCGAGAGAAGGAATGCCCTCGGGAGAGTTAATTCCTCAGGAGAGGAGAATGGTTTCTGGAATGTTCTGGACGCTTCTCTTGCTTTGAGATTTTCCTTGCGAGTGTCTTCGGGAACTTCTGATGGTGAGGGCCATGCATGTCTTAATCCTAGCGTGGGTCAGATTTTGACCACTACAGATGTTCCCTCCACTCCCACTTTCTCTCAAATTCGAGGGGAAAGAGTGGACCGAAAATGGATATCTCCTAGCTCGAAAAGTTTGAGGTGTCACTTGTCAAATGAAAAGTCTTGTACTCTGGCTTTCTTTGAAAACTTATGAAGACAACTAGGTAATTAATGACTAAATTCTTGACTTCATAATAGAGGAGATCGTATGGCAGGATTGAATCGAATCCGGTTGATCTGATATGCCAAAAAATTCGAGATGCAAAACTGTCTTTGTAAATGTGAAAGTTTTTGAATTCGAGGCAGTTCAGCTTCTGTGGCTATAAATAGGAAGGATTTTTTAGGAGACCTAACCTCAAAAGGCTCTCATCTACCCCTGATATTTCCTGCTCTGGTGGATTGAACTGTTATTATTTCTTCGTTCGATGGAAAAAGAATCCGGTGTAATTCTCTTCTAGTTCACGTAGCCTACCCCAAATACTTGGGACAAATGGCTCAGCTATTGTTGTTGTTATTGCTTGAAGGAAAAAGAAGACGAAGAGGATGCCAATGATGAAGACGGTGGTTGTCGGCCCCTTTACCATGCAATTTTGGTTCTTATGATGGCCTGATCACGAAATTTCGGTTCTCGTAATAAGGTCTCTCCATTGGGGACGAAGTGAGATTTTGGTCGGGTGGCAATGATGTTGGATCTGGATTCCATCACCGTTGTCAACTTTTGGATTCTTCACTCTGGGCCAGGTCTTATGGTCCTCGTGTCGGGAGACTCTTTTCTTAAGGTGAGGCTTAGGAAAGAAACATGGGTGGATGACCTGGGATGATGAGGCAATCACATTGCAGATGCCATCACACTCTTGCATGTTGTGAAGAGGATAGTCTGGCCTACTTGGGAGGCGTGCTCTACTTGGGGAGAAAGAGGCTGTCCTCTATTCAAGAATCTCCTATTTCTGTGCAGAAACCTCCCTAAGCTTTCCTCGGGGGTTGCGGTTGGTGGCATGTGCAATAGAATCGCATATGTATGCAATGTTCCCCAATTAGATGGAACTTTGTTTGCTTCAACATCACGATTTTTGGCAAGTCTGAGTCAGACATGCTTATTTATTTTTCATTTTCAAAAAATCAAACATAAACATGTAATAGACATGTATTACTCTTGTAAGATGTAACCGAGTATGTAATTGAATAGACATGATAAGGAAAATTTTGTAATTAAATTAATTCTGGAATGAAAATGGAGATGCGTGTTTAAATCTTGCCTGATTTGTCATTTTTTGTATTGCTTGGAGGTGTATGTATGCTCAGAGATTGAATTTTATTTTTGAGATATCAAGGGATGATTGCGTGCAGTCTCCAAGTGGTGATTTATCCCATAGTGGTGTCTGTATGTCTTACCTTTACAAAATCTTTGGATATATAACCTCACAAGATCGGTCGTCAGAGGGATAATCCAAACAAGGAAACATTCATGAATATACTTAATTCCGCGCATGGCTATAGTTCAGTAGCACCTACAGGAAAGTCGATCTGAGGTGGGGAAAATCCCAACAACAGATTAGATGCATATGTTTTGGATAGTGGTCCCTACTCGGTCGATGATCTGGTACCTCCAATGTGGTAATAAGCCTAATAGCAGAGTTGTCCTCTCGTGCGGGGGTTTCCCATCAATGAAGCTGTCTCCCAATTGGGGGAAATCCCACAACGAAGTATGTATGTATGTATTTATCTGCCTGTAGGTTCAAATGAGGGAAATCCGTACGCTTGCCTTGTTTGCCTCGGAAAAGAACATTTTTGGTGTCAGTGTAAAATTTCTTTGAGTAGCTAAAAAATTACAATGGAACGATTCCGATTATAAAAGAGGGAAGAAAACTCGGTTCTCCCTTTTGTTTAAAGCTGGGTTCTTTGAGTGGCGATGGAGAGTGATTCTTGTTCTCCATTGGCCTGCTGACTGTTTAGCTTCACTTTAGGATGCTCTCGAAGACTGATCAGAGAGGAACTCTGTTTTTAACACACAAAATCTTTAGTGTCCACTGATCACTCCTTTTCTCCCTTTCTCCAAAAGTCCTCTCTTTGGATGCAAAAATGAAGAGTCTCTTGATTCAAAAAGAGTTCTCTGAATCCAAAAAGAGAGTCCCTTCCTTCATAGCCACTCAGGCTATTTATAGGGAGTCATATGGGTATTATCGTCCCCTAAAATCTTTTCGTAATGGGGAATAACTTTCCCATTACATGGGTAGTTAACTGACTCAGTAATGGGAGTTAGGTACAACAGAAAAGTGAGTCTCTCAGTGGATGCGAACCTCGCGTTGCTTGTTGTAGTCATGGGTGTCTCAAAATGTGGAGTTGCCTAGACTCGTGTTTGAAGTGTGATTAGTCACATATATTGCATTTACATTATCACCTTACCATACTTTTTAGCTAATAAATCCTATTAATAAGTCTTCTTTTTCTTTGTTAAATGTAGGCCCAAGTGCTAAAAGAAAGAAAAGAGAAACAAGCCCAAAAGCCCACCAAATTCTGATTTCATTCAGAATAAATTCAAAATGAAGGAATCAGGGCAAAATCATGGCATATCAAGAGGTTGAGAAGAATCCTCCCTGAATCAAGCGGTTGAAGCCACACAATCAAAGGCTGTTTTGTCAACTTTTTGAGCAGAAACAAGAAAACCAGCAGAAGATACGGGCAAATCACCAAACCAGTGCTCTCCTCCAATTGGGTGTGGCCACATGGCCACACTAGGGCCGCGAAAACGCGACCTTAGCCGCGTTTTCACGACCAACTGGAGTCAGTTGGGGGAGCAAGCGTTTGGTCCCCAATCTTCCTGGGATCCTCCCCTTTTGGTTTTTCCCTATAAATACTGGTTTCAGCAAAGCAAAATGGAGCGAAGACTAGGATTAGAATTTGTGTTTATTTTCTAAGGATTTAGGTTCTTTGTTAGCTAGCACTAAAGTTGTATTCTTATTTTTTAATTTGTAGTCCAATATCAGAACTTGTGAGAGAGAGGAATTGAGTGCTTGTACTTGAAGATTGAAGTGACATCAATACAAGAGTCGAGCCGCTTTTTCTTCCACTTGTAGTACGGTATGGCTTGCATTATTTCTATGCTTTCTTCTTCGTTTTTCATGGGAAACTAAAACGGTTTTCTGGGCTCGCTATTGTAACTCTCTCTTGTTCTTCTTCTCTTCTGTTTTTAAAAGAAAAAGACCCAATGAATCATTTGTATGCCTTACTTAAAGGCTTTCTTTTTGAAAGTGTTGTTGAAGGCACATGAGGATGGGTTTGGATTGTTAAACTCTCACTTCTTTCATGAACTTTTTTTGAACTGTTTTTACTTCATTCTTGTCTCTTCGCGCTTTATGATTTAATATTCAATTCTAAACGATTTTTCAAAGAAAAGAGTGAACTCTTCCAACTATCTTATGTGCTTTACTTCAAACTTTCTAAAAATCAACTTTAAGTTTTGCCTATGATCACTTTGAGGCACTTAAGATGTTAATAGAAGAATGAACAATTGAGTAGAAAGATAGTGAGCCCAGATTTTCTTCCTCATTATAATCAACAAAACAATATTCAAGCTTTTTTAAAACACCTTCTCCAAAGCCTTTTCTAAAGTTGTAATTTCTCTTTGAATCATCTCTTTCTTTCCATTCTCTTTTCCATTAAAAAATGAACACAATTCTTTGTTTTTAAAATGATTTACCGAAAAGCTTCCATCGCATTCCTCCTCGTGATACGACCCGTTAGCCACAAGCTACACAGTAGATTCTTAAACTCTTTGATTGTTCTTCCATTTTAAGCAATCAAATTTTTGGCGCCGTTGCCGGGGAGGGAACGGTGTAGTTGTTTTCTAACAAGTTTTGTGTGTTGTTTCAGGGACTTGAAGATTCAAGATCTAGCATTCAAGCTTTGCAATAGAAGACTTGCAAATTCTGTGCCCCTACTCTCAAAAGTAGGAAACTGAATTTCAAGAAATTGCATTGCAAAAACTGAAAAATTCATTGGACTACTAAAATCTCTTTTTTGCAGGATATATTGCTCACAAAAATTTAAGTTTTTGTATGTTATATCTGTGCTATTTCTGCTATCCACCACCCCTGTTTTAAGCCAACAGTAAAACACTTGTTCAAAAGTTTAAAAAATTGATTAGACATTTACATTTTAGGCACGAGTCTTTTCAATTCATTTACTTTACTGTTGAAGAGTGATGGAGCAAGGTACGTACGCATTGCATTTAGAATAGGACTCATCTCTTGGTTGATTTATATCGCTTTGTGATTGTTATTCATTTTTGCATCATTTTACACTTTCATATCATGCTTTATGTAAATAAAAATAAGCTTTTTATTCCTTTTCTCTCTAAATTTGCAGGTCCACCATTAATGGAGAGGAAGGCCCATAATCAAGGAATTATCAAGGAATTAAATGAGATTAATTAAAAAGCCAAAAGGAAAAGCCCAAAGTCTAGCCCAGATCTGGAGTCGTCCACGGATATCCCCAGCCTTCTAGAAGATCCAACGTGGCCAACAGACTGTAACAGAATGGCAACAGAAATCGTTGGCGCAACGACCAAGATTCTACCGCGGAAACGCGGCTATGGCCGCGGATCCGCGGTAGGAATCTGGCCGTTGAGCTAGCGATTTGATCCCACGGTCGAGATTTGAGGGCCTCATCCTCTGGAGCCTATAAATAGACCACTAGGGCCTCTGTGAGGAGAGATAGGAGAGATAGGAGAGAAGAGCTAGTATTTTTGAGAGAATTGTAGGAATTTTCTCTAGTTTCTTTTAGTGCTCTTGTAATCTTCTTCTTCCTTCTAGAATTCTGCAAAAGAGAGAAAGAGAGAGTGTGAGAGCTTGTAATTGAAGTGGTGACAACTTGAATGCAAGGATTTATCCATCTATCTTCTCATCTTTGCTAATTCTAGTGCTTTACTTTCTTGTGTTTTACTTTCTTCAAGCTTTAATTTCCATTGCATTTTCTTCTTCCATGAATTGTTGTGTTCTTTTCATTGCTATGTCTAGCTAACTCTTTCTAACATGACTAGCTAACCGCTAACTTTACTAACTTCTAACTCTTGGGTGATTGCTTTCTTATGATCTTGTAATGTCAAGTCTCTATTATCCCCAATGAAGATGAGTTACTTTAATTCTTGGCAAATGCTTATTTTCCTTCCATATGATTCATGTGAGCCTCATTTAGAGCCTTGTCTTTAGAACAAGTGCCTTGATGGAACATGGAGATGGAGCACCTAACTATGAAATTTGTTGTACAATTTTCTTACTTCAATGCTAACTCTAGTATGACTTTGAATGACTAATGAATCTTGTATCTTCTTCCTTAGCATTATCTTGAGTGACACTCCTTGATTCCACCATTGAAAATCTATCTCGAGAGCTGATGAATCAATGAGGCTACAAGACAAGACCGAGAAGATCACTCATCTTCCAAGTGGGAAAGTATTTGACCTAAGAAGCAAGACAAACCTTTGCCGATGAATCAACATGAGGCATGCATCACCCTATGAGATTAGTAAGTTAGTAAATTAGAAGGGTTAGCTAGTCATGGTTTCTTCTATCTAAAAGTCTTTTCAAGGTTTTCCTTCTCAAGTTCTCTTTCAAAGCTAGTCAAGTTTTTCTAAGTTCTTTTCACTTTCTTTTCCATCGTTTTTCTTTTCATGCAACAAATCCACAACGAATTTTCCCTCTACTTTTCCATGTCATTTTGTTTCTTTTGAACATAGAAGAACTCTCGTTTTCTTTCTTCATAACTCAACCGTTAAAGCTTCCATCGCAAACTCTCCTGAGGATCGACCCGTAATAGCTCATACTACTACGGTGATTCGGAAGGAGTAAATAAATATTGTGAATACATTTTTGGAGTTATTGAGCATAACATACGAGCGTAGAAGGTTGATTCTAAACCCTCTCTCTCTGAATATAGTACACTCCTCCATTCCGAACAAAATTTTTGGCGCCGTTGCCGGGGAAAGCAATGGTTTTCATTTAAGTGAAGAACTAAACGAATTTTCTTCTCTGTTGCAGGTTACAAGTTGAAGTAACAGGAAACAAAGCACCGCAGTAACATATAAGTGGTCTTGGGCCTCTGCTCAAGAAAGTAGAGACCAAGTACCCTCTGATTTGCCGCGATTTCTCGGCCAAAGCCGCGGATCTGCGGCAAAGAAGAGTTGACTACTAAACTGTTTTTGTGCAGGGTTGCTTGCTTTGCAAAAATACAGCTGCTGCAAATCTAATTTCTTGTATGCTTTCACCAGGATCCTGCTAATAATCAACAGTAAAACATTTGTCGTAAAGTTTAAAAATTGATTAGACATTTGCATTTTTAGGCACATGTCTTTTCAATTCATTTACTTTACTGTTGAAGAGTGCCGGAGCAAGGTACGTTCGCATTGCATTTCGAATAGGACTCACTTCTTGGTTGATTTACATCGCTTTGAGTGAACCTTGTTTGCATATATTGTACACTTGCACAAAATTGATTTTAAGGGCATCACCCAAAAACAAGATAAGGTGGGAATTTTATCACCCTTTCCTTGGTCTAAAAATCATCATCCAAGCACTCACAATCCCAAGCTTTTTAATAAAATCTGATAGACGTTGGCCCTAAGGACATCCGGACTCAGTAGGAGATCGGCTGAAGTTAGAAATTGTTTTTGATTCATACTCTAGTCAAATCAGTGTCTAAGGTTGGGGATTAAGAGGTTACGCCTCGAAGATACCGTAGTTTGGTGTAATTAAGGCCCGTTGCTTACGCACGGATACCTCCCACCGTATTTTGCCCCTACCTGGCTGATTAGCTGTGGTCTGATTCTAGCAATAACCTTCTTTGGTTCATCGAACAATTAGGAGTCGTCTAGGTCCAGGTATCCTAGATAGCTTGTGATTGATTTTTTCTTTTCTTGTTTGTGATTTTCATTTTCTTTCGCTTGTGTGATCGGTGAACGTTGTCTGTGATTGTGTATGCAAGAGTGGTACCGGGATCCAGATTCTGCAAGACTTGTGAGAATTTCTACACTTGCACAAACACCACCACCTGACACAATCCCAATCATGGCAAATAACACTTCGCTTCAAGACAAGTTCTACCCGATCCGCACTTCACTTCCATCATGTGTTCTTCTCCCAGTGACCAATGGAAATAATTTTGAGTTGAAGCCACAATTTATAAACACACTCCCGCGATTTCATGGCTTAGAATCCGAGGACGCATATTTCTTCATTCGTGAGTTTGAAGAAGTATGTGTGATGATGAGAATTTCCCAATTAACTGAGGACGCTGTTAGACTAAGGTTCATACCTTTCGCGCTGAAAGATATAGTTAAGAAATGGCTTTACAATCTTCCTGCTAGTTCGATATCTTCATGGTATGATTTTGTAAGAGTATTTCTTAAAAAGTTTTATCCCATTCACAAAACAGCCCTCATGAGAAAGAACATTATGCAATTCAAGCAGAAATCCAATGAACCGTTCTGGAAATATTTCGAATGCTTCAAAGACTTACTAGCCCTATGTCCTCATCACGGCATAGAGAAGTGGCGGCAGTGCCAAATTCTCTATGACGGACTTGATTACCAAACAAAGACACTCCTTGAAATCATGTGCCAAGGGGAATTTTTAAAGAAAGATGAGAATCGGTGGTGGGATCTCTTTGAAGCCTTAGCTAAAAAAACAATTCAGTGGGAGTCATGTCCAGAGAAATCCACTCCACCACTTTCAGAATTGGTATGCATTCAATAGAATCCTCTATAGCTGCTGAGGCTAAAATAACACAACTGATGAAGAGGATAGAACTGCTTGAATCAAGGGAATCTTCTGCTGTAAACCAGGTCAACCCACCACCTGTGGTCAAACCGGGTTGTACCTATTGCCATGATCTCAACCATCTGTTCGAGGAGTGTCTTGTTTACCATTCTCAAATGTATCAAGAGAACACGAATGCTGCTTACACCAGACCCAACCACAATCCATACTCCAAAACATACAATCCGGGATGGCAAAATCATCCAAATTTTTCTTGGAGTCAGTCTGGTCCTGAGCAACCTAGGCAACCATTTTCACATCCATATCCTGCTCAGTCTCCTCAACCCAGTTTCAACCAGAATCTGCCAAATTTTCACTCATATCAGAGTCCACCACAATTCCAATCTTATCAGAGTCCACCACATTTCCAAACCAATTTCCAGCCGACATATCAGCAACATCAACCCCAGAATCATTCAGACAAAAGAATATCAGAGTTAGAAAAAATAATAGAAACCCTATCCAAAACCTAGGCTTCAATGATAACCAACCAGCACTAGGATATGAATAAGTTACAGGTCCAGATAGGGCAATTGGCTAATTCTTTAAATGAAAGACAAAAAGGAATGCTACCAAGCCAGCCAGTGCCCAATCCCAAAAATCACTTCCCTCTGCATGAAGTTGAAGACATGGACCCCAGTCAATGCAACACTATTCATATTCTGAGATCCGGGAAGCGGGTAGATAATAAGGTTTCAAATCAACTCACCAAATCAGTGTCCAAATCAACACCTCCTGTTCCAGTGCAACCAACTCAAGACAATCGATCTTCCAGTTCGCAACCATCAACTTCAAAAGCCAAAGAGAAAGAAAAGGTAGATGAGCAACCATACAAGCCTGTTGTACCATTTCCAAATAGGCTAGCAAATCAAAAGCTGAATGCTCATATGGAGAAGATCAGAGAAATGTTCAACCAGGTCCAAACTAATGTACCTCTTCTTGATGCAATACAACAAGTTCCATCATATGCCAAATTTTTAAAGGAAATGTGCACCAAGAAGAGGAAAGCAAATGTCCCTAAGAAAGTCTTCCTAGCTTCGAACAATAGCGAGTTGTTCACTGGGCCAATTCCTGTGAAATACAAGGACCCAGGGAGCCCAACCATCTCTTGTATCATAGGACAGACTACTATCAATAGGGCATTACTTGATTTGGGATCCAATATCAATCTCCTTCCCTTTTTCGTGTATCAACAAATTGGGTTAGGCGATCTCCGTCCGACCAAAGTTATGATACAACTGGCAGATCGCTCTGTGAAGATTCCCAAAGGGGAGATTAATGATGTCCTTGTCAGAGTTGGGGTGTTTATTTACCCTGTTGATTTCATAGTTCTTGAGACACAACCTGTGTCTAACACCAATCATCGGGCTCAAACTCCTATTATCCTGGGGCGACCATTCCTTACTACTGCCAATGCCATCATCAATTGCAGGAATGGATCCATGAGGTTAACTTTTGGCGACATGACTCGAGAAGTGAATGTCTTTAACACAGACAGACAACCTCGTAAGACAAGAGATCAAACATATGCGGTAAACTTTGTTGGAAACAATTGTGAGGAAGAGAGTGAAGAATCAGAAGATGAGTCGCTGTTTCTTAATGAATTATTTCAAAATGAATGCAATCATCATGATGTGGAAGATCCTAATGTTCGAGTACCCTTTCAAAAGGGAAATTTGATTTGGATATCTTCACTTTCAAAGATCCAACCAAGAATTTATCCCATGAGGATATAATTCAAGAACCTCCGATTGACATACTTTTTGAAGACCTCTTCAAAGAAGAACTCATGTGTCTGGATGAATCAACTAGGGATATTTTGATTAATTGCACATCTCTAGAGGAAAGTATTGACCTCAGCTTTGAGGAGATATATGGAGCTGAGTTGGAATTTCTCGGCATTCAGAATGAAGAAGTTTCAAATGAGAAGAGTGGTGATAACAAGTTTTTTTAATGAGGATTGTAGTGATATGAGGACGAAACAACTAAAAAAGGTGAAACTGGGGATGCCAAAGGCTAAAATGACAATTCAATTGGCATCCCAATTGTGCCCTATTAAACGGACCCATTGGAATGATGGGAAACGAGCTAGAGGGATACGACCGAAAGAAGTCCTAAGTGGTGAAAATACTTCATGTACATTTTCCCTGTTTCCCCTGTAAATTATTTTGGGACCCTTTTGTAAATAAATAAAACTAAAAAATAATAAAAGCCAAAAAATAAAAAAAATAATAACTTCAAAAAAATTGGACTTTGGTGCTAAATAGCACCAGGAGTTCCACCTCCTCATGACTCCCTTTTCAAATAAACCTAGGGTTGTAAATATCCAACCCACCCTAGGGTAATATTGGGACTTTAACCTTTTCAGCCTCCTATAAATACCATATCACCTTTAGTCTCTCCCCTCAACCTCAAACGAATCTCAGATCTGAATCAATCTCTTGAAGCGCCGCCCCTCAAAATTTTTCCCTCCACTGTCTCAGTCTGCGTGCCGCGTTTCCGTGACCAGGGCCGCGCTTCCGCGGCTGTCCTTGCTTTACTGGTGCGCCGCCAAGGTCCTTTGGAGTCGTCCTGCTCTGCTCTTGGCCGATCTGGTGACTGATCATCCGAATTCCTGATCCAGTGCCCTCTGCAAGTCTGATTTTAAATTCCCCCACGTATTCTGGGGCGGTTTTATTTTCAATCTCCTGATCTATTATTTTGATCTACAATTTTAGCATGGCACCAAATTTGTTTGCTGAGAAGGATTATTCTAAAATTTTCTGTGATCACAATGGGTACGGGCACATTTTCATTGATAGGATCCGTGCATGGGATTGGTACTCGCTTGTGTATGATAATACCGATAATGATGCATTTTATTGCCCCGAATTAGTAACATCATTCTATAATTCCATTGATCATGCATCAGTTAATTTCAACATATATCAATTCACGGTCCACATGCCCTTAGGTGACATATTCATCACGCTTCCTCTCCTTGAGGAGATCACTCACGTCCCTTGCTACCCACAACATAGCGACCCCCTTCCACTCATTGACTACATGACCATTATGGGGGCTCGATGCACCGAACAAGACCGAGGTCTTAAGGTCAGTACCACCTTCCGTAATGTGCATTGCGTTGGACGATAGATCCAACGCAATATTTTGGGTCTGGACCATACCACTTCTTTTAACCGCCCTGTGTTGCAAATTATTCACGACCTTATGACTAGGCAGCATACGGTCTGCCTCAACAAGACCATCTTCCATTCCATTATTACCAACTCCTCACGCACCCGGGGTGCTAAACATTCACACGCCATTCTGATTACGCGTCTGTGTAGGACTTTCCTACCGGACGCTATATTTGACACTTATGACCGGGTGTTTGTTACACATGAGAGGGCCACTAGTGCCTATAACAGTTGCTTACATGCGGTCTGGACCCTTAGTGTCCAGCCCGAGGATGTGCCGGTGGAGTCCTCTTCTGAGAAGAGTCTAGAGGAGGAAGATGAGCCCGCATTTTGGCACCAGGACGCCCCTACAGACTCACGTGCATTCATGTCCACCATTTGGCGGGGCATGAAGAAGATTTTTAGGGGACAAGTGCTGCTGAGGAAACAAGTGGAGGAGCAATCCTCTAGACTAGATCGTATTGAGGCCGGCCTTCAGCGTTCACAGTCGGCTGGACCCAGCACCATCGCTGGTCCAAAACGACGACGGGGGTGATTCTGTTCCTTTACCTATTTCATGCATATTTTATCTTGCATACATTGAGGATAATGCATGAGATAGGTATGGGGGGTAGATACTAGCTTAGGTTTTTTATTTTCTTTTTAGGATTTTCATTTTCTTTTTAGGATTTTTCATTTTCTTTAGATTTTACATTTTCTTTTTAGATTTTGTCTTTCTTTTTAGATTTTTCATTTTCTTTAGATTTTACATTTTCTTTTTAGAAAAACCAAAAGAATAAAAAATAAAAAAAAGAGAGAAAATTTTGATCCATTTTTAAAGAATCAAACTTGATTTTAGGGATTAAGGATACTCTTAACTAAGATTTCTTAATATAAGTCGAAAAGAAGAGTTTTGTTGGATTTTTAGGTTAAGTAAAAAAGGATAAGAAAGATAGCTAGATTTTAATTCCTTCTTTAGCATATATACATTAAACATATTGAGGGATTAATCAAAGACTTACTGATTCTATTTACACATATATATAATAAAAAAAAGAGAAATAAATAAATAAATAAATAAGTATAAATAAATAAATAAAATAATTACTTAGCCACTAATTAAGTTGGTTACCTGTGCCTTAAGAAGCATGGTCAGTCACGCCTAAAGGTGGTTAAGTCCTTAGTATTCGTGGCCTAGTTTACTCGAGTCCTCGAACCTTAGGGATGTATCTTCATCTAGTGCCCTAAGACCGACTGGTTTGGGAGTCATCGGTAAGAGGCTCGTTACATGGGTAAATTAGAAAGCCTAAGGAAGCTAAGGAGGTGTAAATAAATAAATAAATAATAAAAAAAATATTGTATATATTAGTAAATAAATGAACTTTAGTCTAAGAAAAATCCTTCATATTTATAGATGTATATATACTAGGTTTGATGCAAAATCCGGTCTTCGCTCTATTCCTTAGAAACTTAACCTAAGTTGAAGACAAAACTCTAAATAGACACTTATAAAAATAATGATGAGTTTAGGGTAACCTGAAACCTATAGATCAAGTGAAGTTCTTGTAAAATATGGATCAAAAATTTCTCACTAACATTTTTCTTTTTTCTTTATGGATTTTGTGGGTGCAATCTGCTGAAAACCCTCAGGAGACAACACTCCTCCTCTAGGATAACTTAGAGGTTTAATAGCTTGTTGCACATCCTCAGTGCAATCGTGTCACCTACGAAAGTGGTTCAATAATTTAGTTAGGATTTTTTTCTCTTTTTCTTTTTGCTCGGGGACGAGCAAAAGCTAGGTATGGGGGTGTGATTGTTATTCATTTTTGCATCATTTTACACTTCATATCATGCTTTATGTAAATAAAAATAAGCGTTTTATTCCTTTTCTCTCTAAATTTGCTGGTCCACCATTAATGAAGAGGAAGGCCCATAATCAAGGAATTATCAAGGAATTAAATGGGATTAATTAAAGAGCCAAAAGGAAAAGCCCAAAGTCTAGCCCAGATCTGGAGTCTTCCACGGATATTCCCAGCCTTCTAGAAGATCCAACGTGGCCAACAGACTGTAACAGAACGGCAATAGAAATCGTTGGTGCAACGGCCAAGATTCTGCCGCGGAAACGAGGCTATGGCCGCGGATCCGCGGCAGGAATCTCGCCGTTGAGCCAGCGATTTGATCCCACGGTCGAGATTTGAGGGCCTCATCCTCTGGAGCCTATAAATAGACCACTAGGGCATCTGTGAGGAGAGATAGAGAGAAGAGCTTGTATTTTTGAGAGAATTGTAGGGATTTTCTCTAGTTTCTTTTAGTGCTCTTGTAATCTTCTTCTTCCTTCTAGAATTCTGCAAAAAAGAGAAAGAGAGAGTGTGAGAGCTTGTAATTGAAGTGGTGACAACTTGAATGCAAGGATTTATCCATCTATCTTCTCATCTTTGCTAATTCTAGTGCTTTACTTTCTTGTGTTTTACTTTCTTCAAGCTTTAATTTCCATTGCATTTTCTTCTTCCATGAATTATTGTGTTCTTTTCATTGCTATGTCTAGCTAACTCTTTCTAACATGACTAGCTAACCACTAACTTTACTAACTTCTAACTCTTGGGTGATTGCTTTCTTATGATCTTGTAATGTCAAGTCTCTATTATCCCCAATGAAGATGAGTTACTTTAATTCTTGGCAAATGCTTGTTTTCCTTCCATAAAATTCATGTGAGCCTCATTTAGTGCCTTGTCTTTAGAACAAGTGCCTTGATGGAACATGGAGATGGAGCACCTAACTATGCTATTTATTGTACAATTTTCTTACTTCAATGCTAACTCTAGTATTGCTTTGAATGACTAATGAATCTTGTATCTTCTTCCTTAGCATTACTTTGAGTGACACTCCTTGATTCCACCATTGAAAATCTATCTCGGAGCTGATGAATCAATGAGGCTACAAGACAAGACCGAGAAGATCACTCATCTTCCAAGTGGGAAAGTATTTGACCTAACAAGCAAGACAAACCTTTGTCGATGAATCAACATGAGGCATGCATCACCCTATGAGATTAGTAAGTTAGTAAATTAGAAGGGATAGCTAGTCATGGTTTCTTCTATCTAAAAGTCTTTTCAAGGTTTTCCTTCTCAAGTTCTCTTTCAAAGCTAGTCAAGTTTTTCTAAGTTCTTTTCACTTTCTTTTCCATCGTTTTTCTTTTCATGCAACAAATCCACAACGAATTTTCCCTCTACTTTTCCATGTTATTTTGTTTCTTTTGAACATAGAAGAACTCTCGTTTTCTTTCTTCACAACTCAACGGTTAAAGCTTCCATCGCGAGCTCTCCCTAAGGATCGACCCGTAATAGCTCATACTACTACGGTGATTCGGAAGGAGTAAATAAACATTGTGAATACATTTTTGGAGTTATTGAGCATAACATACGAGCGTAGAAGGTTGATTCTAAACCCTCTCTCTCTGAATATAGTACACTCCTCCATTCGGAACATTTTGAGTAAATCTTGTTTATCTTGTACACTTGCACAAAATTGATTTTAAGGGCAGCACCCAATAACAAGATAAGGTGGGGATTTAATCACCCTTCCTTGGCCCCAAAATCAGATTCCAAGCACGCACAACCTAAGCCTAAGTAAAATCTGATAGACGTTGGCCTTAGGGACATCTCGAACTCACTAGGAGATTATCCTAAAGAGGAAAGGTGTTGGAAATTAACTCCTTCTAAATCAGTGTCTAGGAAGGGGATTGAGGGCCGAAAGCCCGAAGATTGGTGGTTACTTAATTAAGGAACGTATTTGATCGATAATCTCCTGTTGGCCCAAAAGGTTACACTCTCCATTTATTGAGTTTTGATGATGACAAACCAAATTAGTGCTATTTGGTACTAATGAGTTTGTTTAAGATAAGTTTCAGGTTAGTACCATATTTGGAGGCCATTGCTTTCTATTGCAACAACTTCTAGGTTTCATGAAGCAAAGAAGGCATATTGCATATCAAGGAAGGAACATAGAAGAAGGGACTCTAGCAAGGCATAACATGGCTCAAGACTTGAAGATTGCTCAACAAGATTTGTTTTTAGTTTTATAGGTTTAGAATTTTGTTAAAGAATGATGGATAGGTTTGAAGCTAAATCACACACGTTTTTGCGCACATATTGTTTCTAAGATGATTTTCTATAAAACGTACAAAAATATTTTGATACAAAATCCTCTGCATACAAATCAATTTTTATGTTTTATACTTAGTACTATTTAAAGATATTTTTCATAAAAATCAAAGTCCTTTCAAAATTGTGTTTTAAATCTGGTTTTTGACCTGAGCCGGTCGACCGTAGCCATGATAGGTTAAGACAGTCGATCGGCCCTGTCGACCGGAGTTCTGGCTGTGCACGTATCCGTGTGCACGTTTTCCGGTCGACCGGACGGTCGACCGAATGTAAGCCAATCTGCTCTCGGGTTTCTTAGGTCGACCGGGCGGTCGACCGCTGGCCTGCAACGGTCAGATTTTTGAATAGGCGATCGACCGACCGGTCGACCGGACTAGCCGTTTGAACAGTAACGGCTAGTTTTCTGAGCTGTTTATTTTTGTCTTTTCTCACTTAAGTGAGTTTAAATGACTTGTTCTGGGTTTAATACATTCTGATTAGCCTTAAAAATGTTTTATCTTCTAACCCTAGCCCTCTCCTATAAATAGGGGTGTTTGGGGAGAGATTGGATTACCTAATTATTACAAGAAAAATTCAAAAGTTTAATGCATTCAAAAGAGCTTGTTTTCTTAGTTTTTGTGCTGAAATTCTCTCTCATTTTCTGAAGTGTTTTTAAGAATTCTCTGATTTCATTTTCTTTTCTCTTTGCACACAAGAGCTTCATTCCTACTCATTGTTCTCTAAGGACCTTTGTAAGGGAAGAGAATTTTGAAAGAGAAAGTTTGTGGTCTTTTGACTACCCAGAGAGATATTGTACTTGAGATTGTGGAGTTGGGTACTCCGGTGTATTTGTGACATCTTTGTGATAGTGGAAGTGGTTGGAATCCTTCTGGGGAAGGCGGGGAAGTAGAGCTGGGTGACCGAACCTCGATAACAAATCTTGGTGTTTGCGTTTGGTTTACTATTCCTGTTCTTGCACTACTTTCATTGCTTTTGTTTGTCATTGCTATATTCACTTGTTGTCATTCATCTTGTCAATCATTGTCCCGTACAACAAGGTTGCATTGCGCACCTCCAACTCATATTTACGAGGAATCAGGAGGAAGGAGTTCAGAACCCTTCACGGGGCATTCGGCTCTTAGTCTTGTTTTGGGAGATTGTTGCATCATATTTTTTAAATTGTGCATTGATTAGCATTATCACCTATTCACCCCCCCTCTAGGTGATTTTCAATTGGTATCAGAGCTTGGACTCTAGGTTTTGGCTTAACATCCATAGAGAGATCCTTAAAACTTGCTAATCAACATTTTCATTCATCTATTCATACACTAGTAAACATGGCCGACAACATTAAATCCCCACCTAAATTTGATGGACTAAACTTCCCTACTTGAAAGGTTAGGATGACTATCTTCTTGCAATCCCTAGGTAGTTTGGTAGCTAAATCCTTGACCAAACCCTATGTAGCACCCGATAGTGATGAGAGCACTTGGACCGACTTCAACTTTAGAGAATATGAGGCTAACTCTAAGGCCCAAAACTCCCTATTAACCGCCTTGAATGAGGATGACCTTACACGGGTAATTCATTGCCAATCCGCCTATGAGATTTGGCAACACTTATTGGTCACACATGAAGGGACTTCACAAGTCAAGGGAGCTAAGATAGATCTCTTGAGGTCTCAATATGAATCATTTAAAATACTTGATGATGAAACTATTGATTTTATGATTACAAGGTTTACTAAAATTATAAATGCTCTTTCTTCCTTAGGCGATGTCATCTCCAACGATCAAAAGGTGCAGAAAGTAATTCGGGCGCTTCCTCCATCTTGGGAGATAAAGGCCACCACCTTAAAGGAGTTAAACGATAAGGATGAGATGGACCTCATTAGCCTCATTGGGAACTTAAAGACCCATGAGATGGAGAAGAAGCAAGAGAAGAGGCCGCTCCAACAAAGAAGAAATCAATAGCTTTCAAGTCTTCATCCACCCTTGAAGACGATGAGGAAGATGAAGAAGAAGATGAGGAGCTATCACTACTTGTTCGCAATGTCAAGAGAATGTACCGGAGGAACAAGCTCAACTTCCGAAGAAAATTTGAAGGCAAAGAGGAGAGGAGAATTATATGCTACAATTGCCGAAAGCCCGGACACATCATGGCGGATTGCCCGGAGTTCAAGAAGAAGATGACCTCCTCCTTCAAGCCAAAGAAATCGGAAGAAAAGAAAGCGTACAAGGCAACTTGGGATTCGGAAAGCGAGTCCGAGGAAGAGGCGGATATAGCAAATATGTGTTTCATGGCAAACACACCTAAGGTAACCCCTCAACCCCTTGATGATGAAGATGATGAATTAAGTAAGGAAGTTCTTGTTCATGCTTTTGTTGAACTTTCCGAAACTTATGATAATAAAAAGATTGAATGTTTTAAATTGCAAAAAGAAGTTGCTTTTCTCAAAAATCAACTTGCTATGGTTTCTAAAGAAAAGGATGATATTTCTTCTAATCTTATTTCTATTCAAAATGAGTTTAATGCCTACAAGGTTTCTTGTAAGGGAAAATCTCCTATTGTTGATGAAAAAGAAATTTCCTCTTTAAAACTAAAATGGTTGATTTTGAAAAAGTTTTGAAAGATTGTGCTTTTAACACTAAGAAACTTGAAGAAAAATTTTCTAAAAAGCACACCCCTCATGCTAAAGATTCTCATGTTAAATCTACTCATGCTCACACTACACATAACACTTCTCATGCTAAATCTTTTCATGCTCACAATTCCCATGCTCACAAATCACACACTCACTATGCTTTTAAATATGGTAGAGTGTATAGATGCACATATTGTGGTAAAAATGGGCATTTAGCTAAATTTTGTTATGACCAAGTTAATAGATCAAATAATCTTGTTTGGGTTAATGAAACTAACCCTTTAGGACCCAAGAAAATGTGGGTACCAAAATCAAGTCCTAAATTATTTGATGTAGGTACACACCAAGGCTCCAAGACGTAGGGAGCGGTGGTAGCTTGATAGTGGTTGTTCAAGACACATGACATGGGATATCAATAACTTTACAACCCTATCAAGGTACATGGAAGGTGGCTCCGTCGCCTTTGGGGATGACTCCAAAGGCACTATCATCGGTATAGGTAACATTCAAATTGGTTCATCTCCTACTATAGAAAATGTTGTTAGTTGATGGTTTGAAACATAATTTGCTTAGCATTAGTCAATTTTGTGATCGTGGACTTAAAGTTGTTTTTGATGATACTTCTTGCAAGATTTTTGATATTAAATCCAATGATTGTATTCTTACCGGTTTTCGTGATGATAATGTTTATATCATTGACATGCTTAATGTGGAATGTTCTACTAAATGTTTAAATGCTTTTGATGAAAATTCTTGGCTTTGGCATAGAAGATTAGGACATGCATCTTTTGACCATCTTTCTAGGATTAACTCAAAGGAATTGGTGAAGGGTATTCCTTACTTGAAGTTTGAGAAAGACCGCATTTGTGGTGCGTGCCAACTTGGGAAACAAACCAAGTCTTCCTTCAAACCAATCAAGGATATCATGTCAACTAGGCCTTTAGAATTAATTCATATGGATTTATTTGGACCAACTAAAACTAAGAGTTTAAATGGTAGTAGA
Source organism: Agave tequilana (assembly GCA_038442645.1). NCBI lineage: Eukaryota > Viridiplantae > Streptophyta > Magnoliopsida > Asparagales > Asparagaceae > Agave > Agave tequilana. The sequence continues at coordinate 686,142 of JAVJIF010029866.1, read as the reverse complement.
TTTGCATTTGTTTTGGTTGATGATTTTTCCCGTTTCACTTGGGTTTTCTTTTTGGAACACAAAGATCAAACCTTTTCTCATTTTAAGATTTTTCGAAAAAGGGTTGAAAAAGAAAAAGGTTTTCCGATTTTGAAAATAAGGAGTGATAGAGGTGGTGAGTTTGTGAACCAACTCTTCATGACTTATTGTGATGAAAAGGGAATTAAGCATGAAATGTCTTGTCCTAGAACTCCACAACAAAATGGAGTTGTAGAAAGGAAAAATAGAACACTTCAAGAGATGGTTAGGACAATGATAAGTGAATACGACCTCCCTCAATATTTATGGGCCGAGGCCGTAAACACCGCATGCTATATATCAAATCGTATTTATTTATGTAAAAATTCTTCCAAAACATCTTTTGAAATGTATCATTCTAGAAAACCTAATGTTGCATATTTCAAAGTTTTTGGATCAAATGTTTTGTTTTGAATACTAAAGAGAATTTGGGTAAATTTGATGCTAAGGCTTATGAAGCAATTTTTGTTGGATATTTTACAACTAGTAAAGCTTATAGAGTATTCATTAGATCTTCTCGTACCATTGAAGAATCCATGCATGTTAAGTTTGAAGAATCTAATGTGTTTGTTGAGAATGTTGTAGAGATTGAACCATTAGGTGAAAACATGGAGAAACTATCCTTGAAGGACTCACCCGCTCAAGAAGATAAGCAAGAACCTATTGGTGATGTTCAAGAGGATGAAGAGGAAAGCTCTCAATCGCTTCCCAAAGCTTGGAGATATGCTACAAATCATCCTAAGGAGCTCATCTTGGGTGATGTATCTAAAGGAGTCACAACGCGCTCCAAACTCCATGACCTATGTGGTAATTTTGCTTTCATTTCTCATTTTGAACCCAAAGGCATTCTCGAAGCCGAGACGGACCCATATTGGTTGCTTGCCATGCAAGAGGAACTCAATCAATTTGAGCGCAACCAAGTTTGGCACCTTCTTCCTAAGCCCCACGATAGACCAATAATTGGTACTAAGTGGATCTTTAGAAACAAGATGGATGAGTCCGGAAATGTCATTAGGAATAAAGCTAGGTTAGTGGCCCAAGGTTACACTCAAGTTGAGGGAATTGACTTTGAGGAGACCTTTGCACCCGTAGCACGGCTTGAAGCCATACGGATGACACTAGCTTTTGCATCTTTCAAAAATTTTAAACTTTTTCAAATGGATGTGAAAAGTGCATTTTTAAATGGTTTTATAAATGAAGAAGTTTATGTTGCTCAACCTCCCAGTTTTGTTGATTATGTTCATCCCGATTTTGTTTTTAAACTTGATAAAGCTTTGTATGGATTAAAACAAGCTCCAAGAGCTTGGTATGAAAGGCTTTCTAGTTTTCTCATTTCAAATGATTTTATTAAAGACAAAGTAGACACAACACTATTCACTAAGCATGTTGATAATGACATTTTAATTGTGCAAATTTATGTTGATGATATAATTTTTGGTTCTACTAATGAGCTTTTGTGCAAGGATTTTGAAAAGGTCATGCAACTTGAATTTGAAATGTCCTCAATGGGTGAGCTTAATTTCTTTCTTAGACTCCAAATCAAGCAATTGCAAGATGGGAACTTCATATGTCAAGCCAAATACGCAAAGAAACTCGTAAAGAGGTTTGGACATGAAGACTCAAAGGTTTACAACACTCCCATGGCAACTACCACCAAGCTTGATAAGGATGACAAAGGTAAAAATGTTGATATTAAATTGTATAGAAGCATGATAGTGAAAAGTCACCTAGAGGGGGGGTGAATTGGTGACAATGCTAATCTAATGAACACAATGCGGAATTTAAAAACTTAATGCAATGAGCACTCAAGTGTGATCAACAAATGATGCACACACAACCAAGCCGAGCAAATATGAATAAGTATGCACAATATGAATAGAGATGCAAGGCACAACGTAAAGAGAGAGTTAGAGAGAGAGCCAATGGATCAAGCGCAAACAACAAGATATGTTATCGAGGTTCGAGCACCCAGCTCTACATCCCCGCCTTCGACACACGAAGGATTTCCAATCCACTAGCTTGTCCACAAAGGACTCCCACAAAGGGAACCTCCACCGAGGATTTGGGGCAATCACAATACAAGGAGTACCTAACTCCTCTCCTTACAAACACAACCTCCTCCTTGAGGCACAACTTCACTCCAACAAATAATCACCTCACAACTTGAGGGATTTCCACAAACCAATACAAAGATCACCTCACAACCTTGAGGGATACAACCCAATAGCCAAACTTCCTCAACACAATGAGGGAAAGGCACAAAGCCAAGCTAAAGATAGGGTTTAAAACTTAGTGGTTTCAACCAAAAACAATCTCTTTTTTCCACACAAAATCCTATAGAAAAGATAGTAGATTTTAGCTCAAGTGTGGAGAAAACCAAGGGATTTGAAACCAGCAACTCAAAGAAAATCTTTGGGAAATAAATGAAACCAAGATAGAGAAGTTCAATTCAAAAGCTTTTCCCAAAACCCTTTTCTTTGATTTTTCAAACCCTAAAGAAAACACCAAATAGATTGTTCAATATGAGTTCAAAAACTTCTTTTAATTGCAGCAAAAACACCAGAGAGTATGGAAAAATTCGCACAAAAAATCTTAAAGAAAAACTCTTGCAAATGGGGTATTTATAGACAAATCTGGAAACTAGCCGTTGGCAGCAGAACTGCCAGAAATACCCTGCCGGTCGACCGCCCGGTCGACCGCCCAACGGTCAATTTTTGACCCGTTGGCGCTAGCGGTCGACCGCCTGGTCGACCCAAACAAACAGAGAGCAAACCTGCTCTCAGTCGGTCGACCGGAACGGTCGACCGTCTATAGGTGTAGCCAGCGTGCACGTTTCTGTGCACGTCGGTCGACCCATACGGTCGACCGGCTACATGTGCGGTCGACCATACTGGTCGACCGACCAGCCTGGCAGACACCAAAACAGGTCAGAAATCTGGGGAAATAAATATCCAATAAATTCTTATAAACTACTAAAAATCCCCAAAAATAGTTTTGTCAAATTGCATTGATATATAAACATGTGATAAAAGTTTTGACTCAAATATCAAGCAATTTAAACTATTTTTATGTCTTTTCATTTTTACCAAAAACCAAAACTGTATTTTCTGAAACTTGAATTTTTGAATAGAAAATACATTTTGTCCAAAGCTCTTCCAAATACAAAAATATGATATTTAAACACTTTGAAGCATGATGTATATGGATATAATTCTATATACATGAAACATATACATATCATAGTAAATGTCATTAATTCCAAAATATGTTTTGTTAGAAATACCAAAACATAAAACACATGAAATAGGTATATCAAAGTAAGTTTGTCTAAGAGTTGAAGCATGCATGTATATAGAACAAATCTAATATACATTAAACCATGTAAACTTGTTTTGATATAAAATCTATTCATGTAAACCAAGATCGGTTAAACCTAAAACTGAAAACCAAAACATGAAACGTGTGTGTTGTGAACTTGAGCATATCATACTATTCTAATCTTTACAATTAGGATTTAAACACAAAACTAAACTATGGTACCGATGTCTTCTTGTAGAGCGCAATCTCCAAGCTGACTCGATCCAGAACTCCGTGATCCACCGAGCAATTGCTATATATGATCTTTGACGCTCGGGCTCTTGAATCAACATGTGGGTAGCTTCCAAATCATCTTGTAGAAGCTAATCACCTACTAATAACTTGATTAATGATCTGAAACTAAAATCACAAGATTATTAGTAACACATAACTACATGAGTTAATCATCATCAAAACTAGAGTGAAAGGCCTTTGGGCCAACAATCTCCCCCTTTTTATTGATGACAAAACTCATGGAGTTATATATGCATGGATTAGAGTTAAGCTTCAAAGAACTCCCCCTTAACTCATGCATAGGATAAACAAATAGATGTGCAATGTAAGCTCTTAAACATGTATGCATCAACATGCATAAAACACATAAAGATCTAAAACATGTTCTTGATACTAATTAAACTAAACACATAAACATGTTCTAGATACCAATGAATTTTCAAAAACGAATAAACATGTTCTAGATACCAATTAGCAAAAATAAATAAACATGCTCTTGATACCAATTCACATAAACACATAAACATGCTCTAGATATCAAATTAAACTCAATATCAATATATGCAAAACACAAACTAATGATCTCAAAACTAATGATCTCTTATACAAGCTCTTGATACCAAAACTAAACAAACTAAACATGTTCTTTAAATAATGCTTTAGATACCAATTTAACTTAATAAAAACATTAAAAACATAAAACATGCATATGCAAACATGCATATAAACTCAAATTCTTCTCCCTCTTTTTGTCAATCATCAACAAAGGGGTTAAAAACAAAACCAGTAAAAACATATACCAATTAAAAGAAATTCTTTTCTTCCTTATTTACAAAACTAATGAAAACATATTCTTTTTATATTCAAAACAAGGAATCAAAAACAAGGGATGCTCTTCCCATTTTGTCTAAACACAATTATGATACCAATTAGAAGAAAATATGTCAAGGAAGTGCATATTGATACCAATTAAAAATGAAACTATACCAATTGAAAAACAAAAATCTTGATTCCAATTGAAAAGTAAACAACATACCAATTGAAAATAAACAATCTTGATATCTAAACATAAATGTTGATACCAATTGAAATTAACATAGATCTTAATACCAAACAAATTTAATTTTGATACAAATTGAAATTATTTCCAATTGAAATTAATATTCTCTATCATAAAGTAAGGGAGTGGAATACTAAATACCAATTGAAAGAAACAATACAAAATTTTCTCCCCCTTTATGAAATACCAATAAAAACTATGATAAGGCTCGAAATAAGATACCAATTGAAAACTAAGTCAATTGAAACAAAATTGAAGCTCAAGCTTATCATAAACAAAATCTTGTGCTTAAAGATATAGGGATATAATAAGCACAAATAAAACATATATATGTATGAAAAGTAGATACCAATGGAATTGATATTCTTTGAAATGCAAGCATACATATACGAAAATATATGAGTATACAAGAAGTGTCAAGATTGATACCAAGTGAAAGAATTCAATGATACCAATTGAACCAACAATAAGATCAAGTGTATATCTCATAATCCTACCACCCATTTCATGTTCAAGTTTACTATGATTTTCACTATAAAGCATACTTGAGCATGATCTCCCATCCAACCACCCTTTAATGGTAGGGGTTTTCAAAAATAGGTTTACAAATATAGTATGTTTGAAAACTACTACCAAGGAAGAATATCACAACTAGTTATATGATTTAACTAGAACGAGATCCTTCAAACAAGGAATAAAACGAAATCATTTTTCATGAAGACACATGTAAACCACATGGCACTAAAACACTCAAAATCCATATAGCACAATTTGTACTCATGAAAACTAAGTCATGAGAAAACATTAAATAAGGTGAGTGTACAAGTGTTGTGAGAAACATATCAACATGAAAATGGACAATCAAGCTCAATATTGAAAACATGAAATTCATGTGAAATCACCAATTGAAATCATCTTAAAATATGAGATTCATCATACATGTGAAATCACCTAGAAGCATGAAAATCATCGAAACATGATTTAAACTTCAAGGCATATGTATGTCATGTACAAACTAAAGTATGCATACATATCCTAAACACAATGAGACCACAAAGGTATATGCATGAAGGCACGTGGCTCAAGGATGTATATGTATAATCAATAGTTTGGACAAGATGGACATATACATGAAGTTAAAACAAAATATGTAAAATGATGAATACAAGTCAAATGCAAGAATCATCAAAACTCGACTATACTAGTACATCAAGTGAATACAAATGAGCGTTCAAGCACAAACATATGTAAAGGTTTATTTGTAGCTCACTAGTTGTACAAGTATAAATCCTATTCTTAATGAAAACTATCATTCAAGCAAGTAGTCAAAACATGAAGCATAAAATGGGTCAACAATCAATATGATCATAATAATCAAAAACATGAATTATTAAAACAAAAAGTCATGGTCAACCATATGATTAGCATGACAAAGACATGTGCATTGGATCTATGATTAATATGATAGCTAAAACATAAAGAGAACACAAAATATGGGTCCATATTAAACATGGGTGTCTCAACAACTAATCATGTAAAGCATAAGTCTAATAAACATGGCAAATATCATACTAATCATGAAACAATGAGTCATCAAAAAAAAAATCATACAATCATAAACATCCAAATGGTCATAATGCATATCCATGTGCATTAGATCTAGGGCATACATGTTAGTTCTAAACAAGGTGAGAACACTAAATATAGATCCATATGAAACATGGGTGCTCAAGTAACTAAACATGTATAACACTAATCTAATCAACATGACATAAGCATAATGAACAATAAAACAATACATGCTATGAATAGATGAACATTAAAAGCATGCAAATAAAAACGGGAGTTAGAGAATGATACCAAAACCGATGAAGGTGCATCTCTATTTCTCCAAACCAATGGTGGTCCTCTCCACCAAATCCCCTTGAGAGTGAAGCATCCAAATGGTTCTCCTTTAAGCTTAGAACGCCTCCACCTCAAGGCACCAATACTCTCACGTGATGTGAGAGCTCCCACCTACATCAAAAAGTATAGAGGTGGTCTTTGGTACCCATTTTCTTTTGGGTCCATAGGGGTTAGTTTCCTTTCTAACCCAAACAAGATTAGTTGCTAAATTTTCATGATAAATACGATCATAACAAAATCTAGCAAGATGGCCTTTTCGACCATAATGTGTACATGTGTACACATGAGCATACATGTCATGGTTGTGTCCGTGGAAAGCATGTGTATGCCGTGTAGGGTGTGCATGCAAAGTTGGAACTTGTTTCTTACGAACCAAGGATTCCAAACGAGTGTGGTTCATGGCACAATGGCTCAAAGTGGAGCCCAAACTATCAACACTTTTCTTCAAAATATTTATATCATTTTCAATAGTAGAAGACAAAGTGGAGCATGCAATGGGTGTGCTAGAAGTAGAAGCTACACTAGCATGGCAAACATGAATATCAATATCATTTTATAAAGATTCATTTTTCTTCAAAAGCAAATCCAATTCTTTTGAAATTGAATCAATTTTATTTTTCAAAGTAAGGTTTTCTTTAAAAACACAATCCAACTTTGAAGATAAAATCTCATTGTGCTTCACAACATCATCACAATCATTTTTGCTTTTTAAAACTTCAATCTCATTAAGGGCAAGGTCTAGTTGAGATCTTAGTGAGTCACATTCACTAGTGATCTCTTCCTTCTCTTGCAAAACCAATTCAAAATTAGAACACAAATCCTTTAATTCATTTTTCAAAACAAGGTTGTTTTCTTTCAAAAGATTGTGTTTTTCCATAAAATTTTCAAGCTTTTGAGCAAGTTCCAAATTCAATGTTTGAACTTCAAAACAACCATGGCAATAGGAACTAGAGCTATCATCTAATTGAGTGTCCGATTGTACCTCAAGGGAGTTATTCCCTTGGACCATGAAGCAATGCTCTTCGGACTTTTCTCTCTTGGATCTCCTCATCTTGTTGATAATCCTTGGAAGCTCGGGAGATGTCAATAAGCTCCAAACTGCAAAAGCCAAATCATAATGATCAAACACGGGTAAAAGATGTTCACTAAGAGATGCTCTAAGTGCTCTAAGTTCTAGTGCATTAGCCTTTTTATGCTTGCTACTATTAGGGAATGTTTCTTGTGTAGAGGCTTGATAAGCTAGATGTCCTAGGCTTTTTAAATGACTACTGATTGGTAGTGAAAAGTGCATTTTTATCATCATATTTACCATCACATTTTCAGATTTATTCATTTAATTCTGCACATTTATTAATAATTTGTAATTTATTGTGTGCAGGCCTCGAAGTATTATTTTAACAATAAATAAAAGCTTAAAGAGCCCAAAAGCCCAGATCCAAGCCCATATTTGAAGCCCAAGAGTCAAAGTGCAAATATCAATTGTCAAAGTGCAAATATACAAGGGCTAAAGTTGTAAATATCAAAGATGAGGGAAGGATAGAATTCTACCCAACCCTAAACTCTTGCAGGATGAGCATAAAAGCCAAAGATGAGAAGGAAATTCGTTTAAAAGAGATTGGGAGAATACAAAATCTAGATAACTTGATTTCCAAGTTATATCCATATCCCAATATTAAGAGCCAGGATCATACTTCCAGAAGTAGGCGCCCAGATGGACGAACCAGGAGAGGCCACGCGCCAAAGCGCGTGGCCAGAAGCCACAAAAATGCCGCAAATCCGCGGCAAATTTCCCATTTCCGCGGCATTTCTGACGAGTCTGGGGATCAGCTTTCGTAGGAGAGTTGTAACTGGACTCTAACTCCTTCTGCACCTATAAATACCCCCTGCAGTGCAACGTACAGAGCGTCCAGCGTCCAGCAAAGGGCCAAAAGCTAGGGTTTAGTTTCGTTCTTTCTTCTAGTTTTGTAATTAGGGTTTCTTTTTATTTTCAAGAGAGAGAGAGGTTTATATTGAGCGTGACACCGATGTATCTTCCTCTTCTCGGCCATTGTATTCATGAATAAAGGTAATATTTTTCTTTTGTTTATTATTCTTGTGTTTTACTTTTCCTTTTGTTTTCTATTTCTTTTTCTCTGTGATTTCTTTGTGGCTGATTGATGAACATGCAAGTGAATTCCAAACAAGTATAACTAAGCTACGTGAGAGCCAACGATAGTTCATGAAAACGTTCTCCACTTCCAAAGCTTCGCATCACTTCGTTCTTGATATGCTTGACGATATAATGTGCACAAGGACCGGGCTCGAGTTTATGATCTATGCGTTGAACGCCTCCTAAGCAAGGTAGAACATGTAAGGTTTTCACGTTTTTCTTCAACCAAACTCAAGTAAGTATTCTTTTCTTTTCTTTTCTTTTTGTAGATTAAATCACAACTTCTCCATATTCTTTTCTACCACCCATTGTAAATACCACTACTTAATAATAAAAAGATAATTTTTAGAGATAACTTGCTTAACGCTTCCATCGCAGTCCCTCCTTGAGGATCACGACCCGCATAGCCTTGCTACCGCGGATTAGAACTGAGACTTGCACATCATATTCTAAAATACAATATTTTTGTGTGCAGGAAAATTCAGTCAACAAATTGGCGCCGTTGCCGGGAGGGACGGTAAGTTTATCTCTAAAACAAAATTTTAATTTTTAACTAATTCTTTATTCTTTTCTGTTTGCAGGTTTGGAGAACAGGAAACAGAAATACAGCAGCAGCAGTGGACATATAGCTCCTCTGTGCCTCTGCCCTCGAAGGCAGAGCATCAGAGACTACTGTATTGCCGCGGATCCGCGGCCATAGCCGCGGAAACGCGGCAACAGTAGAGGATTACTCACTGAAATTTTTGCAGGATTCTGCAAATTGCAAATACTGTTTTCTGCTCTGTTGGGTTTGTTCTGTGATAAACCTGTATACTGCTAATTAATTCAACAGTAAATTATTTGTTGTTAAAGATAAAATTGATTAGACGTTTGCATATTAGGCACGTGTCTTTTCAATTCCTTTATTTTTACTGTTGAAGAGTGCTGGAGAAGCAAGGTACGTACGCATTGCATGTAGAATAGGACTCATCTCTTGGTTGATTTTCTGCTTTGAGTGAATCTTATCTACTTATCTTGTACACTTGCACTAATTCATCTTAAGGGCATAACCCATTAACAAGATAAGGTGGGGATTTCATCACCCTTCCTTAGCCTAAAAATCATATCCCGAGCACTCACTAACCTAAGCCTAACTTAAAAATTAGTAGACGTTGGCCCTAGGGACACTCGGACTCAATTAGGAGATTATCCTAAGGGGGAACGGTGTTGGAAGTTGACTCCTGCCAAATCAGTGTCTAGGAAGGGGATTGAGGGACGAAAGCCCGAAGTGTGGTGGTTATTTAATTAAGGAACGTCTTTGACGGAAAACCTCCCACCACTCTTGCCCCGACCTGGCTGATTAACTTGTGGTCAAAGTCTACACCCTACCTCCCGTGGACAGTCTAACCAGTTAGGAGTCGTCTAGGTCTAGGTCTACCCTAACTTAGGTTAGAAATTTTTCTTTTTTGTTCGTTTTTTTTTCTTTTGTTTGCTTTGTGTGATATGGCCTATAACAATAATTTTTTCAATTTTAATGAGGATCCATATTATACACCAACCTCTTTTTCGGATATTATCAACCCGGCATATCATAACTCTAACCAACCTAGTGTGCCAGATTGGTCTTATCCGAATCATTACATGCCCCAGTCCCAATACTATGAACAAGATTGGAATAATCATCACTACTCTTCACAGAGTCAATGGGAATTCAACACCCTGAGCCATATGGTCAACCACCTGTTCAACCATTATCTTCATATACGTCTTTTCCCACATCACCAAGGTTTCAGTCCTCCATTGATCTATTTGATGGGTTAGAAGAAAAAGTGGATCGGTTGCAAGATACAATGAATGATCAAATTTCTAGACTTTCAAACATTCTTGAGCATCTTGATAGGAACCAAGAATCATTCTGTTTAGAAGACCTTGATCAAAATTCAATTTCATCACATCAATATGAACTTGCTCAATCCCAATCCTTGGACAAATTGGCTAGTTTTAATTTCAATGAGATTGAATTAGATTATGAATGTGAACCCGATCCCCAACTTTGCGATTCAGTTTCCATCTTCGAATCTATGTTGACTCCAGTATCCTTACCCAATTTGGACCAATTTTCTGAGCCAACATTTATTCCCATACCCATAGATCATGAAATTGAATCACCCATTTTTGATGATCATATTGAACTTGACCAATTGTGCAATTTGAAAGTCCCATGGAAAAATTGGCAAGTTCCCATTTTTATGATATTGAAACTAATGAGATATGTGACCTAGATTCCCAAATCTATGATCAAGTTCAAATTCCCGAATCATTATTGACTCCTGTTTTGTTACCCGACTTAGGTAATATTTTAAAGTCAGTTTTGATTCCCACACCTATCATTCCTGAACTTGAATCACCAATATTGAGTCACATTCCATTGTGGGAAAATGATTGTAGACTTGAGTTTCAATTTCTTGGCTTGGACCCACTTCTTGATCCTAGCCCGACTCCTGAACCTTTACTTGATTTGAGTTTCTTTCCTGAGTCGGTATTAGATCCTGAACCTATCATTCTTGAGTCCAAGTCAACCATTTTACCAAGTCACATTCTTTTGTTGGACATAGGTATAGACCATGACTCTGTGATGATTTTCCAGGACTGGTCATGTAAAGGGAGTAAGTTTCACGAGAGGATCTTCCATGATCCTATTCATTCTGGGGACTGTAAATATGTAAATAAAAAAGAGGTCAATAAAGGTAGGTCCCGTGAACTACCACGTTATCTTGTTTGGGCCGCATTTCGTGGACCAATTAGACCACCTCCGGAACCACCACCCTAAGATAACTTCCGCCTTCCCTTGTTCTGTTTCATGCATATATGCATTCATTCATACATTGAGGACAATGCATGAGATAAATGTGGGGGTGGGCTTTACTAACATACTAACATAAGTAGACACTAACAAAATTTGCTAATAAAAAAAAGAAAAAAAAAAGAAAAAAAAATTTTTAAAAAAAAAATGTTATAAAAAGGACAGTATTTTGACTTATTTTTTTTGAAAGAAACCTAAGTTAGTTTTAAGGATTAGGAAAATCATGATTAGGATTTCTAAAAACTTGGTCAAAATAAATAAATTGTTGAATTTTTAGGTATAGGAGGAGAAATTGAATAAGTAGTTAGTCTTAATTTTTACCTTAATGAAATGTGCATACCAAATGCATATCTAGGATTCTAAGACAAAGACCTTGTGCCTCATAAAAAAAAATAGAAGAAAAAAAAAATATCACCAATTAAGCTGATACATGTGCCTCAAGAAGCATAAGTATTCATGCCTAAAGGTGAGTAAATAAAATAAAGTCCTTAGTTTTGGGGCCTAATTCACTCGAATTTGAGTCCGCGGGGTGTTTTCTCACTTGGTGCCCTAAAGCCGACTGGTTTGGGAGCCACCGACTTTAAAGTTCGCTACATGGGTGGATTAGAAAGCCTAATAGAACTAAGAAATATGATATATGTATTAACACATCTAATAATCAATTAGTTAGGTATGAGGGCCTCAAGAAGCCTTGATGCTTACACGAAAGAAAATTAGATGCGTTATACATATTATAAAAAAAAAAAAGAAAAAAAAATATATATATATAAAGAGGCATGAGAGTCCAAGTTAAGGAATTCCTAGTATAAATTCATAAGGATGCATATGATTTTGGTAACGAAAAAGACTATATTAGAAGTTCAATTTTGACCCTTACCTAAAATGAATAACAATTGACTTTATAAAGACTAGGTTTGAAGAATGAATAAAAATGATAATCCTAAAACTTATAGACTACTTAGTCTCTTCAATAATAATTCAAATATTTTCCTTTTTATGGATTTTGTGGGTGCAATCCGCTGAAAACCCTCACGAGACAACACTCGTCCTCTAGGGTAACCTAGAGGTTTAACGGCTTGTTGCACGTGCTAAGTGCAATCGTGATTCCTACGAAAGTGAGTTAGGTTAGATTAACTTTTCATTTCTTTTTCTTTTTCTTTGTTTTTACTCGAGGACGAGCAAAAGATAAGTGTGGGAGTGTGATTGGTAGTGAAAAGTGCATTTTTATCATCATATTTACCATCACATTTTCAGATTTATTCATTTAATTCTGCACATTTATTAATAATTTGTAATTTATTGTGTGCAGGCCTCGAAGTATTATTTTAACAATAAATAAAAGCTTAATGAGCCCAAAAGCCCAGATCCAAGCCCATATTTGAAGCCCAAGAGTCAAAGTGCAAATATCAATTGTCAAAGTGCAAATATACAAGGGCTAAAGTTGCAAATATCAAAGATGAGGGAAGGATAGAATTCTACCCAACCCTAAACTCTTGCAGGATGAGCATAAAAGCCAAAGATGAGAAGGAAATTCGTTTAAAAGAGATTGGGAGAATACAAAATCTAGATAACTTGATTTCCAAGTTATATCCATATCCCAATATTAAGAGCCAGGATCATACTTCCAGAAGTAGGCGCCCAGATGGACGAACCAGGAGAGGCCACGCGCCAAAGCGCGTGGCCAGAAGCCACAAAAATGCCGCAAATCCGCGGCAAATTTCCCATTTTTGCGGCATTTCTGACGAGTCTGGGGATCAGCTTTCGTGGGAGAGTTGTAACTGGACTCTAACTCCTTCTGCACCTATAAATACCCCCTGTAGTGCAACGTACAGAGCGTCCAGCGTCCAGCAAAGGGCCAAAAGCTAGGGTTTAGTTTCGTTCTTTCTTCTAGTTTTGTAATTAGGGTTTCTTTTTATTTTCAAGAGAGAGAGAGGTTTATATTGAGCGTGACACCGATGTATCTTCCTCTTCTCGGCCATTGTATTCATGAATAAAGGTAATATTTTTCTTTTGTTTATTATTCTTGTGTTTTACTTTTCCTTTTGTTTTCTATTTCTTTTTCTCTGCGATTTCTTTGTGGCTGATTGATGAACATGCAAGTGAATTTCAAACAAGTATAACTAAGCTACGTGAGAGCCAACGATAGTTCATGAAAACGTTCTCCACTTCCAAAGCTTCGCATCACTTCGTTCTTGATATGCTTGACGATATAATGTGCACAAGGACCGGGCTCGAGTTTATGATCTATGCGTTGAACGCCTCCTAAGCAAGGTAGAACATGTAAGGTTTTCACGTTTTTCTTCAACCAAACTCAAGTAAGTATTCTTTTCTTTTCTTTTCTTTTTGTAGATTAAATCACAACTTCTCCATATTCTCTTCTACCACCCATTGTAAATACCAGTACTTAATAATAAAAAGATAATTTTTAGAGATAACTTGCTTAACGCTTCCATCGCAGTCCCTCCTTGAGGATCACGACCCGCATAGCCTTGCTACCGCGGATTAGAACTGAGACTTACACATCATATTCTAAAATACTATATTTTTGTGTGCAGGAAAATTCAGTCAACAACTACTCATCTTGGCTATCCAAATATCATGTCTAGCAAAGTTAAACATAGGAGGGCTATCCATGAGTGCAAACTATTATGAGTGCAAATGATAATGCAAATGAAGATTAGCAAACCAAGATCTTAACTCCTAGGTGGTTAAACCTAAATATCAGGAGCACTAGCTCTGATACCAATTGAAAAGTCACCTAGAGGGGGGGTGAATAGGTGACAATGCTAATCTAATGAACACAATGCGGAATTTAAAAACTTAATGCAATGAGCACTCAAGTGTGATCAACAAATGATGCACACACAACCAAGCCGAGCAAATATGAATAAGTATGCACAATATGAATAGAGATGCAAGGCACAAAGTAAAGAGAGAGTTAGAGAGAGAGAGCCAATGGATCAAGCGCAAACAACAAGATATGTTATCGAGGTTCGAGCACCCAGCTCTACATCCCCGCCTTCGACACACGAAGGATTTCCAATCCACTAGCTTGTCCACAAAGGACTCCCACAAAGGGAACCTCCACCGAGGATTTGGGACAATCACAATACAAGGAGTACCCAACTCCTCTCCTTACAAACACAACCTCCTCCTTGAGGCACAACTTCACTCCAACAAATAATCACCTCACAACTTGAGGGATTTCCACAAACCAATACAAAGATCACCTCACAACCTTGAGGGATACAACCCAATAGCCAAACTTCCTCAACACAATGAGGGAAAGGCACAAAGCCAAGCTAAAGATAGGGTTTACAACTTAGTGGTTTCAACCAACAACCACAAAACAATCTCTTTTTCCCACACAAAATCCTATAGAAAAGATAGTAGATTTTAGCTCAAGTGTGGAGAAAACCAAGGGATTTGAAACCAGCAACTCAAAGAAAATCTTTGGGAAATAAATGAAACCAAGATAGAGATGTTCAATTCAAAAGCTTTTCCCAAAACCCTTTTCTTTGATTTTTCAAACCCTAAAGAAAACACCAAATAGATTGTTCAATATGAGTTCAAAAACTTCTTTTAATTGCAGCAAAAACACCAGAGAGTATGGAAAAATTCGCACAAAAAATCTTAGAGAAAAACTCTTGCAAATGGGGTATTTATAAACAAATCTGGAAACTAGTCGTTGGCAGCAGAACTGCCAGAAATACCCTGTCGGTCGACCGCCCGGTCGACCGCCCAACGGTCAATTTTTGACCCGTTGGCGCTAGCGGTCGACCGCCCGGTCGACCCAAACAAACAGAGAGCAAACCTGCTCTCAGTCGGTCGACCGGAACGGTCGACCGGCTATAGGTGTAGCCAGCGTGCACGTTTCTGTGCACGTCGGTCGACCCATACGGTCGACCGGCTACATGTGCGGTCGACCGTACTGGTCGACCGACCAGCCTGGCAGACACCAAAACAGGTCAGAAATCTGGGGAAATAAATATCCAATAAATTCTTATAAACTACTAAAAATCCCCAAAATAGTTTTGTCAAATTGCATTGATATATAAACATGTGATAAAAGTTTTGACTCAAATATCAAGCAATTTAAACTATTTTTATGTCTTTTCATTTTTACCAAAAACCAAAACTGTATTTTCTAAAACTTGGATTTTTGAATAGAAAATACATTTTGTCCAAAGCTCTTCCAAATACAAAAACATGATATTTAAACACTTTGAAGCATGATGTATATGGATATAATCCTATATACATGAAACATATACATATCATAGTTTTTGTCATTAATTCCAAAATATGTTTTGTTAGAAATACCAAAACATAAAACACATGAAATAGGTATATCAAAGTAAGTTTGTCTAAGAGTTGAAGCATGCATGTATATAGAACAAATCTAATATACATTAAACCATGTAAACTTGTTTTGATATAAAATCTATTCATGTAAACCAAGATCGGTTAAACCTAAAACCGAAAACCAAAACATGAAACGTGTGTGTTGTGAACTTGAGCATATCATACTATTCTAATCTTTACAATTAGGATCTAAACACAAAACTAAACTATGGTACCGATGTCTTCTTGTAGAGCGCAATCTCCAAGCTGACTCGATCCAAAACTCCGTGATCCACCGAGCAATTGCTATATATGATCTTTGACGCTCGGGCTCTTGAATCAACATGTGGGTAGCTTCCAAATCATCTTTAGAAGCTAATCACCTACTAATAACTTGATTAATGATCTGAAACTAAAATCACAAGATTATTAGTAACACATAACTACATGAGTTAATCATCATCAAAACTAGAGTGAAAGGCCTTTGGGCCAACAGATAGGAAGTCTTTTGTATTTGACGGCAAGTAGACCGGATATCATGTTTAGTGTGTGTCTTTGTGCTAGATTTCAATCGGGTCCCAAAGAGTCTCATCTTATTGCGGTAAAACGTATTATTCGTTATATTAAGGGAACGATTGGAATGGGTCTATGGTATCCGAAAACCGGAGATTTCTCAATGACGAGTTATTCGGATGCCGACTATGCGGGTTGTAGAGTAGATAGAAAGAGTACTAGTGGGACATGTCAATTTCTTGGTAATTGTCTTGTTTCATGGTCCTCTAGGAAACAAAATTCCGTAGCTCTCTCAACCGCCGAGGCGGAGTATGTTACCGCGGGGGCTTGTTGTGCACAAGTCCTTTGGATGAAACATACTCTCCTTGATTATGATTTGCATTTTGACCATATAAAAATATTTTGTGATAATACTAGTACTATACATATGACAAAGAATGCAAATCAACATAGTAAGACCAAGCACATTGAGATTAGATATCACTTTCTTAGAGATCATTTTGAGAAAGGAGATATAGTTATTGATTATGTTTCTACGGATTTGCAATTAGCCGATATTTTCACTAAACCACTTGATTTTGCTAGATTTTCCTTCATTTGTGGTGAACTTAATGTTTGTGTTATTGAATAAAAATGTTTTCATAACCCTTTTTGATGTATGACAAAAAGGGGGAGAATGAGTTTTTATGATAGAATTATGAGTTCATATGGTTTTGGTTCCATATGAGTTTATATATGTTTTTAGTTTTTGATGTGTTTTCATGAATTCTTGTAATTTGATTTTAAGTGTTTTGCAAGTGTTTTATATTTTCATAATTTTTGGTTTCATGATATTTACTTGCAAATTACCAATTACATTGTTTTCCCTTGTTTAATATAGCATAATTTTAGGGGGAGCTTTCTCCTCCCCTATATTTTTGGTTATAGCCTATTTGTTTTGTCATCATCAAAAAGGGGGAGATTGTTGGCCCAAAAGGTTACACTCTCCATTTATTGAGTTTTGATGATGACAAACCAAATTAGTGCTATTTGGTACTAATGAGTTTGTTTAAGATAAGTTTCAGGTTAGTACCATATTTGGAGGCCATTGCTTTGCTATTGCAACAACTTCTAGGTTTCATGAAGCAAAGAAGGCATATTGCATATCAAGGAAGGAACATAGAAGAAGGGACTCTAGCAAGGCATAACATGGCTCAAGACTTGAAGATTGCTCAACAAGATTTGTTTTTAGTTTTATAGGTTTAGAATTTTGTTAAAGAATGATGGATAAGTTTGAAGCTAAATCACACACGTTTTTGCGCACATATTGTTTCTAAGATGATTTTCTATAAAACGTACAAAAATATTTTGATACAAAATCCTCTGCATACAAATCAATTTTTATGTTTTATACTTAGTACTATTTAAAGATATTTTTCATAAAAATCAAAGTCCTTTCAAATTTGTGTTTTAAATCTGGTTTTTGACCTGAGCCGGTCGACCGACCGGTCGACCGTAGCCATGACAGGTTAAGACAGTCGACCGGCCCTGTCGACCGGAGTTCTGGCTGTGCACGTATCCGTGTGCACGTTTTCCGGTCGACCGGACGGTCGACCGAATGTAAGTCAGTCTGCTCTCGGGTTTCTTAGGTCGACCGGGCGGTCGACCGCTGGCCTACAACGGTCAGATTTTTGAATAGGCGGTCGACCGACCGGTCGACCGGACTAGCCGTTTGAACAGTAACGGCTAGTTTTCTGAGCTGTTTATTTTTGTCTTTTTCTCACTTAAGAGAGTTTAAATGACTTGTTTTGGGTTTAATACATTCTGATTAGCCTTAAAAATGTTTTATCTTCTAACCCTATCCCTCTCCTATAAATAGGGGTGTTTGGGGAGAGATTGGATTACCTAATTATTACAAGAAAAATTCAAAAGTTTAAGGCATTCAAAAGAGCTTGTTTTCTTGGTTTTTGTGCTGAAATTCTCTCTCATTTTCTGAAGTGTTTTCAAGAATTCTCTGATTTCATTTTCTTTTCTCTTTGCACACAAGAGCTTCATTCCTACTCATTGTTCTCTAAGGACCTTTATAAGGGAAGAGAATTTTGAAAGAGAAAGTTTGTAGTCTTTTGACTACCCAGAGAGATATTGTACTTGAGATTGTGGAGTTGGGTACTCCGGTGTATTTGTGACATCTTTGTGATAGTGGAAGTGGTTGGAATCCTTCTGGGGAAGGCGGGAAAGTAGAGCTGGGTGCTCGAACCTCGATAACAAATCTTGGTGTTTGCGTTTGGTTTACTATTCCTGTTCTTGCACTACTTTCATTGCTATTGTTGCTTGCTTTTGTTTGTCATTGCTATATTCACTTGTTGTCATTCATCTTGTCAATCATTGTCCCATACAACAAGGTTGCATTGCGCACCTCCAACTCATATTTACGAGGAATCAGGAGGAAGGAGTTCAGAACCCTTCACGGGGCATTCGGCTCTTAGTTTTGTTTTGGGAGATTGTTGCATCATATTTTTTAAATTGTGCATTGATTAGCATTATCACCTATTCACCCCCCCTCTAGGTGATTTTCACCTCCTACCAATCTTACCCTGACCTGGCTGATTAGCTTCTGGTCAAAGTCTACATTCTACCTCCTGTGGATAATCAACCAGTTAGGAGTTGTCTAGGTCGAGGTTACCTTAGACTAGGCTTGGTTGATTACTATTGTTGACTGTTGATAAACTTGTTTGTGATTGTGATTGTGTTTGTGTATGCAAGTGTGGTCAAGAGACCCTAATTCATCTAGGTTGATTAGAAACACATCACCACCCAAGTTTGAACCAAGACCAGATCCGGTAATGGCTCAATCAACATCGTTGCAGGATAGGTTCTACCCCATTAGAACCTCGCTTTCATCTTGCATTCTACTTCCATCGGTTGGTGAATAAATTTTGAGATCAAGCCTCAATTCATCAACACACTCCCTAAGTTTCATGGCTTAGAGTCCGAAGATTCCTACTTCTTCATAAGAGAATTTGAGGAAGTATGTCTAATGATGAAAATCTCACACCTTGTAGACGATGCTATTAGGTTGAGATTTGTCCCTTTCGCACTTAAGGACCTAGCAAAGAAGTGGATCTATAGCTTAGCGGGCGGTTCTATCACATCTTGGGATGGTTTCATCAAGGTCTTCTTGAAGAAATTCTATCCAATTCATAAAACCGCTCTCATTAGGAAGACGATCATGCAATTCAAGCAAGAACCTAGTGAACCATTCTGGAGGTACTTTGAACGCTTTAAAGACCTCCTTGTCTAATGTCCACATCATGGAATAGAGAAATGACGACAATGCCAAATTCTTTATGACGATTTAGACTATTCTACCAAAACCCTCTTAGAAAGTATGTGCCAAGGGGGTTTCTTACAGAAGGATGAAAATGAGGGTTGGGATTTATATGAAAATCTGGCAAAGAAGACCATCCAATGGGAACCCACTAGTGAGACCTCTAGGAATCCTAACTCCATCTCTTCAAAAGGAGGTCTCCATTCTATCGAATCATCCATAGCTAATGAGACTAAGTTAGCTAACCTTGCTAGAAGACTGGAAGCTCTAGAAACGAAAGAACCAAGTCCAGTCAATCAAGTCAGCCCAAACCAATTTTCAACCCCGGGCTGCACTTACTGTCAAGCCATGAATCATGTGTTCGAGGTATGCCCTGTGTTTCAGGCTCAGCAACCCTACCATGAACCGATAAATGCGGCCTTTTCAAGCCGAACAACAATCCTTACGCACCAACGTACAATCCTAGCTAGAGAAATCACCGTAATTTCTCATGGAGCCAAAATAACTCTGACCATTCTCGATCAAATCATGCTAGCCACTTCCATCATGGTAATAATTCTTCCAATCATCAACCCAACTTCTCCAATTTCCATAATGATTCTCCCAACCATCCACCTAACTTTTCACATTATCAACAGAACTTTCCCAACCAAGCTCCACAATCCTCCTTCCAGAATCCTCAACTAGAAAGGAGAATGACTGACTTTGAAAGAAACATGGAAAGATATATGAAAAACTAAGATTCTCTCATGCAAACTATCCAGAGGTTAGAGGTTCAAATGAGTCAACTAGCCACTCCACAGAATGAGAGACAAAAGGGTACCCTGCCTAGTCAGCCAATCACCAATCTGAGGAATTCTCAACAAGCTCATTTGGCTGAGGATCATTCATTGAATCAATGTAATGCTGTTCATACATTGAGGTCAGGAAAGAGAGTTGATAATCAAGTGTCAATACCAACTCATCCCATTCAGCACAACCACAATCAAGCATCAACCTCATCTAATCCAAATCCTTACAATTCTGATGAATCTGAAAAAAATAAGTTAGCCAGTCAGGTGCACCGGCCTATAGTTGTTGGTCCCGAGATGATACCAAATGCGAAACTTTCTCTGTTGGCACTTATGGATCTAAAATACCAAATCAACACAAATACTAAACAAAGAAGGATTAAGTTAAACAAATAAATAAACTTGGAAAAAGGAAATCAAATCTCAGAAAAGTTTAGACAAACGCAAACACAAGAGATTTATCCTAGTTCAGTCCTCGTGAACTACATCCAGTCCCCAAACCACCTGCTTGAGATTTTCCTTTATCCTTGATTTTGTACACCCAAAATCACAACCATGCACACCACTTGACAAATCCCCTTTGCCAAATGTGTACACCTTCTCTTCCACCAAGAGAACACCTTCTCTTCCACCAAGAGAAAAAACTTCACCTTGTACAACTGCTTCTACACCAAGAAGACACCCGTGTACAATGATTGCTTTGAGTATTACAACACTTTCCTATAAGCCTTGGTAATGTGTATGAACGTGGACAAGGTCTAGTATAGGAGAAACTTCAGAGAACTTCACAAAGGAATTGAATTTTGGTGAAGAACAGAAGTTAGAATAAGTTTTCAGGTTTGGCAGAATTTTTACTCTAGAAAACTGAAGATTAGGATGCTTGTTTGGCCTTTGGTTTAACCACCCTTTATATAGCTGCAGACTAGAGTAAGTTAGGGTAGTTATAGGTGCAATTCAAATGGCTGGAACGTTGGAAAACGTTGCACAAAAGACCAGATAACAGAAACTGTCCAACGGTCAGAAACTGCCTATAGTCGACTTGCCTTTTGAGTTAGTCGACTACACTAGGCAATTTTCCAAGGATTAGTCGACTAGGTTTGACTATAAGTCGACTAGGTCAAGTCAAGTTCGAGTGACAGTTTTCTGGTTTAACTGAATCAAGTCGACTGCAACTTCCTTCAAGTCGACTGGACCAGATATTAGTCGACTAGGGGCAAATGATTAGTCGACTACAAATGCTATTAGTCGACTAGGTTTGTCTGTCAAGTCAACTAATGCACAAACAGAGAGTTGGGTTTCTTTTGGACACATGACTAGTCGACTAGGGGGTTTGGGTTAGTCGACTACCAAGTATATTAGTCGACTATAAGGAGTTATAAGTCGACTATATAGACATGATATGTGTGTGTGTATCAAGGCTTTTGACATGCTATTTTTACAATTACAAACCACATCATATCAACTCTCTTTGGGCAGTCTTGATCATGAAGAACTCTTGATAAATCTTGTGCTAGAGATCCAAATGAAATGCGTCACAAATGTTTTCATCAAAACAAGTTCCAACATTCTCCCCCTTTTTGATGATGACGCTTTGTGTGCACATATGCTCCCCCTGCAGAAAATAGATTATATTTTCCTCCCCTGCAGAAATTGGGTTATAACAAATATGGAAAAACTTTGTTCTCCCCCTGCAACAAATATATCAATAAATATGTATATGTTCTTATCAACTTTTATATAGTACCTGCAAGATAAACGTTAGATGGTACCAAACATAACAGATCATATTAACTTTTAGGAGTCCAAATCCATTTAGAATTTAGTTTCCACCTGTTAGTATACACATAGTTGCATGAATCACATATATCATGAATGTATGATGCAATATATGTATTTTTATCATGAATACTTAAATTCTTAGGAATCCATATAAACTTATTTTTCTTAATTCTTTTTGAAACATGATTAGACTTTCTTTTCACATATGGATTACTAACATATGAAGAATTTTCATTATATCCAATACCATAATGATTATGTGACAAGTTTTGAAAAGATAACAAATCATTCAATTTTCTTTTCCTTGATTGAACTTAGTCACATTTTGCAAAATATCTTCATATTTCTTTTTGAAAACTGAAATATCTTTATCTAAAATAGAAATCCTTTTATTCAAAGACTCAGTTTCCTTTTTAAGAAAAATATTCTCTTTTATAAACTTCTCATTATCATTTTTCAAAGATGATATGACTTTTTCAAACTCATCTTGTTGAGAATTTATAGAAGATACTTGTAAAGCATAACATGAATTTTCATTTAAAAGTTTTTCATTTTCTTTTGATAAAACTTTATTTTTCAGTTTTTCATGCTTTAGATCATTAAATAATTCATGAAATGCATCAAAAAGTTCAGTAAATGATACTTCTTCATCTTCTATGGCCATGTAACATAGGTTGACACGTTCAGTGGATTCTTCTTCATCAGAAGATGAGGAATCACTGTTCTTCCATGAGGCTTCATAGTTTTTCTTCTTTCTGAACTTTTTGCTCATGTATTTGCCTTTATTCTTGAGCAATGGGCAATCCATCTTCATATGACTTGGTTTATTGCAATTAAAGCATTTGAATTTACCTTACTTTAGAAATCTCCTGAATTTCTTTGAAAGCATTGCCATCTCCTCTTCATCGTCATTGGAATCGTCCGTGTCGGAGGATGCATGGAAGGCAAGTTCTTTCTTCTTTGAGTGGTGTTGTCGTTCCTCCTTCTTTCTTTCTACCAATTACACTTCATATGCCATTAGATTACCAATTAGGTTTTCTAATATCATAGTTGAGAGATCATTCGCCTCTTCAATGGCGGTTGTCTTCTTCTCCCATTCTGGTGTGAGTGCACGAAGGATCTTACGAACTCTTTCAACTTGGGTGTAGTCCTTTTCAAAAGATGCTAATGAATTGGTAATGTCAGTGAATCTTGTAACCATTTCGGATATGGTTTCATTCTCCTTATTTTGAATAATTCAAACCTGTGGACAAGAATAGATATTTTAGACTCTTTAACTTTACTTGTGCCTTCGTGTGTTACCTGAAGAGTATGCCATATTTGATGTGCAGAAGTGGCTGTTGACACTCTGTTGAACTCTTCTTTGGTTAATGCACAGAACAAGGCATTCATCGCTTTGGCGTCAAGATTCGCATTCTTCTTTTGATCCTCATTCCAAGCGTTGTAGTTGGTTGTGGGCTTGGTGTACGATGCTTCTACGATGTTCCAAAGTTCGTAGTTGAGCGATTGCAAGTAGATCTTCATTCTACACTTCCAATAGTTGTAGTTGGATCCGTCAAATAGCGGTGGACGTTGTGTAGAATGTCCTTCTTTGAATTGGGATGATGAAAACTCCATTGCCATCCTTGTTGTTGACTAGGTATGCAGGTTCAGGGCTTGTACGTCGGTTGGTGAAGGAGGCTCTGATACCAAATGTTGGTCCCGAGATGATGCCAAATGCGGAACTTTCTCTGTTGGCACTTATGGATCTAAAATACCAAATCAACACAAATACTAAACAAAGAAGGATTAAGTTAAACAAATAAATAAACTTGCAAAAAGGAAATCAAATCTCAGAAAAGTTTAGACAAACGCAAACACGAGAGATTTATCCTGATTCGGTCCTCGTGACCTACATCCAGTCCCCAGGCCACCTGCTTGAGATTTTCCATTATCCTTGATTTTGTACACCCAAAATCACAATCATGCACACCACTTGACAAATCCCCTTTGCCAAATGTGTACACCTTCTCTTCCACCAAGAGAACACCTTCTCTTCCACCAAGAGAACAAACTTCACCTTGTACAACTGCTTCTACACCAAGAAGACACCCGTGTACAATGATTGCTTTGAGTATTACAACACTTTCCTATAAGCCTTGGTATTGTGTATGAACGTGGACAAGGTTTAGTATAGGAGAAACTTCAGAGAACTTCACAAAGGAATTGAATTTTGGTGAAGAACATAAGTTGGGATCAGTTTTCAGGTTCGGCAGAATTTTTACTCTAGAAAACTGAAGATTAGGATGCTTGTTTGGCCTTTGGTTTAACCACCCTTTATATAGCTGCAGACTAGAATAAGTTAGGGTAGTTATAGGTGCAATTCAAATGGTTGGAACGTTGGAAAACGTTGCACAAAAGACCAGATAACAGAAACTGTCCAACAGTCAGAAACTGCCTATAGTCGACTTGCCTTTTGAGTTAGTCGACTACACTAGGCAATTTTCCAAGGATTAGTCGACTAGGTTTGACTATAAGTCGACTAGGTCAAGTCAAGTTCGAATGACAGTTTTCTGATTTAACTGAATCAAGTCGACTGCAACTTCCTTCAAGTCGACTGGACCAGATATTAGTCGACTAGGGGCAAATGATTAGTCGACTACAAATGCTATTAGTCGACTAGGTTTGTCTGTCGAGTCGACTAATGCACAAATAGAGAGTTGGGTTTCTTTTGGACACATGACTAGTCGACTAGGGGGTTTGGGTTAGTCGACTACCAAGTATATTAGTCGACTATAAGGAGTTATAAGTCGACTATATAGACATGATATGTGTGTGTGTATCAAGGCTTTTGACATGCTATTTTTACAATTACAAACCACATCATATCAACTCTCTTTGGGCAGTCTTGATCATGAAGAACTCTTGATAAATCTTGTGCTAGAGCTCCAAATGAAATGCGTCACAAATGTCTTCATCAAAACAAGTTCCAACAATTGTACCATTCCCCAATAGGCTGAAAAGCAACAAGCAAAATCCTCACATGGACAAGATAATTGAGATATTTAACCAAGTGAACATAAATGTGCTACTTCTTGATGCCATCCAATAAGTCCCTTCCTATGCTAAGTTTCCTAAGGATATGTACACCAAGAAGAGAAAGACTAATGTACTAAAAAAGGTCTTCTTAGCCACTAACATTAGTGAGCTACTATCGGGTCCGTCCCTGTCAAGTACAAGGATCCAGGTAGTCCCACCATTGCCTGCACAATAGGACAAGCCGAGATTAGTCGTGCACTTCTTGACTTGGGGGCAAGTATCAACTTGCTTCCATTCTCAGTTTATCAACAACTCAGGCTGGGCGATCTTAGTCCAACTCGAGTCACCATCCAATTGGCTGACCGTTCTGTAAAAGTTCCAAAAGGGGAGATTAATGATGTCCTGATTTGGGTAGGAGAGTTCATTTACCCTGTCGATTTCATAGTTCTGGAGACACGACCTGTGTCCAACTCTAATCATAGGGCTCAAACTCCTGTTATCCTAGGGCGACCATTCCTTGCTACTGCTAATGCCATCATCAATTGTAGGAATGGGTCTATGAGGTTAACCTTTGGGGACATGACTAGAGAAGTCAATGTCTTCAATCTAGGAAAATAACCCCGCGATATCGAGGACCAAACATTTGAAGTCAACCTAATTGAGAACTTGACAAGTGAACATGGGGAAGAAGTGGAATTAGAAACAGTGTGACTTCAGGTTAGAGTCTGACGACTTTAATCTTGATCAGGTTGTAGATTCTGCTATGAATTGGGCCTCACACCCTATTTCACCAATAATGGAGCCAACAGACTTGACTAGTCCTTCCAGTGAGCCTTCCTCTTCCTTAGAATTGAAAGCCTTACGTGCGCATCTCAAGTACACCTATCTAGGCGAACAAGAGACCTTTCCTGTCATTGTTGCCTCCCATTTAAATGACAGGGAAGAAGAAGATCTGAAAGCTATTCTAAGAAAACATAGGGAAGCCATTGGGTGGACTATGACCGATATCAAGGGGATTAAGTCCGACCATCGTTCAACATCACATTCATCTCAATGAAGATGCCACACCTAAAAGAGACCCGCAGCGTAGTTAAACCCTATAATGCAAGAGGCTGTTCATGCTGAAATCATAAAACTCTTAGACAATGGGATAATTTATCCCATTTTTGATAGCCAATGGGTTAGTCCTGTCCATGCGGTTCCAAAGAAATCCGGTTTCACCGTAGTGGAAAACGAGAATAAAGAGTTGGTTCAAACTCGACTTCCCATGAAGATCCGAGTTTGCATTGACTATAGGAAGCTGAATGCTGCAACTCGTAGGACCATTTTCCACTTCCTTCATTGATAAAATGCTTGAACATTTGGCGGGTCATGAGTATTATTGTTTCTTGGACGGTTACTCGGGGTATAGCCAGATCCCTATTGCTCCTGAGGACCAAGAAAAGACTACGTTTACATGTCCATTTGGGACATTTGCTTATCGTCAAATGTCCTTCGGCTTATGCAATGCCCCAGCAACGTTTCAATGTTGCATGTTGAGTCTTTCTCTGATATGGTAGAACGATTCTTAGAGATCTTTATGGATGATTTCTCCATTTACGGAGATTCATTCACTCAATGTCTCCACCATTTAGAACTTGTCCTCCAACGTTGTGCTGAGAAAAATCTAACACTAAAATGGGATAAATGCCACTTCATGGTAAAACATGGAATTGTCTTGAGTCATGAAATCTCCAAGAAAGGAATTGAAGTGGATAGAGCCAAAATCGAGGTTATTGCTAAGCTTCCTATGCCCAAATGCGTTAAGGACATTAGATCCTTCTTAGGACACGCTGGTTTCTACCGAAGATTTATCAAGGATTTTAGCAAAATTGCTAGGCCCTTGACTAATCTGTTAGCTAAGGATGTGTCCTTCACTTTTGATACTGAATGCATGAATTCTTATGAGAAGCTTAAGAGAGAGCTTATTTCTGCACCAATCATATCTGCACTGGATTTGTCTAAGCCGTTAGAGATCATGTGCGATGCTTCTGATTTTGCCACAGGCGCTGTCTTAGGACAACGCATTGATAACAAGCAGCACGTGATTTACTACTCTAGTAGGACTCTCAACGATGCTCAACTGAACTACACTACGACTGAGAAGGAATTCTTGGCAGTAGTGTTTGCCTTAGAGAAGTTTCGTCCTACCTACTAGGGTCCAAAACCACACATTTTTACCGATCATTCTACGCTTAGGTACCTCATGATGAAGAAGGATGCCAAGGCCCGACTCATTCGTTGGATCCTCCTTCTTCAAGAATTTGATCTTGAGATTCGAGATAAAAAAAGGCGTAGAAAATGTCGTTGCTGACCATCTCTCGCGGATCCCTAATTCTCCATGCAACGTATTACCCATAAATGAGAATTTTCCTGATGAATATCTCTTAGCTATCTCTAGGGACCCTTGGTTTGCGGATATAGTGAATTACTTAGTCACAAACCAAATTCCGTCTCATTGGTCCAAAAATGACGTATACCGATTCTTATCCCAAATCCGGTATTTCTTTTGTAAGGAACGGTATCTTTTCAAGTACTGTTCTGACCAAATTATTAGGAGATGCATTCCCGATGAGGAGGTTAAGAGTGTTCTATCTTTTTGTCACGAACTTGCATGAGGTGGACACTTTGGTCCCCGCAAGACTACTGAAAAAGTGCTACAAAGCGGGTTTTATTTGCCCACTTAGTTCAAGAATGCTTAATTACTTTGCAAGACGTGCCCTAGATGCCAAATGGTAGGAAGGATTTCAAACCGAAATATGATGCCCCTCAACCTAATTCTAAAAATAGAACTCTTTGATGTTTGGGGCATCAACTTTATGGGTCCATTTCCTAATTCATTTCGGAACCAATGCATATTGGTCGCTGTGGATTATGTGTCCAAGTGGGTAGAAGCCATTCCTTGTAAAACTAATGATAACAAAGTTGTCATAAAGTTTTTGAAAGAGAACATTTTTTCACGCTTCGGAACCCCTCGTGCTATCATCAGTGATAACGACACTCACTTTTGCAATAGATCTTTTGAGGCTCTTATGCGAAAGTATGCCATAACTCACAGGTTATCCACACCTTATCATCCTCAAACCAGTAGGCAAGTTGAGGTTTCCAATAGACAAGTCAAGCTTATCTTGGAGAAAACTGTGAATCAAAATCGGAAAGATTGATCCATCAAACTTGTAGATGCTCTATGGGCCTACAGGACCGCTTTTAAAATGATTTTAGGAATGTCTCCTTATAGGTTATTAGTCTATGGCAAACCTTGTCACTTGTCCGTTGAGTTAGAGCACCGCGCCTTATGGGCAATCAAGCAGTTGAATTTCGACTTGTCTAAGGCCGGTGACCTTCGAAAATTACAAATTTTTGAATTAGAGGAATTGAGAAATGAGGCCTATGAAAATGCTAGGATCATTAAAGATAGATTCAAGATTTTTCATGATAAGCACATCATAAGAAAAACTTTGTCCCTGTACAAAAAGTCTTACTCTATAATTCTAGGCTTCATCTTTTTCCAAGAAAATTGAAATCAAGATGGACTGGGCCATTCGTTGTAAAAACCGTGTTTCCACACGGTGCAGTTGAGATCAGTGACACCAAGAATGGAAATGACTTTAAGGTAAATGGTCAACGCCTTAAACCTTTCTTAGAATCGGTGCCGGTAAATGAAACGGCTATGGGTCTTTTTGACCCAGTGTATCGGTAACTTTCCTCTTTCCTATTCTATTTCATGCATATATACATTTCTTTCATGCATTGGGGACAATGCATGAGATAAGTGTGGGGGAGGGTTCTAACATGACTGATAATAAAATATATATATATATATAAACTTTTTGAAAGGTTAAAATAATATTTTGATATATTTTTTGTAAGAAATTAAGTCAATTTTAAGGAATAGGAGAATCATAATTAGGATTTCTTACACTTGGTCAAAATAAGATAACTTGTTTGATTTTTAGGGTCAGGAAGAAAATTTGTGAAAGTAATATAGTCTTGATATTTACCTTGATGACATATGCACACTACATACACTTACACACTTAGGGTTTAAAAATAGAGACTCTTATGCCTTATAAAAAAATATATTATGAAAAAGAAAGGAAAAAAAACAAGTCTAATTATTGATTAGCTAGGTGCTTTGGCCTAAGCAAACCTTATTATTTATGCAAAAGATAATTATATAAGTTTGAAAAAAAATGTGTATATAAATCCTCTGATTAAGCTGGGTATTTATGCCTCATGAAGCATAAGTATTCACGCCTAAAAGGGGTACATCTTATAAATAAAAACCTTGGTTTCGTGGTCTTATCTGCTCGAGTGTTTAAGTCCTTAGGGGTGTTTTCTCACCTGGTGCCCTAAAACTGTCCGGTTTAGGTGTCACCGACTGAAGGCTCGTTACATGGGCAGATTAGAAAGCCTAATGAAATTGAGGAATAAAATCCATCAAAAATAAATATAAGGCATAGGAGTTAATGTTAAGAACCCTTAGTCAACTTCACAGTCACGATGGTGCATACGACTCAGGATAAATTAATAGACTAGATGAGAAGTACAATTTGACTCCTTACTTTAATTGATGGCATGTTTTTGAATAAAGACTGAGTTTCGGAATGAAAAATTTGATATCCTTTTAACTTATAGATTACTTAAAGCCTTACAAATATACTTCAAATATTTTCTCCTTTAAAAATGCTTTTCAAAAATACTAACTTTTTTCTTTTTCTTTATGGATTTTGTGGGTGCAATCCACTGAAAACCCTCACGAGATAAAACTCGTCCTCTAGGTGTAACCTAGAGGTTTAACAGCCTATTGCACATGCTCAGTGCAATCAAGTGACCTACGAAAGTGGTCTAATAATTGATTAGAATTAGTCTGATGTTTTGCTCGAGGGCGAGCAAAAGATAAGTGTGAGGGTGTGATTAGTCACATATATTGCATTTACATTGTCACCTTACCATACTTTTTAGCTAATAAATCCTATTAATAAGTCTTCTTTTTCTTTGTTAAATGTAGGCCCAAGTGCTAAAAGAAAGAAAAGAGAAACAAGCCCAAAAGCCCACCAAATTCTTATTTAATTCAGAATAAATTCGAAATGAAGGAATCAGGGCAAAATCTTGGCATATCAAGAGGTTGAGAAGAATCCTCCCTGAATCAAGCGGTTGAAGCCACACAATCAAAGGCTGTTTTGTCAACTTTTTGAGCAGAAACAAGAAAACTAGCAGAAGATACGGGCAAATCACCAAACCAGTGCTCTCCTCCAATTCGGTGTGGCCACATGGCCACACCAGGGCCGCGAAAACGCGGCCCTAGCCTCGTTTACGCGACCAACTGGAGTCAGTTGGGGGAGCATTTGCTCCCCCAATCTTCCCGGGATCCTCCCCTTTTGGTTTTTCCCTATAAATACTGGTTTCAGCAAAGCAAAATGGAGCGAAGACTAGGATAAGAATTTGTGTTTATTTTCTAAGGATTTAGGTTCTTTGTTAGCTAGCACTAAAGTTGTATTCATGTTTTTTAATTTGTAGTCCAGTATCAGAACTTGTGAGAGAGAGAGGAATTGAGTGCTTGTACTTGAAGATTGAAGTGACATCAATACAAGAGTCGAGCCGCTTTTTCTTCCACTTGTAGTATGTTATGGCTTGCATTATTTCTTTGCTTTCTTCTTCATTTTTCGTGGGTAACTAAAACGATTTTCTGGGCTCGCTATTGTAACTCTCTCTTGTTCTTCTTCTCTTCTGTTTTTAAAAGAAAAAGACCCAATGAATCATTTGTATGCGTTACTTAAAGCCTTTCTTTTTGAAAGTGTTCTTGAAGGCACATGAGGATGGGTTTGGATTGTTAAACTCTCACTTCTTTCATGAACGTTTCTTGAACTGTTTTTACTTCATTCTTGCCTCTTCGCGCTTGATGATTTAATATTCAATTCTAAACAATTTTTCAAAGAAAAGAGTGGACTCTTCCAACTATCTTATGTGCTTTACTTCAAACTTTCTAAAATTCAACTTTAAGTTTTGCCTATGTGTTGGCCCAAAAGGTTACACTCTCCAATTGTTTAGAGTTTTGATGATAACAAAACAAATAAGAGCTATTTGGTACTTATTAGTTTGTTAAGATAAGTTTCAGGTTTGTACCATATTTGGAGGCCATTACTTAGCTATTGCAAGAACTTCTAGGTTCATGAAGCAAAGAAGGCGTTTTGCGCATCAAGGAAGGAACATAGAAGAGAAGGCTCTAGCAAGGCATTGCATGGCTCAAGACTTCAAGATTGCTCAAGAATATTTCTGTAGATTTGTTTCTAGTTGTATAGTTTTGTTAAAGAATAGTGAATAGGTTTTGAAGCTCTATCACACACGTTTTTGCGCACATCTCATTTTCAAATATATTTCCTATAATATGTACAAAAATATTTTGTATACAATCTTCAGCCTACAAACTCATTTTTATCCATTATATATATCTCTATTCAAAACTATTTTGTTAAAAATAGATGTCTCTTCAAATTCTGTTTTTATTTTGGGTTTTGACCTGAGCCGGTCGACCGGCTGGGTCGACCGACCTGTGTCAGGACAAGCCGGTCGACCCACCCAGTCGACCGATGTTCTGGCAGCCGTGCGTATCCGTGTGCACGTTGCACGGTCGACCGGGCGGGTCGACCGAAACCTGCAAGACTGACAGACAATTGCTCTCTGTTTGTTTGAGTCGACCGGGCGGTCGACCGTTAGCCTGCAACGGCTATATTTTTTAAGCTAGCGGTCGACCGGCCGGTCGACCGAGGTAGCCGTTTGAACAGTAACGGCTATTTTCTAAACTGGTTTATTTTTTGTCCTTTTCTCACTTAAGTATGTTTAAATGACTTGGTTTAGTTTTAATACTCTCTGATTAGCCTTAAATATGTTTTATCTCTAAACCCAAGCCCTCTTCTATAAATAGGGGTTTTGGGGAGAGGTTCATTTACCAATTTTTAACAAGAAAAACTTGCAAAAGTTTCAAAAGTTTAAGGCATTCAAAGAGCTTGGTTTCTTGGTTTTTGTGCTGAAATTCTCTCTCATTTTCTGAAGTGTTTTCAAGAACTCTCTGATTTTTTTTTCTTTTCTCCTTGCACACAAGAGCTTCATTCCTACTCATTGTTCTCTAAGGACCTTTGTAAGGGAAGAGAATTTTGCAAGAGAAGTTTGTGGTCTTTTGACTACTAAGAGATTGCTTGTACTTGAGATTGTGGAGTTGGGTACTCCGGTAAATTTGTAACATCTTTGTGATAGTGGAAGTGGTTGGAATCCTTCTGGGGAAGGCGGGGAAGTAGAGCTGGGTGCTCGAACCTCGATAACAATTCTCTGTGTTTGCGTTTGATTTACTTGCACTTGATTCTTGCTTTACTTTCATTGCTCTTATTACTTGCTCTCTACATTCATTGCTATATTCACTTGCTTTGTGAGATTGTTGCATCATAAATTTTATATTGTGCATTGATTAGCATTATCACCTATTCACCCCCCTCTAGGTGATTTTCAATTGGTATCAGAGCTTGGACTCTAGGTTTGGCTTAACATCCTTAGAGAGATCCTTAAAATTTGCTAATCAACCTTTGCATTCAATTTGTCATTCACTAGTAAACATGGCCGATAACATCAAAACCCCTCCTAAATTTGATGGACTTAATTTCCCTATTTGGAAGGTTAGGATGACTATCTTTTTGCAATCCTTAGGTAGCTTAGTTGCTAAATCCTTGACCAAACCCTATGTTGTACCCGACAGTGATGAGAGCACTTGGACCGACTTCACCTTTAGAGAATATGAGGCTAACTCCAAGGCCCAAAACTCCCTATTAACCGCCTTGAATGAAGATGACCTTACACGGGTAATTCATTTCCAATCCGCCTATGAGATTTGGCAACATTTATTGGTCACACACGAGGGGACTTCACAAGTTAAGAGAGCTAAGATAGATCTCTTAAGGTCCCAATATGAATTCTTTAAATGATTGATGAAGAATCTATTGATTGTATGATTACTAGATTTACTAAAAATCACCAATGCACTTTCTTCTTTAGGTGATGACATCTCCAATGACCAAAAGGTGCGAAAAGTGATTCGGGCACTTCCTACATCATGGGAGATCAAGGCCACCACCTTGAAAGAGTTGAACGACAAGGATGAGATGGACCTCATTAGTCTCATTGGGAACTTAAAGACCCATGAGATGGAAAAGAATCAAGAGAAGAGGCCGCTCCACTAAAGAAGAAATCCATAGCCTTCAAGTCTTCATCCACTCTTGAGGACGATGAAGAAGATGAAGAAGAAGATGAGGAGCTCTCCTCCTTGTGCGAAATGTGAAGAGGATGTACCGGAGGAACAAGCTCAACTTTCGAAGAAAATTCGAAGGCAAAGAGGAGAGAAGATTTATTTGCTATAATTGCCGAAAGCCCGGACATATCATGGAGGATTGCCCGGAATTCAAGAAGAAGATGACTACCTCCTTCAAGCCAAAGAAACCGGAAGAAAAGAAAGCGTACAAGGCAACTTGGGATTCGGAAAGCGAGTCCGAGGAAGAGGCGGATATAGCGAATATGTGTTTCATGACAAACACACCAAAGGTAACCCCTCAACCTCTTGATGATGAAGATGATGAATTAAGTAAAGAAGTTCTTGTTCATGCCTTTGTTGAACTTTCAGAAACCTATGATAATAAAAAGATTGAATGCTCTAAATTGGAAAAGAAAGTTGCTTTTCTTAAAAATCAACTTGCTATTATTTCTAAAGAAAAAGATGAAATTTCTTCAAATCTCATTTCTACCCAAAATGAATTTAGTGCTTACAAAGTTGCTTGTAAAGCAAAATTTCCTAAGATTGATGAAAAAGAAATTTCTTCTTTAAAAACTAGAATTGTTGATTTTGAAAAGACTTTAAAGGATTGTGCTTTTAACACTAAGAAACTTGAAGAAATGTTTTCTAAAAAGCACACCTCTCATTCACATGTTAAGATTCCTCATGCTCACACTCCACATAACACTTCTCATGCTAAATCTTTTCATGCTTACAATTCTCATGCTCACAAATCACACACTCACTATGCTTTTAAATATGGTAGAGTGTATAGATGCACATATTGTGGTAAGAATGGACATTTGGCTAAATTTTATTATGACCAAGTAAATAGAACCAATAACCTTGTTTGGGTTAATGAAACTAACTCTTTAGGACCTAAGAAAATGTGGGTACCAAAATCAAGTCCTAAATTATTTGATGTAGGTACACACCAAGGCTCCAAGACGTAGGGAGCGGTGGTACCTTGATAGTGGTTGTTCAAGACACATGACTTGGGACATCAATAACTTTACAACCCTATCAAGGTACATGGAAGGTGGCACCGTCACCTTCGGGGATGACTCCAAGGGGAATATCATCGGTATAGGTAACATTCAAATTGGTTCATCTCCTACTATAGAAAATGTTGTACTTGTTGATGGTTTGAAACATAATTTGCTTAGCATTAGTCAATTTTGTGACCGTGGACTTAAAGTTATTTTTGATGATTCTTCTTGCAAGATTTTTGATGTTAAAACCAATGATTGCATTCTCACCGGTTTTCGTGATGATAATGTTTATATCATTGACATGCTTAATGTGGAATGTTCTACTAAATGCTTGAATGCTTTTGATGAAAATTCTTGGCTTTGGCATAGAAAATTAGGACATGCATCTTTTGACCATCTTTCTAGGATTAATTCTAAGGAATTGGTGAAGGGTATACCTTGTTTGAAGTTTGAGAAAGACAGCATTTGTGGTGCGTGCCAACTTGGGAAACAAACCAAGTCTTCCTTCAAACCAATCAAGGATATCATGTCAACTAGGCCATTAGAATTAATTCATATGGATCTTTTTGGACCTACTAAAACTAAGAGTTTAAATGGTAGTAGATATACGTATGTTTTGGTTGATGATTTTTCCCATTTCACTTGGTTTTCTTTTTGTAACACAAAGATCAAACTTTTTCTCATTTTAAGATTTTTCGAAAAAGAGTTGAAAAAGAAAAGGGTTTTTCGATTTTGAAAATAAGGAGTGATAGAGGTGGTGAGTTTGTTAACCAACTCTTCATGACTTATTGTGATGAAAAGGGAATTAAGCATGAAATGTCTTGTCCTAGAACTCCACAACAAAATGGAGTTGTAGAAAGGAAAAATAGAACACTTCAAGAGATGGCTAGGAAATGATAAGTGAGTATGACCTCCTTCAATATTTATGGGCCGAGGCTGTAAACACCGCATGCTATATATCAAATCGTATTTATTTATGTAAAAATTCTTCCAAAACATCTTTTGAAATGTATCATTCTAGAAAACCTAATGTTGCATATTTCAAAGTTTTTGGATGCAAGTGTTTTGTTTTGAACACTAAAGATAACTTAGGTAAATTTGTTGCTAAGGCTTATGAAGCAATCTTTGTTGGATATTCTACAACTAGTGAAGCTTATAGAGTATTCAATAGATCTTCACTTACCATTGAAGAATCCATGCATGTTAAATTTGAAGAATCTAATGTGTTTGTTGAGAATGTTGTAGAGATTGAACCATTAGGTGATAACATGGAGAGACTATCCTTGAAGGACACACCCGCTCAAGAAGATAAGCAAGAATCAATTGGTGATGTTCAAGAGGATAAAGAGGAAAGCTCTCAACCGCTTCCTAAAGCTTGGAGATATGCCACGAATCATCCCAAGGAGCTCATCTTAGGTGATGCGTCTAAAGGGGTAACAACTCGCTCCAAACTCCATGACCTATGTGGTAACTTTGCTTTCATTTCTCATTTTGAACCCAAAAGCATCCTCGAAGCCGAGGCGGACTCATATTGGTTGCTAGCCATGCAAGAGGAACTCAATCAATTTGAGCGCAACCAAGTTTGGCACCTTGTTCCTAAGCCCCACGATAGACCAATAATTGGTACTAAGTGGATCTTTAGAAAAAAGATGGATGAGTCCGAAAATGTCATTAGGAATAAAGCTAGGTTAGTGGCCCAAGGTTACACTCAAGTTGAAGGAATTGACTTTGAGGAAACCTTTGCACCCGTAGCACGGCTTGAAGCCATACGGATGACACTAGCTTTTGCATCTTTCAAAAATTTTAAACTTTTTCAAATGGATGTGAAAAGTGCATTTTTGAATGGTTTTATAAATGAAGAAGTTTATGTTGCTCAACCTCCCGGTTTTGTTGATCATGTTCATCCCGATTTTGTTTTTAAACTTGATAAAGCTTTGTATGGATTGAAACAAGCTCCAAGAGCTTGGTATGAAAGGCTTTCTAGTTTTCTCATTTCAAATGATTTTGTTAAAGGAAAGTAGACACAACTCTTTTTACTAAGCATGTTGATAATGACATTTTAATTGTGCAAATTTATGTTGATGATATAATTTTGGTTCTACTAATGAGCTTTTATGCAAGGAGTTTGAAAAGGTCATGCAACTTGAATTTGAAATGTCTTCAATGGGTGAGCTTAATTTCTTTCTTGGACTCCAAATCAAGCAATTGCAAGATGGGAAATTCATATGTCAAGCCAAATACGCAAAGGAACTCGTAAAGAAGTTTGGACTTGAAGACTCTAAAGCTTGCAACACTCCCATGGCAACTACAACCAAGCTTGATAAGGATGACCAAGGTAAAAATGTTGATATTAAATTGTTTAGAAGCATGATAGGTAGTCTTTTGTATTTGACGGCAAGTAGGCCGGACATCATGTTTAGTGTGTGTCTTTGTGCTAGATTTCAATCGTGTCCTAAGGAGTCCCATCTTATTGCGGTAAAAGGCATTATTCGTTATATTAAGGGCACAATTGGAATGGGTCTATGGTATCCGAAAACCGGAGATTTCTCAATGACGAGTTATTCAGATGCCGACTATGTGGGTTGTAGAGTAGATAGAAAGAGTACTAGTGGGACATGTCAATTTCTTGGTAATTGTCTTGTTTCATGGTCCTCTAGGAAACAAAATTCCGTAGCTCTCTCAACCGCCGAGGCGGAGTATGTTGCCGCGGGGGCTTGTTGTGCACAAGTCCTTTGGATGAAACATACTCTCCTTGATTATGATTTGCATTATAACCATATAAAAATATTTTGTGATAATACTAGTACTATACATATGACAAAGAATGCAAATCAACATAGTAAGACCAAGCACATTGAGATTAGATATCACTTTCTTAGAGATCATTTTGAGAAAGGAGATATAGATATTGATTATGTTTCTACGGATTTGCAACTAGCCGATATTTTCACTAAACCACTTGATTTTGCTAGATTTTCATTCATTTGTGGTGAACTTAATGTTTGTGTTATTGAATAAAAATGTTTTTATAACCCTTTTTGATGTATGACAAAAAGGGGGAGAATGAGTTTTTATGATAGAATTATGAGTTCATATGGTTTTGGTTCCATATGAGTTTATACATGTTTTTGGTTTTTGATGTGTTTTTATGAATTCTTGGTTTTGAGTTTAAGTGTTTTGCAAGTATTTTATTTCATGGTTTTTAGTCTTATGACTTTTACTTGCACCTTACATTGTTTTCATGATAGCATAATTTGAGGGGAGCTTTCTCCTCCCCTATATTTTTGCTTATAGCCTATTTGTTTTGTCATCATCAAAAAGGGGGAGATTGTTGGCCCAAAAGGTTACACTCTCCACTTGTTTAGAGTTTTGATGATAACGAACAAATAAGAGCTATTTGGTACTTATTAGTTTGTTAAGATAAGTTTCAGGTTTGTACCATATTTGGAGGCCATTGCTTAGCTATTGCAAGAACTTCTAGGTTCATGAAGCAAAGAAGGCGTTTTGCGCATCAGGAAGGAACATAGAAGAGAAGGCTCTAGCAAGGCATTGCATGGCTCAAGACTTCAAGATTGCTCAAGAATATTTCTGTAGATTTGTTTCTAGTTGTATAGTTTTGTTAAAGAATAGTGAATAGGTTTTGAAGCTCTATCACACACGTTTTTGCGCACATCTCATTTTCAAATATATTTCCTATAATATGTACAAAATATATTGTATACAATCTTCAGCCTACAAACTCATTTTTATCCATTATATATATCTCTATTCAAACTATTTTGTTTAAAAATAGATGTCTCTTCAAATTCTATTTTTATTTTGGGTTTTGACCTGAGCCGGTCGACCGGCCGGGTCGACCGACCTGTGTCAGGACAAGCCGGTCGACCCACCCAGTCGACCGATGTTCTGGCAGCCGTGCGTATCCGTGTGCACGTTGCACGGTCGACCGGGCGGGTCAACCGAAAGCTGCAAGACTGACAGACAATTGCTCTCTGTTTGTTTGAGTCGACCGGCGG
Source organism: Agave tequilana (assembly GCA_038442645.1). Lineage (NCBI taxonomy): Eukaryota > Viridiplantae > Streptophyta > Magnoliopsida > Asparagales > Asparagaceae > Agave > Agave tequilana. The sequence goes on along the minus strand of JAVJIF010029866.1, from coordinate 647,425 downwards.
TCGACCGTTAGCCTGCAACGGCTATATTTTTAAGCTAGCGGTCGACCGGCTGGTCGACCAAGGTAGCCGTTTGAACAGTAACGACTATTTTCTAAACTGGTTTATTTTTTGTCCTTTTCTCACTAAAGTATGTTTAAATGACTTGGTTTGGTTTTAATACTCTCTGATTAGCCTTAAATATGTTTTATCTCTAAATCCTAGCCCTCTCCTATAAATAGGGTGCATGGGGAGAGGTTCATTTACCAATTTTTAACAAGAAAAACTTGCAAAAGTTTCAAAAGTTTAAGGCATTCAAAAGAACTTGGTTTCTTGGTTTTTGTGCTGAAATTCTCTCTCATTTTCTGAAGTGTTTTCAAGAACTCTCTGATTTCTTTTTCTTTTCTCCTTGCACACAAGAGCTTCATTCCTACTCATTGTTCTCTAAGGACCTTTGTAAGAGAAGAGAATTTTGCAAGAGAGAGTTTGTGGTCTTTTGACTACTAAAAGATTGCTTGTACTTGAGATTGTGGAGTTGGGTACTCCGGTGAATTTGTAACATCTTTGTGATAGTGAAAGTGGTTGGAATCCTTCTGTGGAAGGCGGGGAAGTAGAGCTGGGTGCTCGAACCTCGATAACAATTCTCGGTCTTTGCGTTTGATTTACTTGCACTTGATTCTTGCTTTACTTTCATTGCTCTTATTACTTGCTCTCTACATTCATTGCTATATTCACTTGCTTTTTGAGATTGTTGCATTATAAATTTTATATTGTGCATTGATTAGCATTATCACCTATTCACCCCCCCTCTAGGTGATTTTCACTATGATCACTTTGAGACACTTAATATGTTAATAGAAGAATGAACAATTGAGTTGTGAGATAGTGAGCCCAGATTTTCTTCCTTATTATAATCAACAAAACAATATTCAAGCTTTTTTAAAACACCTTCTCCAAAGCCTTTTCTAAAGTTGCAATTTCTCTTTGAATCATCTCTTTCTTTCCATTTTCTTTTCCATTAAAAAACAAACACAATTCTTTGTTTTTAAAACGATTCACCAAAAAGCTTTCATCGCATTCCTCCTCGTGGACATAACCCGTTAGCCACAAGCTATACGGTAAATTCTTAAACTCTTTGATTGTTCTTTCAGTTTAGCAAACGCAGGGTTTCTCAGACCCGCGTCTGAAGTGGAGTACAAAATTGCTCAGACTTGCACTTGACCTAGAACACAGAGTTACTCAGACTCGCGTTGGTCGGGACGTAGAGTTACCAGACTCGCGTCGAACGCGTGCTTGCTTAGGCCTGTGTCTGAAGTCTTCATACTTCTTGTGACGCGAGGTTCGCATTTCAGTTCAAAACACGACCTTCAGTTGAAGTGAGGCTCGTGTCTAATAACTTGTCCTTGGTGATTTTTTGACAGTCTACAATACCCCCTCCAAAGTTTTTGATACTCCACGATTAATTGGGATGGATTTTGAAATACTTTGGATTTCGGTTGAATTTGGCTTCCCTTGATTGAACTGGCAATCTTTTGAGATGGCCTGAGATTGATCCTGTCTAGATTATGGTCTTCATGAGCGCACTATTAAACTACTTTTCATGAGCTCTGGTTTGCTTGTTGGTGTACTGTTAATCGGTGGAGTTGTCGATTGCTTTGGCTAGTGTATTGTTGAATAGATCGCAGAAGCAGGGACATACTCTTTGTATGTGAGAAAACCAGCCCTCACAGACACGATTATCACACTAATCAAGTGGAGATGCGAACTTCAGTGGAGTTGAGATGCGACTCTTAATTGTTGTAGAGACGCTGCTCTTGATTGTTGTGGAGACGCGGCTCCTGATTGTCATGGAGACGCGGCTCTCAATGCTGTTAAGTCGCAGCCATCATTGAGACGCAACTCTTGGGACGCGAAGATTGCATTAGATGCTTCAAGGTGCGAATGCAGGCACCCTTGGGACACGTGTCTGGCTCTAATTGAGCCGAGATATACATCACGTTTATCAGCCATTGGAAGGCCTATAAAAGATCCGGGTCTTTAATAGTCAATTCATTTTGACTGTTCATCCTCTTCGACGAGACCCACGTCTAAAGCTACCAAGCTTTCTTAAAACCCGTAAACTTTGAGCTTTTTTCCAATCATTTTCAAATATTTAACCGTGCTCATGGCTCCAACAATAAAAACTGTCGCTTTCTCTTTGAATGTCGCCACTGCTTAACCCAAAATGTACGATGTTCCTCCTCAAGAAGTTGCCATTCAAGTAAAAGTCTACAAATGACTTTTGCCATTGAGAACAGAAGAAGCTCCATCCTCTTAATTTCTCTTTGAAGTTTCAAAAACTTCTATTGAAGTTGATCAGTCGACGTGGATCTTGCTGATCCGCATTTGATTTGTGAATGCAGTTCTCGCATTGATGAGCAGAACGCAGACCTGGCTTATCCTGGTGCTTCTTTTCTTCGTCAACGCGACCCTCGCATTTGCGAATTTAACGCGGGTTCAGTAGACTTCACGTCTCGAGACTTCTGAGCGCGGGTCTCATTTGCGAGACTCGTGTTTGAGTATGCAGGCTTAGAAACTTTTTCTAAGTATGGAGTCTGGACGCAGGCTTCATGTGGGCCTTGCGTATTAGCCATAAAGCGCAGATCTCATGTGTTGAACCTCACATTTGGACTCCAAAAGTGTAGTTCACTATTTTTAGAGTACAGATGTTGTGTTCTTTTTTTGCTTGCAGTGATGCATTCCTCGATTCCTCTGGCAAAGAGGCGCCATTTTGGGTATGCAGGTGGACCAGATCTGGATGTCATCTCCAAGCAAAAGAAGACTGTATTGGCCTTTACTGGCGAGGGTTGAGAATGGCCAACCAAGTTGAGCTAGGCAAGCTCACAGACCCTCCGAGAATTTATCACGGATGGGAGGCTTGAATCCGAGGCATGTTCGTTATTGAAGAAGCCAGTTATTTTTCTAGAGACTCCATCGATGAGGATGTGGAAGTGATGCTTGATGGCAGTTGCAAATGGCTCCATCAGCTAGGGTAGCATAGCTTCTTTTTCCCTGACATGGAAAGGATGTTCTCCTTATCATTCATCCAACCGCTATCTCTTCATCAATCGATGGAGTGGGTTTTGACAAAGGAACACTCTGAAGCTTCTCTTGGGTAGATCTGTCAACATACGACAGTCCTAGTGGATCATGACAAGAATGTTGTTGGACTGTTGTGGAGTTCCTTAGAGGTAGAGTACCCTACGGGTGAGACTCTTTATCAAGCGTCCACGTTCATTAATCAATTCATGGATGTTAAAGTTAACTTCCCACTAGGCGAGTTCAGAGCATTGGGGTGGGTTCATTCTTCGGAAGGTATTGGTGGGCATGGATGGTGGTCTTCATCCTTGAAGATTTGAAGGATGGACTACTATAGATCGACCTTTATACTGTGGTCCGGGCTATTCAGTATGGCATTCCGCAAAGCAGCCACCACTTCTTTGCCATGCTGGAATGTTACAATCCGGACACGTGTACGTTCTTCACCTTGGTCAGAGAGTGGGGCTAGCTCTCTATCAGATGTATGATGTTTCTGCATTAGTAATGGGGGATATTCCATACAAAGAGTATGCCCCATCAGCCGAAGAACTGCATTTGATGGAGGATAGTGCTCCTCTGATAAAAGCAACATATTGGGTAGTATTATGTCACTTTCATATTTGGGCTGAGATCACCGGTTAGAGATCTAGAGGAGTTAAGCAAATGGCTTGGGCAAATTACCTCTTCAACGGTTTGGGGGACAAGCTGACTGATTGACCCGTCTAGCTCCTAGCACAGATGCAGAAATTGAGGAGAGAATTCGTGCTTCCACGTCCTCGCATACCACGAAATCAGCTGAAGATACTTTCAGACTGGGCATAGTCTTTGAAAGTTTTCATCATCAAGTCAATACCCCCCTTTCCAATAGGGCCCTTCTAGCTAGATTCTTGATGCTATTGTTGAAGCGGTGTGTCGTGCCGACACTTCCCCATGAGGTCATAGTGGCTGATGTGGTCTATCGTGCAGTCCTACTGACATTTGTCAGGGTATCGTCCTCCTGCCAACAATGGTGGGGTGTATTCAGAGTAGACTTTAGGCATTAACTAAGACATTCTGCAAAGTGAAAGTTCTGGTGGATGCTAAATGCAATGTGCTTACCGACCAGCATGGTAATCCTGAGATTAAAGTGCCTAATCCCAGAATTGAACTTCTGTATACTTATTTGGTGGCATGGTATGTCATGCATTGTCCATCCCTGATGACAGCCGCGTACACCTCGGAAGACTTTGTGCAATTCTTGTAGACATTATAGTACTCATCTTGATGGCATACTTGTCTATTCTATATCAGGAAAGCCATTTAGAATGACTCCAATTATCAGTTGGTCCGATGCCTTTTCGATATTCAAGATACATCATATGGAGACTAGTTCCTGGACATTAAAGGGTCGGATGGGTATACCACCCTTTCAACTGGTGTCTTCTGCTGGTTGATGAGTATTCATTCCGGATACCTTATTTTCGTCAGGCTGACACCTATACGATCGAGCCTTATCTGTCGAGCTGATTTGTTTGTCAATTTGGGTATGACCAGCTCTATGTGGGGAACCCAAATACCATCCTCCACTTCAATAGGAACTTATTCGAAGGGGCACATGCATGGTATTTTTATATGGCCAATGGAATGGGAGCGACATTCAGTCTTCCTTGGAGACTTCCCAATGTATATACCAGCATTAGCTTTTGTACCTGGTGTGTTATTGCCAACCCAGTACCAGGTTATGAGAAGAATGACTCTTGCATTAAAGCCATCAGATCCACCCATAGTGTCCATCGGGAATCCAAGACTGCTCGTAAGAAATGAATCGACAAGTACTTGGAGGTTAAGAAGAGGTTAGTGCGTGTGAAGCGGTAGAATGCATCACTGGAATCACAGAGGAACACTCAGCGAGAAAATCTTTCTAGGCCGTGGCGAAGCGTGCCCACCCATCCCTTTTCGCCTGTGGCTCGAGTCGAAAGAGGGCACAAAGAGAACCTAAAGTTAAAGTTTCACTGCAAGGAGCTTCTCATCCAAGAGTTGGCTAAGTAGAGTCCGAGGAAAAAGAAGATGTGGCTCCTCTGCTTAATTCAGAGTTGGCATAGTAGGGGCCCTGCCACTTTAGAAGGAACAACAGTTGCTGAGAAGGTTCAGCCAAAAGCTCTGTTAGCTCCTTTGATGACCTCAGGAGAGGAAGCTGAAGTTCATCCGGGTTCTTCGAGCATTATAATGCCAGCCTTGAAGATTGTTGAATCCAGCCCGACTACTGGGCCCATCAGAGGAAAAGCTCCGGTTACTGAGGTGTCTTTGGCTAAGGTATCGTATTCGTCATCTAAAGGCGATGATCATGATGTTGGGCCAGAGCTCACCTCCCATGATGCCAGTGAACTCTCACATGTAGCAGAGGAGGAGACACAAGTGATCCCTCCAGAGACAGGGTTGTTGTCTAAAGGGATTGCTACTACTGAAGGTATATTTTCTTTGCCACCCATGTCTTTTGCTATAGAAAATATAGATGACGTTTTAATCATCTTCTTGGGTGACCTTTCACAGAGGCTACTGCTGCAACTGAAGGCGAAACTCCTTGAATATTACAAAGATGATTGATGAACTGACTCAGCCAGCAGCATGAAATTTTTCAAAATTTACGATGATGTGGCCGCTATAGGTGCAACATCCAGGGTTGAAGAATCTTCTCAGTTAGGAGAACTATCAGAGGGTTTGCCACTTATATCTCTCCAACCTGGTAAGATATCAGCATTCAATAATTTCACTCTTGTTGTTGTTCCTGAATCGTTGTACTGGTTGTAGGTGATATTGCTCCAATCCAAACAAAGGAGCTTCTTCCAGATACTGATGTGTTGGCCATTCCTCCCATTTCTGACCGTGTCTCCATTGTCATCATAGAGACTGGATCAGGCAGTACTCCACCGGTACCGACACCGGCTATGAAATTCTGGAAGAATTATCTCTCAAATGGTTAAACAATTCTTTACGACAATGGAGTATTGCACTGAATTGGTATTATCTGGGTAAAGCTTCTTCAAGTTCATACGAACGCTCCTTGATAACTAGGTCGAGAATAACTGACAGCTGGGGGTTCTGACCTAGCGAGAGCACCTCAAGTGCTAGTTGAGTGGCTTGGTGTGTACTTGAAGGAACTTAGAAACCTAGAAGGAGCCAGCCCTTTGGTTGATGCTCAACGAGTGTCTGAGAACCTCCGTATCAGTCAGGAATGAGAGCTGAAAGAGATTGAAAAGCAGACAACTAAGGAAGCTCGTTGTCTTGATGATTTTAAAGCTCACTATCAAAATTTAGCAGATGACCTTCAGAGATCTGAGATCATCACCAAGGGTGCAGAAGGTGTGATATCAAGTGCTCAAGCTGCAATTGCTAATGTGCAAGCTTTAATCCATGACAACGAGCTGAAACTCGCCAATAAGAGGATGAGGGTGGAGGAGCTTGAGGCCGCTAAAGGTCAAGTACAACAGGAGCTTGATGCCCACACTTTGACGTTAGGAGCCCTTCAAGCCCAACTTACCACAAAGAAACTCTTGTTCGAAGAGGAGTTGAGGGCTCGGGCCTTAGCTGAGGTTGAGGCGGCGCGTCAAAGGGATATTCAGCGTCTCAGAGAACGAATACAATCTCTTGCTGAGAAAGAGTAACTTTCTGATCCCTATTTTCATCTTTTTAACACTCCATCTTATTGAATAAGAGAGTGTTTATATCATTTTTAAATTTTAATCTGAATAAAAATGATAATCTTGCCTTCTCCTTTGTCTTGACTTTCATTTTGTGTTTTGAAAATCAGACAAGTGAAAACAATTGCCTTTGATTTGCTATAGGTGATGATTAACATAGCAACTCAAAGTTTGAAAATTCCGTTTAGGGAATTTGAAAGGGTTACTATAAGAGGTGTAACGTTAACTTGACAGAAGATGAATTCATAATTTGAACAAATTTTATGGACTTGTTATCTTATTGATAAGAATAACAAGTGGAATTAAATCCACTGAGGATTTATGAAAATTTTTTTTACCGTCAGAGGTGTGATGTTAACGTGATGGGTTAGGATTTGCAATTGAAAGCAAATTGAATTTGCAAATTGAATTGTCAGAGGTATGATATTAAGTTGATAAAGAAGTGAATGATAAAGATGTGATATTAATTTAGCATCAAGGAGATCTCATTTTCATTGAGAAAACAGAGAAATCGCTTTCATTAACTTGACAACGAGGTGAATGCTAAAGATGTGATATTAACTTCGCATTTGGCATCTCGGCTTCAATAAGAAAGCTCAAGGGAGAATCATTGCCATAGGTGTAGTATTTAACTTAACAATGAAATGGATACTAGAGGTGTGATATTACCTTAGCATCGAATGTCTTATTTTTGATGGAAAAATCGAGAGAATTATTGTCATAGATGTAGTGTTAACTTAACAGGGATTTATATTGCGATATGAGCAATTTTGGTCAGAGGTGTAGTATTAACTTGACCAAGAGATTTTGCGATTTGAGCAATTTTGTAGACTTTTCATTCTATTGAAGAAAATTGACAAGTTAAAATTTTGGTTAGAAGTGTAATTAACTTAACCAAGTGTTTGATTTTACGATTTGAGCAATTTGGTAGACTTGTCATTCTATTGAAAAGAATTTACAAGTTGAAATTTTATCTGCTGAGATATTAAAAGAAGTCACTGTCAGAGGTATAGTGTTAGCTTAACAATGAGGTATGTCAGAGGTGTAATATTAACTTAACATGTTTGATTTATAATTATTTCGCTGGGGAAACAATTATAATTTCTTTTGAGGTCTCACAATTCCATGAACGGGAATTGGTAAGAGATTTTGGAGAAGAAAGTGGGATCAGGTCCCTCAGGATTTTTAATAAACCCTCAGCTATCAACAGATTTGGTATGCCTTTACCAATGGTTGTTAGAGTTGAGTTAGACATACTATTCCCCTCAGCATGATAAGTTGTCGATGATTTTCTATTGGACTTAAATTCCAACTACTTCCTCTATCCTTTAGCCGTCGGAGGTGTCGGATGTGAGGTAGATGTATTTGAGACAAGGCTAAAATTGAATTTTCATACTTTCTCTTATTGATATTAACATCATGCATGGTGATGTTAACAATGTTCAGTCGGCTCGATGTCGTTTGACCGTGATGCGATCCATTGAAGGAAGAAGCTCTTCTTTGACGCTCTTACAAATATTTTGGATCTGGAAGTTTTGATTAGAGGTGTAGTGTTAACTTGATCGTGAGAAGTGTGGTAAAGCTAAAATTGAAGTTTCACACTTTGTCTCTTTAATGTTGACATCATGCATCGTGATGCTAACAACGTTCGGTCGGCTCAGCATTGATCGACCGTGATGGATCCGTTGAAGGAAGAAGCTCTTCTTTGACGCTCTCCTAAACATCTTGAATCTGAAAGCTTTGATTAAAGGTGTAGCATTAACTTGATCATGAAAAGAATCCTGTCAAGGATAGTACTTCTTCAAGAATCTACTGTTGATTGGTATCATGAGCGTATCACTATCTGGAGTTATGAGGCGGTATGCTTTATTTGAGTAGGCTGACTCTACTACAAATGGTCCTTCCCACTTGGGTTAGAAATTTTCTTTCATCTTGTGGGTCATAACCATGGGTCTTCTGACTACTAAGATAATGTTGGCTTTCTAAAAAATCTGTCCTCTAACTTTCTTGTTGAAGGCTCTGACAATTCGAGCTTGATAGAGCTCAATTTGCTGCTGGGCTTGCAAACGTATGTCGTCTAAAGCTTCCAACTCCTTGAGGTGCAGTCGGTGCTTCTCCTCATCTACCATTCTGGTTGTCAAAGTAACATGCAGAGATGAGGTCTAGATCTTTAGTGGGAGTATGATTTCACATCCGTACACCAAAGAAAATGGCATGACTTTTGTTGGGGTTTTAAATGTTGTGCGGTAAGCCCATATGCACTCGTCTAATTTATCGTCCCAGTCGCGTCGACTTTTTGGGACAAATTTCTCGAGAAGCTTCCCAAAATCTTGTTGAAGGCTTCTACAAGGCCATAAGCAGCTGGATAGTACGCCATTGATGCCACACTTTGGATTTTGAATTTGTTACAGAACCTCTGGAATGCTTGGCTGATGACTTGGGGCCCATTATCATGGATGACTCGTCGAGGCACACCAAAATGGTAGAACATGTGATGCTTGATGAACTTGATCACGTTTGGTGTCTTTACTTCCTTCAGGGGAATAGCTTCCATCCATTTAGAGAAGAAATCTGTTATGGCCAAGATGAATTAATGTCCTCTAGATGTTGGAGGATTGATTGGTCTGATAATATCCATTCCCCACATCTCAAATGGCCATGAGAAGGACGTTGGGTGAAGATGTCCCGATGCTTGATGAACAAAGTCACCATGATTTGACTTGCATGACATCGCTTAGTATAGGCGATGGCATCAGGGATCATCTTCAGCCAATAATAGCCAACTCATCTGAGTTGGTCTTTGAGCTTGGGTCCGGGTTGGTGAGCTCTATATATACCATTGAGTGCTTCCTATGCTTATTTGTGTGAAAGGCATCAGTGCAGGATTCTATCATACAATCGGCGATATAATGTCTGTATGATCGCATTAGAGTTGAAGAGCTTTCCTTCTGATGGCAGTTGCCTCCTTGGGGTCGTTCGGCAATATGCTGAATAAGATGAAGTCAATGTAAGAGAATCACAAATCCCTAGGTTCGAGACTTGTCGAAGTCTTAAGAACCTCTTTACTTGAGAAGAGTTTTACTATCTTCAAGGGTGAATTTGCACCAGTACAAGTCATGACTATAGACGAGTACTTTCTTGATGGCTCCAGTTGGAAGGACTAACGAAGCGGCGAGGGACGCTAGTGCATCTGCATGTGTATTTTGCTGACACGGTACATGGTTAATGTAGAAGTTTTCAAACTTCTTTGCTATGATAATGGTCGCGTTGTGATAGCATACCAAGTCTTCATGTCAGACTTCGTACTCCCAACGAGCATGGTTGACGATGAGCTTCGAGTCACTATATGATTCGAGATTTTTGACTTCAATTTCCTCAGCAAGTTGAATCCCGACCAAAAGAGCATTATATCTGAGACTTTGTTAGAACATGGCTCTATTAGCGAGAATGCATGTGGAATCATGTAGTTATGTGGGGAGATAAGTACTACCCCGACACCTATGATGATATTTCCCTCGAGATTCGTTCTTGACACTCGTCAAAGAATAGCTACCACACTTGTTCTTTCGAAGAGGTGTTGATCATGTGAATTTCAGCGATCTCATTTGGGAGATCATCATAAAGTTTTAAAGTTCCTGGAGCTAGATGATCGGCCAAGAAATCCGCTACAGCTTGACTTTTGACTGCCTTTTGTGGCATGAATTGTATCTCATATTATGAGAGCAATATGACCCATTTTGCTAGTCTATTATTCAAGGAAGATGGACAGTCATCAGCAGTCGCAAAGGATTGACTCTGGAGATGACTTGAATGCGTTGTCCTATGAGGTAGTGTCGCATCTTCTGGACAGCGAAGACCAACGCAAGCATTCCGTCTTGATTGGGTTATAACGGTGCTCCCAACAATCATTGTTCTACTTAAGTAGTAGATTGCCTGTTCGTGATTTTGATTACTGTTCTAGGCTAGTGATGCTCTCAAGGAATGATCCATCACTCAAACATATAACAGGAAAGGCTTTCCTGATACTGGAGTTATCAGAACCAGCGATTGTGTGAGTTACTGCTTGATCTCTTCAAATGCTTCTTGGCAAGCATTTATCCCAGACAAATGAGATTCCCTTCTCAATCAACTTGGTGAAGGGTTGGCAACATCCTGAGAGATTTGATATGAATCTCAGGACGTACACCAATCGTCCCTATAGAGCTCTGAGTTCTTTGAAATTTCTCAGAGGTTGCATCTCTTGGACGTCACAGATCTTCTCAGGATCCAAATGGATTACTTTGGATGTAACAACAAATCCATGGAATTTATCACTGGTTACCCTCAGGAAGGACTTGGTTGGGTTCATCTTTAACTGGTGAGCCCACAAGATGTCCAACACCCTCGTCAGGTCCGCGAGGTGATCACCCTTGTCGCGGCTTTTCACAGAGAAGTCATCAATGTAGCATTCTACGGTTTACATATATGCTCGTGAAAGATCTCATTCATGGAACGTTGATATGTCACACTAGCGTTCTTCAAACCGTAGGGCATCACTATGTTGCAATATACTCTCACAGGCATCCTGAAGGATGTGTGGTTTTCACCTTTAGGGTACATCTTTATTTAATTATACCCTAAGAAGCTATCCATGAAAGGCATCCTCTCAAAAATCGCAAGTGTTGTCGATCATGACATCCGTGATTGGGAGAGGGAACTCTTTTTTAGGGCAGGCAACATTTAGATCACAATAGTCGATACAAATTTGGATCTTTTCATTCTTCTTGGGAACAGGAACAATATTGGCCACCCAATTGGGATGCTGCTCTTTCCTGATGAAACTTGAGTCTATAAGTTTTTTGACTTCTGATTCGATTGCTTCCATGATCTTAGGATGGAACCGTCGGTGCTATTGTTTAGCTGGTTTGGCGTCCGGGTTGATGTTGATGCATAGCAATCTAGGGATTGAGACCAGGCATGTCCTTATAATTCCAATCGAAAATGTCTATATACTCTCATATGAGATGTATTTGATCCTTTTTTCTTGGAGGGTGACAAGCTCTCACTTATGAAGACGGGCTCGGGGTTAGCTTCATCTCCAAGATTTATCTCAGTCACTTTATCCTCAGTGGGTGGTCTGTGTTGTTCAAAGCGCGTATCCCAAAGACTATTTAAGTATTTAATCCATGGATTATTGTTCAACTAGATTAATTCTTCAGATTTGAAAGTATCTTCTTTATTATCTTCAATGTGGCTGGTTGATCCATGTTCACTGAGAGACTTCTGAAGATAGCGCCGATGCTAACATCTGAGTCCCATGATGATGTTGCTGACGAGCTGTTAAGATAGACCTCTTTTCCAGACTAGGGATCTGACGAAACTGGTGTAGATACATAACTGATTCTTCTTTGGGTCTTGTGATAGTAGTCGGGGTCTTTGACTTTTGATACAAACTAACGAAGTAGTGCTCATTTTCCTTTGCCGAAATTAAGGTTTGATTTCTTGGTGAAATCATACCCCATTCTTTCCATCATGTAACGTGACTTTGTCTATAATGAAAGAATTATGGAGACTCAGAATTACCCCCTGAGCTTTCGCAAGCTATAGGCTCTGTGTTGATCCACCAAAATAGAATTGGCTTTTGACCTTTTTGTTTGGCTGGTACTTCAAAGAAAGCATTGTATGGATCTCCCATCTTTTCGAGTACCAGGAGGGATGAATTCATTGGTGAATACAATGATGTTAAGGCATTCATTTCTAACCAAGGATCACTGTCCACATCAGTGCTAGTATCTGACGATACAAAATCCGAAGCAAATGCAAAAAAGTAAACCAAATTTAGATCTTCATTGATGAACCACTCACATTCAATATCATTAGTGGTATCAGAATCGAGCTTGCCAATGTTCGTTACAAGAGGGTTTATTTCCCAGAGACATTCATCTTCTTCTGGCTCTGTATCTGCTTCATTGCTAGAGTAGTGTTCTATTGGGTGTGGATTCTCATCAGCCTTAAGAGAATCTTGACAAAGGAGGGAATCAGTAAAATAATTCTTAACTCTTTTGAACGGATGCCTTTCGGCAATCAACGTTCTCACTTTTTCATCTTCACCATCGTACTCATTACTTGATAAAGAGTGGACGGGACACGACGTTGCGGTGAATCCAAAGTCATCCCAGCAGCAGATTGTACGAGGTATCAGTGTCTATGACATAACATGTCACCTCTGATTCCAGGTCCCCAAGCTGACACCTGAGCTAGATTTTCCCTATCAGACGCGTACTATTGTCGTTGAAGCTATAGATAGTCATTTGAGTGACGCACAATCGATGGGTGGGGATCCCCAAATGTTGCATGACCAAGCAGGGCATAATGCTCAACGCGGATTCTAGATCAACCAGAATACGACTCACTTCAGATGATCTGATATACCATGTGTAGTACAGGGGTCTATTATGTTTTTCTTTGACCTGCATGTCTTCTGAGGTGAAGGTGATGCAGGGAAGCTGCCTTGAGGCATGGTGGCAATGGTTGCCGTCTTCCTCTTGACATGTAGCAGGAATTTGGGTTACGAAAATCTCTGTATCTATTAATGCTTCTCTTAGAGCATTTCTTTTGGGCTTGGAAAGCCTCAGGAGCTCATAGAGAGTAATTCAAGCAGGTATGTTGGCTAGTTGAGCCAAGACATTAATATGGAATGGAGTTGATGGTCCCGCACCACTTTCTAGAAGAGCTTTAACATATCGAAGCTCTTTCTGCTTTTCCACGGATAGCCTCGTGAATTGTGTGGCGCCCCGATCCCGGTGGGTACGAGGACGCCACTGTGACGTACATACGCAGGGCGATGGTACCATCATGTATGTACGCTAAACATCAATACAACACAATACATGGATCAGAGTGTGAAAATACTTGGTGTTATACATTCTAACAAAAAATAGTACAAGCACTTATTCATCACAGATTGTGATGTAATATTTCATCACCAGATAGTACAAAAGTGAACTGTACAGGGTACAAAAGATAATTACTCACGAGCTGGGAAAGAGAATCTCGCGAGCAGGGAAAGACAGGACGAAGCTACGGCTGATCCGCCTGCTCGTCGAAGTAGGCCTGATCCTCAAATGAAGGGTCCACCTCGGTCCAACTTGCTAAATCTGAACATACAAATCCAGGGTTGTTAGTGGGCAACCCAGCGAGTGCAAAAAGAAGCCAAGTGGCAAGTAAGCAATAATAAATGTAGCAGGTCAAATATCATGTAATCAAATCAACAAGCATGGAATAACAACAATGAATAGTAAATAAGGAATGACAATAAAATACATGAAATTAAATTATCAAGTTATTATTAAGACTCGTTCAATTTGTATGTTTCGGTATATGACCCGTGCCATATACTTCCGCATACAAGCCGAGCGAGGTTGGTTATTAGAAATTGATGGGGAACGGTGAACCATGTTTAGAATGGGTTCCATGCACGCCCGAGATAATGGTCCAGGAGTATCCGGTACTGAGCCGGAACGTACCGTTAGGCAGCGGGACTTACTATATGCCCAAAGGTCTTAGTATACGCCCGAATAGGAATAGAGTGTCCCGTTCCCCACAGGATATACCCAGGGGATTATAACACACCCGACAGGCAGGTAAGGGGGTAGGGGTGCCAGTATACCCCTCGGAAACGCCTGATGGCCTCCAGGTCGAATCCAACAAGAATAGTTGTACAACATATGTGTGGCCACCATAAACATAGAAGCTATATCGATACCCATCAATTTCATCCGTCCTGGTGTAAGTTGTTTAAATATAACAGAGTGTTATATAGTAATGTCCACAGGGTATTCACAAAGGTCCAATATCCATGGCTATCCTATTACGGGGGTTAATAGGAGTATAATATCAGGAGTAATGTTAGGAGCCTCCCTATTTCAGGGGTTCAAGTATACAGGAGTTGAGAAGTACAGGTGTTTAGGAGTACCAAATATCTTGTAATAGTATAATAATCATGCCAAGTCCCAAAAAAGTGATAGTCATGAATATGTCATATAATATAGGTATCAAGAGTGGTAGTGTCTGGTCAAGGGTCACAATGTCAAGTCAATATACTTGTACCACATGAAAGCATGTCATATACCGGGTGTCAGGAGCAGGTGTCAAGTATAACATATATCAAGTACCGGTTTCTAAATATTGTGTGTCGTGGGACAAGTTTCAAATATCAAGTACCGGTACAAATACCGAGTATAGTGTAAATACCGAGTGCCGGAGTCATAAATCATATATCAAGTGTAACATGCCAAGTGTCGGTGTAAATACTGAGTGCCAGTGTCATAAATCATATATCAAGTATAACATAGCAAGTACCGTTGTTAGGTATCATGGGTCAAATATAGCATGGCAAGTACTGGTATAAGATATCAAGTAATAAGCATAGCATGGCAAGTGCCGGTATCAGATATCAAATAATAAGTATAGCATGGCAAGTATCGGTATATACGTGTCAGGGTCAGGTAACTAATATATCGGTGAGAGTCGCAACATCAAATCTAGGTATCAACCGGTCACATAACATGGTACAGGAGAATGGTATAACCATTTGAAACACTTCACTACCATTTGTATAATAATAAATTTCTTTTAATTAGCTAAGCGAAGCAGAGTAAAGCTGGAGCGATCAAGGCATGCCCGACATAATACCAGTTCGGCACGGTATAATAAAGGCCGACAGCTATTTATAAAACATGATAATTATTTATATAACATATACTAACTTGAATAAAGAGACATCATATATTAAAAGCAAGATAATAATTATTAAACATAAAATGATAGTAAAGAAAGTAAGAAATGTACTCGCCTAGCACCAGATGAAATACCGAGAAAAATTGGGAAAAATCTGCAAACACGTTCAAGCAAGCTATTAGCCTATAATTATATGTTAAAACATTTAAATATAACTATATATATAAATATTAGAGAGGGGAAGAGAGAGGAGAGAGAGAGGAGAGAGAAAGTTGTAGGAAGGAGAGAAGGAGAAAGAGAGAAAATATGGTGTTTTTAGAAAAGGATTTAGGAATTTAAATGGGGAGGGGTATGGTTGTAAATATAGGGGAGTAATTTAGGATTGAGGTGGAGGGTATTTTAGGGAAGTGGAAAGTTGGTGTTTATTTAGGGAAAAGAAAGAGAAAAGAAAAGAAAGAAAGAATGAAGAAGGAAAGAAGAAAGAAAGAAAGAAAAGAAAAATAGAGGGGAGGGGGAGGTGGCCGGCGGCCGGCCACCGCTAGCGGTCTGGCGGCGACAGCGGCGCCGCCGGGGAGGGGGAGCGCGCGCGGTGGTCCTGGGGAGGAGATGGGAGGTTGGTTGTTGTGGGTTGTTGTTGTTGTTTGGTGTTGATATTGTTTGGTGGAGATGGTGATGGTGGTGGTTGTGGTGGTGATTGGTGGTGATGGGGAGTTGGAGGAGGAGGAGGAGGAGATGATGATGGAGTGGTTGGAGTGGTGAATTTGAAGGAGGTGGTTGTGAATTTTAGAGGGGAAGGAAGGTGATGGTGGTGGGTTTTGTTGAAATTGGAAGCGGTGGGGGTTTGTTGGAGGTTGAAGGAGGTGGTGGAGTGGAGAGGAGGTGTTGGTGAATGGATGGCCGACCTAGGGGCGGCCGGCGGTGGTGGTGGTGATGGCGGAGGCGGCGGCCATGGAAAGGAGGAAGATGGGTTTGATTTTTGAAGGAGATGGAATTTTCTTTTGAATTTTGAAATGAAAAGGAAAAAGGAAGATGTAAGGTTAAATAGAGAATGGAAATAAAATGGAATGATGAATGGGGATGGGGGGAAGAAGAGGGGTTGCAGCAGCAGCTCATCATGGCTCTGTTGCTGTTGCTGCGGCTATAAAGGAGGCACAGGGTATGGGGGGAAGTTAAAAGGGGGAGAAAGAAAAGAAAGAAAAAGAAAGAAAATTTAAAGAAAAGGAAAAAATAAGAAAATAAAAGAAAATAAAATAGTTTAAAATTTTTATTATTAAATAATTTATTTATATAATTTCTAAAAGTACAAAGTAGGGGAGTAGAGAAGGAAAAAGCAAGAAAAGAAATCGTCGGTAAAAATATTATTATTTTAATAGGGCAAAAATTCGACTGTTTCAGAATCTCTTCGAAAAATTCTCAAAAATAGAAAATATTATTTAAGATGCTCAGTGAAATTGGATTTGAGAAATTCTACATAGTTTTCAAATTAAAAATCCTGGAATCTTCCTGCGATACTGGCCAACACTAGAATCGGCGAAATTTTGATAAATTTAGAAAAATCTCAAAAAATATATTTAGATAGAAAATGAAATTTTAAGAAGTAATATGAAAGTTGTTTTTGAAAACTCATTCCCATTTGAAAACTAAAAATCTGAGAATCAGTCAGTGATGCCGACCGACACAAGTTTTGAAGATTTTACAAAATAATTCTAAAAAATTTTAGAAAATTATAAAAAATCTAAAATATTAAAAAAGTGTATAAAACTAAAATCAGTCAAATCGGACTACCAGAAAGTCAAATCGGGCAGTAAGCTAGTATCGGGTTCTCGATCAGGGTCAGGGCTCACTCTAAGCTGAGAATCTAGATCCGATACCAAAAACATGAGAAATCACAACTTAAAAACTAATACTAGAAGAAAATTAAAATAATACGGTCAAAAAAGTTGGGACACGTATCTGGGTACGTATCCCGGGAACGGGGTGCTACAATCTGCCCACCTAACAAAAATTTCGTCCTCGAAATTTGTATAAGGAGGGAGATGAACATGGAAGAGATTATAGTCAACGATGATAATATGATAAAGTGAAAAGGATAAGGGAGATTACAATCTCAGGACACAAAAGATTTGAGAATAGCGGTCACAGTGGCATCATCAGGGCTCCTGATCTGGGTACTGAGCTCCCTGTCCTTCTGCTATCACAACTGACGCCTCAGCTTCTCCTGCTGACAAATTGTAAGCCTGGCCTCTCCCACGGTCTACTCTAACTCTTACTCCTCGCTACTAGGGAGGGAGTGGAGCTCTCCCGCCAACGGGCTCGGGGTTCCTTCTCGGCAGTGGTGCTGGAAGTGCTAGAGGTGCTAGGGTAGCATTCCACGTCCTCTTGAATAAACAAACACCTAATGAATGATCACCTAATCCACATGCCAAACACAGCCCGTTCGCCCTCCGGCAATTGTTCTGGATGTGTCTGGGCCTTAGGCAATATCTGCGTATCATCTGAAACTGGGATGAAATACTGGTTAAAAATCTGGGAAATCAGTGAACCGTACGAGCAAGCCACTTGGCTTTGTTATAAGTACTCGCGGGTTGCATCTGACAACCCTGTATTCTCATGCCAGATCCTGGAGTCTGGACCATGGTGATCTTTCTGTAGCTGATCAGAGTGCGTAGCGGATCCTCCCTTGGTGATCAGAGTGCAGCAGAAGCTCGGACACCGCCATAGTTCTTCCTCCCAGCTTTTCTCCTGTTTGGCTCTCGAGGTCCCTCTTGCTGCTCGTGAGCATCTCTAAGCTTTTACTATGTATATCCCTTCATGTATTGTACTTTTATATCTTCTGTTGATGTAATATTCCTGTAATATTATATCACTCTCTGTGATGACTATGTACTTGTACTATTTGTGTTGGAATGTATATTACCACTGTGCTTTCGCCTCTGATTCTTGCCTGTACTAATGCTTAGCGTATATACATGAGGGTATTTCTGACCTGCGAATATAAGTCGCAATGACGTCTCCGTACCTGTGGGATCGGGGTGCCACAGACTGCTAGATTATTTTCTCAGCTGGTTGCGAGGAGTTTGCTATCGGCTCACCATACTGCTTCAGGTATGACATACCAGATCAAGTCTTTGATGTGGGAGGTGTGCCTGTGTCAGTAAAAAGGGCGGACTCCTCATCTCCCAAACTAGTAAGGGAGGTGACATCTTCCTTGATTTCTTGTGTAGAGATGCTCACCACATTGCTAGAGGATATTTTAGCCTTGCCTCTGGACTTCTTGCTTGTGATAGTTGTCTACTGTTGGCTTTTGACAATGTCATAATGGACCCACATTGTATCTTCTTGAGGAGTAAGGACCGGGATAAGTCCTTTCTCCCTCTGGTGGTGAGGATCAGTATTGACCACTCTAAGTTCCTCTTTAGGAATGGGAACCACTCTAGTTGGTGCTAGCAGAAGATTTCATCCAAATTGAATCAGTGACGTGGTCGTCATGTTAGCGGCCACCTTCTTCTGTTCTAGACGAAGCTTCAATACATCCGCATCGATCAGCGCCTGAAGGACATCTTTAAAGATGTAACAGTTCTTGGCACGGTACCCCAGCATCCTGTGATATAAACAGTAGTTGGGATCTTTCGTCTTCCCCACCTTTTTGGGCCGTCTGATCTTTGGAAGCTTGAGTCTGTTACTCTTTTAGAGTAACTTGAATAAAGGACCACGTGCTCATCCTTGAAGGAGTACGTTTTGTTTCCACGTGGTTGACCAGAAGCCATGCCTCCTCTGACAGGCTGGATTTTTAAAGGTTATTTGACTTCTGCTGCTAGTGTATCCCTTCTTCTTAGTTGAGAAGATGACTTTGGTGCATGTCGCATTTACTTGTTGGGTCACGGGTTGCTATTTTTTCTTCAGCCCTGACCCGAGCGACGATCTCTTCTGCTTGTTCACCTTGTAGCACCAATTTCTTCCAAGTGTAACACTCCGCAACCCCCATTTGAACATGTATGGATGTTTACAGATTGTGATGGCATGTCACAACAAGTGTAGACTTGGTCATATCGCTAGGAAGCAGAGTGCCATGCTCTGAAATTTCTCGATGGAAGTTTTGATAGACTCCCCTTTTTCCTACTTGGCTGCAAGGAGAGTTGGCATCGAGATCTCTGAATCATCTTCAAAGAAACAAGACAGAAACAACTTCTGGAGGTTGTCCCATATTTTAATTGAGCCAGCAGGAAGTTTCATGAACCACTCAAAGGTGACTCCCTTAAGAGTGCCAATGAATAAACGAGCCAAAATGGCATCGTTCAATACTACATTCCCTATTTGGGATTTAAAATAGTATATGTGTTAATTCGGTGACCCTTTACGGATGAAAGCATAAGGGGTCGGTACCTTGAATTTAGGAGGGTAGGGAGCCTTCCAATTCTTCTAGGTAGGGTCAGACTATCCCCACTTCTCGGAGTCCGTCTCGATTGGCGAGGGCCTAAAGGCGTTGCTCTAATTTACTCATCCTTTTAGAGTAAGTACTCCCACTTTCTGAGTTGTCTTCTTCTTCAGACGATAACTTGTGTGGCTCAGAGTTGGAATGCTCTTCATTCTCAGTATTCGCAGAGGATGAGCTCTTCCCTTCCTTCCGTTTGCCTTTAGACTTCTTGGAAGGAGTATTGTCCTTTGACTTCTTTTATCCTTAAGCAGTTGTGATAGCATCTACTTAAAGGTGTTGATAGATTCTTGCTGAGCTCGAATCATATCAAACTGCTCCTATTGGACTAGGGCCTCCTCTTCAAACCGCTTGGCCATCTCTTCGGGAGTTCCCGCCATGTAAGCAGAGGCTGGTGTCCCCGAGTTGGAATTCAAAGACTGGGATTCGATGATGGCAGAATGCTCATCATTCACTTTAATCCCCTAGCCAATAGACTGCAGTCTACTAGGGCAATCGTCCATGTGCGGGTCTGAGTGTGCTGGTAGACCCCTTCAGATTCAATATGAACATCTTTCAAACCTAGAGATGGCTTAGTATCCGACTCTTCTGGGCTGACAACCAGTTTCTTCCCCTTGGATTTACTTGGTGTGAAACTCGGCCCCACCATGTTCGCTGTCACCTCTGGGTATTCGACGTCAGAGAATGATCTTTTCTTCCGGGATTGTCATTTTTTTGCTTACACTAAAGCTTTTTATAATCAGCTAAACACCAAAGCTTTATTCATCTGAAAGTCACAATGGCAATCAGAGAGTGATTGTTATTCAATTTTGCATATTTTACCACATCCATACCATGCACATCATCAATAAAAATGTGATTTTTAATCTTTTCCTTTCTATTTTTGCAGGTCCACATTTTAATGGAGAAGAGGCCCAAATCCCTTTAATTATCAAAGAATTAAATGAGGATTAATCCAAGCCCAAAAGAGAGCCCAAAGGTTGAGCCCAGGATCTGGAGAATTTCACGCGTCCAGTCAGACTTCTAGAAGCTCCAGCCTGGATAACAACCTCCGCAAAATCCGCAACAGAAATCTCTGGCGCAACGGCCGAGATTCTGCCGCGGAAACGCGGCTCTGGCCGCGTTTCCGCGGCAGAAACGTGGCCGTTGAGCCAGCGATTTCTGCCAGCTATCTCTTCTTCTGGAGCCTTCTTCTCTGAGGCTATAAATAGACCACCAGGGCCTTCGCAAAAATGGGAGGAGAGATTAGAGGATAAAGTTTTGTAATTTTGTATTTTTTCTCTAGGATTTTAGTGCTTTAGATCTTCTTCTTCCTCCCTAGAAATTCTGCAAAAGAGAGTTGTAAGAGAGAGAGAGCTTGTGTATACCAAGGCGTGACAACTTGTGAAGCAAGGATTGATCCATTCTCTTCTTCTCTACTTGAGCATTTTCTAGTAATTCTTGCTTTCTTTACTTTTAACTTTACTTTACTTGCATTTTATTTCATGCTTTGCTTTTCTTTTCTTACGGCTAGTAGCTAACCTTTCTAACATGAACTAGCTAACCCCTAACCTTGCTAACTACTAACTCATGGGTGATTGTTATCTTTAATCTTGCAAGTTGTATGGCCTTCTCTTCCCCGATGGGTTACTTTCATTGCTTGGCTAGTTCTTGTTGTAATTCCATATGATTCATGTGTGCCTCATTTAGAGCCTTGTCTTTAGAACAAGTGCCTTGATGGAACATGGAGATAGACCACCAAACATATGCTATTTCTTGTACAACTTCTTTACTTCAATTAATGAATGTTGTATCTTCTTCCTTAGCATCCCTTGAGTGTAGCTCTTTTGATTCCATTATTGAAAGTCTAATTTGTAGGCCTATGACATCTATGAGGCTACAAGACAAGTCCAAAAGTGATCACCCGTCATCCAAGAGGGAAAGTAATTAGACCAACACGCAAGACAAATCTTTGCCGATGAATCAACATGAGGCATGCATTCACCATCACGGAGTTTAGTAAGTTTTAGCTGAAAAACACCTAGAGGGGGGTGAATAGGTGTAAGTGCTAATCTAAGAATTAAATGCAAACTAAGTGCGCTAAATGCGGAAGCTAATGCAAATTATGCACAAACTAATACAATACAACAAGTGTAGCCGAATTCCCCTTGCGAGGCTCTGGACTAACTCCCCTTGATTCCCCTTGAAATGGGTTGAGGTGCTATGTGAAGCTCTTGTTGGATGAGTATAAGTTAGGCACACACACACAAGCAATCCAAGCAATATAAAATACACACAATCAAGCCAAGCATATAAGAATGAATAGCAATATGAATAAATGCAAGGCAATATGAAATATGCACAACACAAGCAAATATGATATGATATGAATATGATGCTTTGTACAAATATAAGAGAGAGAGTTAGAGAAATAATGGATCAATACGCAAACACCAAGATTTGTTTCAAGGTTCGAGCACCTTGCTCTACATCCCCGCCTACACCACCGTGTAGGATTTCCACTATCTCAACTCCCACCGAGGGAACCTCTACCAAAGAGGATTTCTTACAACTCTAGGAGTACCAAACTCCTCTCTCAAACAACAACCTCCTCACAACCGAGGGGTTAGGCCCGTAGCCAATACAACAACCAATCCACACACCTCTACCGAAGAGGCTCACAACCAAACTCCACCTCTACCTAAGAAGGAGCAAACCAATACCACTCCGATCACCTCTACCGAAGAGGGATACAACAAATAAAGGAGGGTTTACAACAAGTGGTTCAAAAACCACAAACTCTCTTTTTCTTTCTTTTTCCACAAAAACAAAGACCCTAATAGTTTAGGATAGAAGATATAGCTCAAGTGTGGAAACAAGGTGTTTTTGGAAACAAGCAACAAAGAAAAACTTCTTGGGAAATCACTTGTAGAAGATAGAAAAAGCAAATCAATTCAATCTCCCAAAACCCTAGCTTTCTTTGATTTTCCAAAACCCAAAACAAATAGAGATGAGAAGTTTAAAGCCCAAAAACTCTTTTTAAAACTCTTTTAAACACTTCAGAAAACTAAAAATTTTTCTCTTAGAAAACTTGGCTAAAATCCCCAAAGAGATGGGATTTATATAGCCCCTTTACAAAACTAGCCGTTAGGCTGAGTTGGCAGTCTGACAGACTGCCGGTCGACCGGTCCGGTCGACCGCCAACGGTCAAAAATGTGACCGTTGGGCAATAGCGGTCGACCGGCCCGGTCGACCGAAACATCCTGAGAGCAGAACTCTCATCTCGGTCGACCGGCCCGGTCGACCGTCCCAGAGACTCCAAAACGTGCACAGACTTGTGCACGTCGGTCGACCGTCCCGGTCGACCGGCCTATGGTGCGGTCGACCGGTCCGGTCGACCGACTTGGCCTGTCAGCCAATCCTCAGTTCTGCACAGATACGGGATTTGAAAATAGGTCTTTTCACTCAATAAAAATCCCATAAACTCACAGTAAATCTAAAAAATAGTTTTAATCACAATAAAAACTGTTTTTCTAAAAATATGTTTTTCTAAAACTTGTTTTATCATTTTACTTTGATAACCAAACTTGTGATAAAAATTTCAAGACATATATATCAACATATCAATTCATTTTTGAGTCTTGCAAATTTTATCAAAAACAAAACCTTGTATTTTGTCAAACTTGATTTTTCCAAAACATGAATAGGGATATCAAAATAAGTTTGTTTACCAAGTTAAAGCATGTATGTATAAATAGAAAACATCTACTATACATATAACATATGTAAACTTGTTTTGATCAACTATTCATAAAAACCAAATATCAAATCATAAAACGTGTGTGTTTTGTGTTCACTTGAGCATATCAACTAAACTAAGCTTTACAAATGGATCTAAAAACTCTATCTAAACTAGGATACCTAAGTCTTCTTGACGATCATCATCTTCAAGTAGACTTGCTCCAAAACTCCATCCATGGGCTAGGCAAAGTGTGAACTTGAAGCTTTGGCCCTGGAATCACCATGAATAGCTTCTAAACTCCTTGTTGATGCTAATCACCAACTAATATCCTGTTAATGATCTGAAACTTAGAAACACAAGAATATTAGTAACCATAACTACATGAGTGTTGATCATCATCAAAACTAAAGTGGAAGGCCTTTGGGCCAACAATCTCCCCCTTTTTGATGATGACAAAACTCATGGAGTTATATATGCATGGATTAAAGATAAGCTTCAAATAAGCTCCCCCTTAACTCATGCATAGGGATAAACAATAAATATATGCAATGAATATTAAACATGAAATATGCGTATGCATAAACAATAAATGGTTCTAGATATCAAATGGAATATTCAAAACAAAATAAGCTCTAGATACCAATTACAAAGCAAACTCTATATATCAATTAAACTTAATATTCTTGAGATTAAAACATAATATATGCATATAAAACATAAGCATGCATATAAAAAACATGTACCAATCATGCATAGAAGTAATTTGAGTTTTATGTATGCATGTTAAACTCTCAAATAATTCTCCCCCTTTTTGTCAATCATCAACAAAGGGGTAAACAATCAAAACCATAGATAAAATGAGGGGTAAAAATCTTTCTCCCCCTTTTTGTCAATCAAAACAATGCAAACAATGTTCTCCCCCTTTTTGTCTAAAACAAAAAACAAAGTCAATAAGGGGTGACAACAAACATGATATCAATTAAAAAATATGTCAATGAAGCATCTTGATACCAATAAACAAGGATCAATATATGTTATATGCTATATACATTCATGAAGAGGAAGACGCTAAGTTAGCTTCCCTACACATATGCATTACATGAAGAAGGGATGACAAGCCCCAATTCACATAACACATATTATGTAATGCATAAGAGGAGATGTGAAGCTCCCCCTACACACGTATATCATATAAAGAAGAGTTGTCAAGCTCCTCAATTTATAATATACTCAACATGAATCTATATGTAAGAGAGATGTTAAGCTCTCCTTGCATATAGGAAATACAAATCAAGGCTTTGAATAATTTCTTTAAACAAAATTTTGTAAAATACCAATTGTAATTAAACATAACAAATTTTGAATGTTTAAACACAAATTTTGATACCAATTGTAAGAATATATTTCATTTTGAAAATATATAAACAAATTTGATGTTGATATCATATGTTCAAAATAACAACTTTTAATCATAAAGAGTGGGAGTACAAATACCAATTGAAATACAAAATCAAATTTTCTCCCCCTTTATGAAAAACAAACTAAAGACATGCATAGTCTTGATAACAATTTAAAAGTAATCAATTTAAACAAAATTGAAACTCAAGCACTAGCATAAACACAAACATATATATGTATGAAAGATAGATACCAATAGAAATTGATATACTTGGAATTTAAAGTATACATACATACAAAACATATATGAGTATACAAGAAGATCAAAATGATACCAATTGAAAGAGTTCAATGATACCAATTGACATAACAATAAGTTCAAGTGTATACATCATATTATTTACCACCCAATCATAATTCAAGTTTTAAAGATTTTCAATTTAGGGCATACATGAACATGATCTCCCATCCTACCGCCCTTGGAAGGTAGGGGTTTTCAAAGATAGATTTGAAAATGTAGTTTTGTTTGAAAATCACTACCAAAATGAAGAACACCGCAACTAGTTAAATGGAAAACTTGTTAACTAGCACGAAATCCTTCAAGCAAGGAATAAAACAAAAATGAAATTCACATGATAATCATCACTCTAACCAATAAAGCATAACTCATGAGAAACAAAACATGAGCAATAGATATGAGTGTACAAGTAATATGTGAAGATCATAATCATGAAAAATATTTCATTAAGCTCAATTATTCCTTAAAACATAATTCCATCAAAAACATGAAAAATCATATAAAACTACTTATTTAATCTTCAAGGCATATGTATGTCTAATACAAGCTAAAATATACATACATATTCAAAACTCAACGAGTCCACTAGATATATGCATTAAGGCACGTGGCTCAAAAAGATGTATATGTATAAGATTAGTTTGAACTAGGTAGACATATACATGAAGTTAAACATAAATACATGAAACAAAAAAAACTAAATTTTCATCACACAAATTTCATTTCAAGGTATATGTATGAATTGTCAAACATGAAGTATACATACATATCCCTAAACACAATTGAGTCCAAATATAGATTTGCATGAAGGGCAAATGACTCAAGGGGTATACATGTATATCTTAAAGTTTGGCAAATACAAACATATACATGAAGTGAAATACACAATCATAAAGCAAATTCAAAAAATGAGAATACAAGTTTAATATGTATGAATCATCAAAACTAGACTATACTAGCACATCTAATGGGTTCAAATTAGCATTCAATTTCAACTATATATAGATTTATTTGTAGCCCACTCTATGTACAAGTATATAACTAGTCTTAATGAAAACTAACACTTAAACATATATTCAAAATATGAAGCATCAAAAACACATATAAAAATCATCATGATAAAAGTCATCATGGAAAACTAAAACATGATTATTATGTGAATTCACATGTATTAGATTCATGATGTACATTATAGCTTAAACATAAGTGAGAACACTAAGTATGGGATCATATAAGCATATGTGTCTCAAATACTATACATGTATGTCAAGGATCTAATAAACATGGAATGAACATACTAATCCATAGACATAAAAAATATGCTATAAATTATCAAAACATGCTATAAACAATGAAGTGAAAAACATGTAAACATAATAAATGGGAGTAAAGGATTGTTACCAAAACCGAAGAAGCAACTTTCCTTGTCTCCAAAACATGGTGGTCATCTCCACCAAATCTTCCCTTGAAAGTGATGCATCCATTTTGATTTCCATAAAGTCCGGAACGCATCCACTCCAAGGTGCTAACACTCTCACGTCATGTGAGAGCCCACACCTATATTAAACAAAGGAGGGGTGGTCTTTGGTACCCACATCTTGTTGGGTCCATGGGGGTTAGTCCCTTCTCTAACCCAAACAAATTTCTTTGCTAAATTAGTAGTATGTAATCTATCAAAATAAAATTTAGCAAGGTGGCCCTTACGTCCACAATGTGTACATGTGTACACATGAGCATACATGTGATGGGTGTGTCCGTGAGGAGCATGTGTATGCCGTGGAGGGTGTGCATGCATAAAGGATGGAACTTGTTTCTTTCGAACCAAGGTTTCCAACCGATTGTGGTTCAAGGCACATTGGCTCATAGTGGAGCCCAAACAATCAACCTTCTTCTTAAGTAAACAAATATCATCATTAATCTTAGAAGAAGAAGTGTGGCATGCAATAGGTGAAGTGTGTGATACTACCCTAGCATGGCAAACATGTGCATCAATCTTATTTTGCAAAACAATATTTTTCTTTAAACACACATCTAAATCATTTGAAATAGAAATAATCTTATTTTTCAAATCAACATTCTCTTTTAAAACAAAATAAATTTTTGAAGACAAGTTTTCATTTTTCTTCAAAAGAACATGGCAATCATTTTTATTTTTCAAAAACTCATTTTCTTTAAGTGCAAGACCAAGTTGAGATTTTAATGAATCCCTTTCATTAGCAATCTCCTCTTTTTCTTGCAAAACAACATCAAGTCTAGCAATCAAATTTTTATTTTCATTATTGATGCCTAGACTCTTCTTTTTCAACAAGTTATATTTTTCTATTAGTTTTTCACAAACAATAGATAGTTCTTCATTTAAAGCATGGGGATCAACAAAATCATTTGAAGAACTAGCACAATCATTACTATCTAGTTGAGTTTCCGATTGTACCTCAAGGGAGTCATTCCCTTGGACCATATAACATTGTTGTGGCTCGGATTCTCCGCTAGATTCCTCTTCTTGGATTGGCAATTGAAGCTTGGAGGTGGTGGTGGTTGTCAATTTGTTCCACACTGCAAAGGCGGAATCAAAGTTAGAAACACGTAAAAGATATTCTTTAGATAATGTGCTTCTAATGGCCTTTAGGGCTAGTGCATTGGCCCCTATATGATTACAATCACCAAGATAACATCTCTTGGTGGCGGCAAGGAAGACATGCAAACCTAGGGTCTTTAGGTACATGGACATCCTATACTTCCAAACATCAATGTTGGAAGGGTCAAAGCTAGGAGGGGTCATGAAGTCCATGGTAAACTATATATGAATGTGCAAATGAGATTAGCAAGCAAATGGATCACTCCTAGGATGTTAAGCCTAAGTATCAGGAGCACTAGCTCTGATACCAATTGAAAAACACCTAGAGGGGGGGTGAATAGGTGTAAGTGCTAATCTAAGAAACTAAATGCAAACTAAGTGCGCTAAATGCGGAAGCTAATGCAAATTATGCACAAACTAATACAATACAACAAGTGTAGCCGAATTCCCCTTGCGAGGCTCTGGACTAACTCCCCTTGATTCCCCTTGAAATGGGTTGAGGTGCTATGTGAAGCTCTTGTTGGATGAGTATAAGTTAGGCACACACACACAAGCAATCCAAGCAATATAAAATACACACAATCAAGCCAAGCATATAAGAATGAATAGCAATATGAATAAATGCAAGGCAATATGAAATATGCACAACACAAGCAAATATGATATGATATGAATATGATGCTTTGCACAAATATAAGAGAGAGAGTTAGAGAAACAATGGATCAATACGCAAACACCAAGATTTGTTTCGAGGTTCGAGCACCTTGCTCTACATCCCCGCCTACACCACCGTGTAGGATTTCCACTATCTCAACTCCCACCGAGGGAACCTCTACCAAAGAGGATTTCTTACAACTCTAAGAGTACCAAACTCCTCTCTCAAACAACAACCTCCTCACAACCGAGGGGTTAGGCCCGTAGCCAATACAACAACCAATCCACACACCTCTACCGAAGAGGCTCACAACCAAACTCCACCTCTACCTAAGAAGGAGCAAACCAATACCACTCCGATCACCTCTACCGAAGAGGGATACAACAAATAAAGGAGGGTTTACAACAAGTGGTTCAAAAACCACAAACTCTCTTTTTCTTTCTTTTTCCACAAAAACAAAAATCCTAATAGTTTAGGATAGAAGATATAGCTCAAGTGTGGAAACAAGGTGTTTTTGGAAACAAGCAACAAAGAAAAACTTCTTGGGAAATCACTTGTAGAAGATAGAAAAAGCAAATCAATTCAATCTCCCAAAACCCTAGCTTTCTTTGATTTTCCAAAAACCCAAAACAAATAGAGATGAGAAGTTTAAAGCCCAAAAACTCTTTTTAAAACTCTTTTAAACACTTCAGAAAACTAAAAATTTTTCTCTTAGAAAACTTGGCTAAAATCCCCAAAGAGATGGGGTTTATATAGCCCCTTTACAAAACTAGCCGTTAGGCTGAGTTGGCAGTCTGACAGACTGCCGGTCGACCGGTCCGGTCGACCGCCAACGGTCAAAAATGTGACCGTTGGGCAATAGCGGTCGACCGGCCCGGTCGACCGAAACATCCTGAGAGCAGAACTCTCATCTCGGTCGACCGGCCCGGTCGACCGTCCCAGAGACTCCAAAACGTGCACAGACTTGTGCACGTCGGTCGACCATCCCGGTCGACCGGCCTATGGTGCGGTCGACCGGTCCGGTCGACCGACTTGGCCTGTCAGCCAATCCTCAGTTCTGCACAGATACGGGATTTGAAAATAGGTCTTTTCACTCAATAAAAATCCCATAAACTCACAGTAAATCTAAAAAATAGTTTTAATCACAATAAAAACTGTTTTTCTAAAAATATGTTTTTCTAAAACTTGTTTTATCATTTTACTTTGATAACCAAACTTGTGATAAAAATTTCAAGACATATATATCAACATATCAATTCATTTTTGAGTCTTGCAAATTTTATCAAAAACAAAACCTTGTATTTTGTCAAACTTGATTTTTCCAAAACATGAATAGGGATATCAAAATAAGTTTGTTTACCAAGTTAAAGCATGTATGTATAAATAGAAAACATCTACTATACATATAACATATGTAAACTTGTTTTGATCAACTATTCATAAAAACCAAATATCAAATCATAAAACGTGTGTGTTTTGTGTTCACTTGAGCATATCAACTAAACTAAGCTTTACAAATGGATCTAAAAACTCTATCTAAACTAGGATACCTAAGTCTTCTTGACGATCATCATCTTCAAGTAGACTTGCTCCAAAACTCCATCCATGGCTAGGCAAAGTGTGAACTTGAAGCTTTGGCCCTGGAATCACCATGAATAGCTTCTAAACTCCTTGTTGAAGCTAATCACCAACTAATATCCTGTTAATGATCTGAAACTTAGAAACACAAGAATATTAGTAACCATAACTACATGAGTGTTGATCATCATCAAAACTAGAGTGGAAGGCCTTTGGGCCAACATTAGCAAGGAAGTAAGGTTAGCTAGTCATGGTTTTCTCATCTTAAATTCTTTCTACAAGTTTTCATTCCATTTGTTTTCTTTCCAAAGTAAATATCATCTTTGATTTCTTTTCACTTTCCATCATGAACATATCAACCAATTCTTTTACTTCTCTTTCCAATTTATTTTTATTCTTTTAAGACAAAGAAGAATCTTCGTTTTCTATCTTCACTACGAAAAGTAACGCTTCCATCGCAAGCTCTCCCTGAGGATCGACCCGGTATAGCCCATGCTATAACGGAGAATTGGAAAGGGTACATTAATCATATAAATACATTGTGGAGTGATCAAAGCACGTGAGGTTGTCTCTAAACCTTCTCTCTTTTCATTTAATATCTGTGCATTACTCCCATACTACACTACTCTTTTTCCAATATCAAATTTTTTGGCGCCGTTGCCGGGGAGAGCAACGGTTTTTGGTTTAAAGTGAAGAACTAAACACATTTTCTTCTCTGTTGCAGGTTACAGGTGAAGAAACAGGAAAAATAGCATTGCGGTGACATATAAGTGGCTCTGGGCCTCTGCTCTTGAAAGCAGAGACCAGAAGCCCTCAGCTTTGCCGCGGAATCTCGGCCTTAGCCGCGGGTTCGCGGCAATTCTGAGTGAACTACTCACAATCTTTTGCAGGGTTGCTTGCTCTGCAATATAAAAGCTGCTGCAGTACTTAAATTCTTGTATGCTTCACCATATTCCTGCTAATAATCAACAGTAAAAAATTTATTGCAAAGTTAAAAATTGATTAGACATTTGCATTTTCTAGGCACGTGTCTTTTCAATTCATTTACTTTTACTGTTGAAGAGTGCTGGAGCAAGGTACGTGCGCATTGCATTTAGACTAGGACTCACTCTTTGGTTGATTTATATCGCTTTGAGTGAACCTTGTTTGTTTATCGTACACTTGCACAAAATCGATTTTAAGGGCACCACCCATAAATAAGATAAGGTGGGGATTTTATCATCCTTTCCTTAGCCCAAAAACCACCATCCTAGCACTCACAATCCCAAGCTTGTAAATAAAATTTGATAGACGTTGGCCCTAGAGACATCCGGACTCACTTAAGAGATTATCCTAAGGGGGAAAAGTGTTAGAAATTGACTCTTGCAAAATCAGTGTCTAGGAAAGGGGTTGAGGGCCGAAAGCCCGAAGGTTGTTGGTTATTTAATTAAGGAACGTCTTTGACGGAAAACCTCCCACCAACCTTGCCCTTTCCTGGCTGATTAGTTTGTGGTCAAAGTCTACACTAAACCTCCTGTGGACGGTCTAATCAGTTAGGAGTCGTCTAGGTCCAGGAATCTTAGACAGCTTGGATTGATTTTTCTTTATTTGTTTGTTATTTTCATTTTTTTGCTGGTGTGATCGGTGCACGTTGTTTGTGACTGTATATGCGTGAGTGGTTCCGTGATCCAAATTCTGCAAGACTTGTTAGATTTTCTACACTTGCACATACACAACCACTTAACACTATGGAAAACAACGTCTCACTTCAAGATCGATTCTATCCGATTCGCACCTCCCTTCCTTCTTGCATTCTTCTCCCCAACACAATGGAAATCATTTCGAGCTGAAACCGCAATTCATTAATACACTTCCCCGATTTCATGGTCTAGAGTCTGAGGACGCGTACCTCTTTATTCGTGAGTTTGAAGAGGTATGCCAAATAATGAGAATTTTCCAACTGACCGAGGATGCTGTTAGGTTAAGGTTTATATCGTTTGCACTGAAGGATTTAGCTAAGAAATGGCTCTACAATCTTCCCGTCAGTTCCATATCTTCTTGGGATGATTTTGTAAAAGTCTTTCTTAAGAAATTCTATCCTATCCACAAAACAGCCCTCATGCGAAAGAATATCATGCAATTCAAGCAGGAACCAAAAGAACCTTTCTGGAAATATTTTGAGCGTTTCAAAGACCTTCTAGCCCTGTGTCCTCATCACGGCATAGAGAAATAGCGTCTATGCCAGATTATCTATGACGGTCTAGATTACCAAACAAAAACCCTCCTTGAATCCATGTGCCAAGGGGAATTTTTGAAGAAAGATGAACATCAAGGGTGGGATCTCTTTGAAACCTTAGCTGAGAAAACCATTCAGTGGGAGTCATGTCCTGATAAACCCACTCCTACCACTTCCAGAACTGGTATGCACTCCATAGAATCCTCTATAGCTGCAGAAGCCAAGATCACACATTTAATGAAGAGGATAGAACTGCTTGAGTCAAAGGGAAATTCTGTTGTCAACCAGGTCAACAAATTGCCTGTGATTAAACTGGGTTGCACCTACTGTCATGATCTCAACCATGTCTTTGAGGAGTGTCCCTTATATCAGCCCCAAACATATCAGGAGAACACGAATGCAGCATTTACCAGACCCCCATACTCCAACACATACAATTCGGGATGGCAGAACCATCCAAATCTTTCGTGGAGTCAGTCTGGTCCTGAGCATCATAGGCCATCATTTCCACATCCTTATAATGCTCAGTCTCACCCATCCAGTTTCAATCATAATGCATCAAATTTTCATCCATCCCAAGGTCCACCACAATCATAATCATATCAAAATCCACAGCACTATCAATCACAATTCCAGTCTCCATACCCTCAACATCCACCCCAGAATAATTCAGAAATATCAGAGTTGAAGAAAATGCTAGAAACCTTTACAAAGAATTATCAACAGGATATGAATAAAGTTCAGGTCCAGATCGGGCAATTGGCTGAGAGACAAAAAGGAATGTTCCCAAGCCAGCCATTGCCAAATCCCAAACAACCCTTCCCTTTGCATGAAGTGGAAGACACAGGACCCAGTCAATGCCATGCGATTCATACCCTGAGATCTGGAAAACAAGTAGACAATAGGGTTTCTAGTCCACCAGCTCATCCTGTACCAAAGCAAACACCTCCTGTCCCAATGCAACCAGCTTCTGACGAACCATCTTCTAGTACAGAGCCATCCACTTCAAAAGCCAAGGGTAAAGAAAAGGTAGATGAGCAACCTTATAAGCCTAGTGTACCATTTCCAAATACGCTTACAAATCACAAGTCAAATGCTCACATGGAGAACATAAGAGAAATGTTTAATAAGGTCCAAATCAATGTCCCTCTTCTTGATGCCATACAACAAGTGCCATCATATACCAAATTTTTAAAGGAAATGTGCACCAAGAAGAGGAAAACACAAGTCCCTAAGAAAGTCTTCCTAGCATCAACCATCAGCGAGTTGCTCACTGGTCCAATTCCTGTTAAATACAAAGACCCAGGGAGCCCCACCATTTCATGCATCATAGGACAGACTACCATCAATAGGGCACTTCTTGATTTGGGGGCCAGCATCAATCTCCTGCCTTTTTCTGTATATCAGCAATTAGGGTTAGGTGATCTCCTCCCTACCCAAATGACCATACAATTGGCTGATCGCTCTGTCACAAGACCCAAGGGGGGAGTTCACGACGTCCTTGTCAAAGTTGGGGAATTCATTTACCCTGTTGATTTTGTAATCCTTGAGACACAACCTGTGTCAAATTCCAATCAAAGGGCTCAAATTCCTGTCATTTTGGGACGACCATTCCTGGCTACAGCAAATGCCATAATCAATTGCCGGAATGGATCAATGAGGTTAACCTTTGGTAACATGACACATGAACTCAATGTCTTCCACACACCGCCTCATAAAACAAAAGATCAAACATTTGAGGTCAGCTTTATTAGATACAATTGTGAGGATTCAAAAGATGAGTCACAATTCTGTGATTCTCTTCAAGAACTTCCAATTGATATATCCTTTGAAGACTTATTTGCCGACGAGATCATGTGTCTGGATGAGTCAACTCGGGGTCAATTAACTGATTGTACAATTCCGGATGTTGACATGAGTTTTGACGAATTGTATGAAGAAGAGCTGGAATTTCTAAACATTGAAAGTCAAGAAATTCAGAGTGAAAAATGTGGTGAGGAAAACTTCTTTAGTGAAAAATGTGGTGAAATTAGGATGAACAACAAACGATTGAATCTGGAAACACCTAGGGCTAAGCAAATAATCCAACACGTTTCCCAAATGAGCCCGCGAAAACAGACGCACTGGAACGATGGGAAACGGGCCAGAGGAAAGCGACCAAAGAAAAGCCTAGGTGAGGGTCACACTTGTAAATAATTTTTGCACTTTTTTGTAAATAAAAGATTCTAACCTATTACCTATTTCATGCATCATTTTTATCTTGCATACATTGAGGACAATGCATGAAATAAGTGTGGGGGAGGGTTTACTAACATAAAGTTTTTAGATTTTCTTTCTTTTACACTTCTTTTACACTTCTTTTAGAAATTTAAAAAAAAAAACTTTTTGAAATAAGAGACAAAAGTTTTGATCTATTTTTTTAAAGAAAATTAAGATGATCTTAGATATTAAGGAAGCCTTAATTATGACATCTTAAACCTAGTCGAAATAATAGATCTTGTTTAAAATTATAGGCTAAGTAAGAAAAATTGGGGAGATATTTTTATCTTGAATTTTTGCCTTAGATAGTATGCACTTCACACTTACACAATTTTTGGGATGGAAACAAAGACCTAAAATGCCATAAAATAAATAAATAAATAAATAAAAAAAGAAATAAAACATCACTTATTAAGCTGGATAATTATGCCTCAAGAAGCATGGTTATTCACGCCTAACAGTGAAAAACATCACTCATTAAGCTTGAGAATTATGCCTCAAGAAGCATAATTATTCACGCCTAACGGTGATCAAAAAGAATAATCCCCCTTAGTTTTGTGGCCTTTTTCACTCGAGTCCTTAAACCCGAGGGATGTTTTCTCATCTGGTGCCCTAGGACCGTCTGGTTTGGGAGTCATCGGTTATAGGCTCGCTACATGGGTGAACTAGAAAGCCTAAGAAAACTAAGGGAAGAAAAAAAAGAAAAAAGAAAAAAATATATATACATTTATAAATGGCTTGATGGTTAGAGTTGAAATCCCAGAAATATTTACTATCACAAAGTGCATATTATCTAGGTTTTATGAAAGATAAATTATTCAATCCAATTTTGAATTCTTACCTTAATTGAAGACAAGATCTTGCATGGAGACTAAGTTTAAGAAAGAATGATTTGTGGTGGACTTATGACCTTAGATCGCTCATATTTTTGCAAAAATATTTCATAAACATGTCTCTCTTTCAAAATGCGTTTTCAAAATACTAACATTCGTCTTCTTTCTTTATGGATTTTGTGGGTGCAATCCGCTGAAAACCCTCAGGAGACAACACTCCTCCTCTAGGGTAACCTAGAGGTTTAACGGCTTGTTGCACATGCTCAGTGCAATCGCTTCACCTGCGAAAGTGGTGTAATAACATTGGTAGTATAGTTTTTCTTTTCTTGTTTTTGCTCGGGACGAGCAAAAGAATAAGTGTGGGGGTGTGATTGTTATTCAATTTTGCATATTTTACCACATCCATACCATGCACATCATCAATAAAAATGTGATTTTTAATCTTTTCCTTTCTATTTTTGCAGGTTCACATTTTAATGGAGAAGAGGCCCAAATCCCTTTAATTATCAAAGAATTAAATGAGGATTAATCCAAGCCCAAAAGAGAGCCCAAAGGTTGAGCCCAGGATCTGGAGAATTTCACGCGTCCAGTCAGACTTCTAGAAGCTCCAGCCTGGATAACAACCTCCGCAAAATCCGCAACAGAAATCTCTGGCGCAACGGCCGAGATTCTGCCGCGAAAACGCGGCTCTGGCCGCGTTTCCGCGGCAGAAACGTGGCCGTTGAGCCAGCGATTTCTGCCAGCTATCTCTTCTTCTGGAGCCTTCTTCTCTGAGGCTATAAATAGACCACCAAGGCCTTCGCAAAAATGGGAGGAGAGATTAGAGGATAAAGCTTTGTAATTTTGTATTTTTTCTCTAGGATTTTAGTGCTTTAGATCTTCTTCTTCCTCCCTAGAAATTCTGCAAAAGAGAGTTGTAAGAGAGAGAGAGCTTGTGTATACCAAGGCGTGACAACTTGTGAAGCAAGGATTGATCCATTCTCTTCTTCTCTACTTGAGCATTTTCTAGTAATTCTTGCTTTCTTTAC
Source organism: Agave tequilana (assembly GCA_038442645.1). Taxonomy (NCBI): domain Eukaryota; kingdom Viridiplantae; phylum Streptophyta; class Magnoliopsida; order Asparagales; family Asparagaceae; genus Agave; species Agave tequilana. The sequence continues at coordinate 610,984 of JAVJIF010029866.1, read as the reverse complement.
TTTTAACTTTACTTTACTTGCATTTTATTTCATGCTTTGCTTTTCTTTTCTTATGGCTAGTAGCTAACCTTTCTAACATGAACTAGCTAACCCCTAACCTTGCTAACTACTAACTCATGGGTGATTGCTATCTTTAATCTTGCAAGTTGTATGGACTTCTCTTCCCCGATGGGTTACTTTCATTGCTTGGCTAGTTCTTGTTGTAATTTCATATGATTCATGTGTGCCTCATTTATAGCCTTGTCTTTAGAACAAGTGCCTTGATGGAACATGGAGATGGACCACCAAACATATGCTATTTGTTGTACAACTTCTTTACTTCAATTAATGAATGTTGTATCTTCTTCCTTAGCATCCCTTGAGTGTAGCTCTTTTGATTCCATTATTGAAAGTCTAATTTGTAGGCCTATGACATCTATGAGGCTACAAGACAAGTCCAAAAGTGATCACCCGTCATCCAAGAGGGAAAGTAATTAGACCAACACGCAAGACAAATCTTTGCCGATGAATCAACATGAGGCATGCATTCACCATCACGGAGTTTAGTAAGTTTTAGCAAGGAAGTAAGGTTAGCTAGTCATGGTTTTCTCATCTTAAATTCTTTCTACAAGTTTTCATTCCATTTGTTTTCTTTCCAAAGTAAATATCATCTTTGATTTCTTTTCACTTTCCATCATGAACATATCCACCAATTCTTTTACTTCTTTTTCCAATTTATTTTTATTCTTTTAAGGCAAAGAAGAATCTTCATTTTCTATCTTCACTACGAACCGTAACGCTTCCATCGCAAGCTCTCCCTGAGGATCGACCCGGTATAGCCCATGCTATAACGGAGAATTGGAAAGGGTACATTAATCACATAAATACATTGTGGAGTGATCAAAGCACGTGAGGTTGTCTCTAAACCTTCTCTTTTTTCATTTAATATCTGTGCATTACTCCCATACTACACTACTCTTTTTCCAATATCAGAGAGCACTGCCGAGATTAGTTGCTCGCAGTGGCATCGAGGGGTGATCTGATGGATGCTCCTCTTCCTTGTCATATAGTCCCTTAGGTTCATTGAGAGGACATTTGAGGAACTAGCCTTGAATCCCTGGGGGTGAGGGCTTTTTGGTTGAATGCGGGTCTCGCGTTTGCTTATTGAAATGTGGACCTCGCATTGAGTTAAAACAAGGCCTTTGCATTTTGTTGAATTGCGGGCCTTGCATCCTAGGATAGACATAATGTGGGCCTCACGTTTTGGAGTCATCAAAACGTGGGTCTCGTGTTTGGCGGGAACGTTGCATTGTTGAAGAACGCGAGACTCATGTTCTGGGATAGAAATGTGGTCCTCGCACTACTTGAGAGAAACATGGGTATCAACCTCGCATTCTGAATTCGCAAAATAGATTATCTCTGTAGAATCTTCAAGTTGTTGTCAACAAGCGCAGCGCCTTCGTCGACATTCAGCATTCAGGTTAAGCCGCATGGGTTGTTGGGAACCCCCGGCAACCTGGAATTGTAGAATTTGGAGAGGAGGAGAACAACATAAATGGTCTTCACCATCTCTTTGATCATGCACCATCGCATTTATCCTGTGGGTCTCCTGAGAGACGTTGGTGCGGGCAGCATGGGCTGCACGAGAGATTTTTAGAACCTCTTCAGAAGTGGCGTGATTAGTCTCCAAAATTGCACATTTCATATCATATCTTCACATTTATTCAATATTAAATTCTATTAATAACACCTCTCTTGTATGTTCCTAGATCTATGGTGTGGAATGAAGAAGAAGCCCAAAAATCCTATTTATTTGGTGATTTAAATCCTACAAATATAGCCATTGACTTTGGAAGCTAGATCTGCCGAAACAGGATGCAGAAAATCAGAAACCAGTAGGGGGATGAGCCAATAGTCTGCACCTACTGGAGCGGCGCGCGCGGCCCCATAAAGGCCACAAAAATGCGACAAAAATCATTTTTTCACGGCATTCTGGTTGCGCCACGTGTTGAGTTTCGACTGGTGGCCTCGTGATGCTACGCTGGTGCCTCCCATAGCCTATAAATACCCCAGGTTTTTCACAACGGAGGGGAGGAGAGTTTTTAGGGTAGTTTAGTTTAGTATAATTTTTTTCTTTCTTTTGTTTTTCATTTCTTCGTAGAGAGAGAGATGCATAGGATGAAGGTTAGGGTTCTTGTAATGAAAGGTAACATTCTATGAAAGGTCCTCTCCTTATCTCTAATGATTTTCTTCTCTCTAACTCTTTACAAGCTTAGCTTTTTCTCTCATGACAACTAACCACTAGCCACTAACTTGCTAACTCCTTACTTGATAATCCACATGGATCTAATAGCCTCTACTTGGCCTTGCTCTTAGAAGAGCTACTGATGGCTCATGATGATGGATTCTAACACTCGAACATCGAACTCTCTAAAAAGCTAACATTACATTATTCCATGCTTGCTTTAGTTTAGCTTTGATGGTTTAAGTATAGCTTGCACTTGTTTGTTGAGTTTGGATGTGAAAATGATCTTATAGGTCATGCTTTATAAGGCTCTTGAACCAAGGACTAGTGATGGTCAAGGATACATGTGAGGCAACTATTACCAAGAGGTTAACATGTTAGTGGAGCCATTAGCAGTTAGTAGCCATGAGTTTTCTTTCATTTTTACTTTGTTTTAGAAATAAATACAAAAATCACAAATACCTTCTCTTCAATGTTTCTATCTTTGTTTCCACCATATACTTCTCTTTCCATTGTTTCTTTTCTTTTCTTTCCATTCTCTGAAACATAGCAGAACCATTAACACACATGTGAACATACCGGTAAAGTTTCTATCACTTTCTGTCCTTGCGGATTTGACCCGTTTAGCCTCTATGCTATAACAGAAGTATCGAGAAAGCCAAAGCATGCATTTTTCAAAACATACATTTTTCGTGCACAGTTTTTCCCCGATTAAATTTTGGCGCCGTTGCCGGGGATGGGAACAGCTTGATCTCATATTTTTGTTAACTTATCTTCTTTGTTTTTGGTGTGCAGGTCAAATTTTAACATTGCAGAAATCCATACTTGATTTTATGTGGTTGGGTAAATCTTTTTATATTGCTATCTTCTACGGCTAGTTTTTATTTAGATTACCTATGCACTGTAATAATTAAGAATTAAAATATAGAAATTGGATGCTTTAAAATGGTTTAGACATTTGCATCTAGCACCTGTGGATTTCAAGTCCAATATACTGTATTTTGTTCTTATGTTGTTTTGATCTTGATGAAGGTGTGCATATTGCATTGCGTTTAGTTAGGACAAATACGTGAGTGATTTACTCACTTTGTGTGTTCATTCTTATCAATATTGCACACTTGCACGAATCAGACTTAAGGGCAAAACCTAATACAAGATAAGATGGGGAAGTACCTTTCCTTAGCCTAAAAATCACCTCCCTACTCACACAACCCAAGCCTTAATAAAAATTGATAGACATTGGCCCCTAGGGACATCTCTGACTCATTTAAGAGATTGACCTAAGGGAAAAGTTGTTAGAAGTTGACTCTTGTCAAATCGGTGTTGAAGATTAGGGATTTAGTGGTGAAACCTTGAAGAACAGTGGTTTAACATAATTAGGCTTGTTGCTCCAACACGGATACCTCCCACTGATCTTACCCCTACTTGGCCGAATAAATTGTGGTCAGATTCCATAATGTACCCCCCGTGGACAGTCAACCCATTAGGAGTTGTCTAGCTCTAAATTAACCCTAGCATAAGCTTGTTTTCTTTTTCTTTTTCATTTTCTTTATTTGTTTGTTTGTTGTTTCTTTTTCTTTTTTTTGTAAATTGTGAAATTGATTTCAACTACAACATTTTTTTCAATCCTAATATGAATTCAATTTTCACTTTGATCTAGTTTGACTCAATAACTCTGACCCGGCTATATGCAACATGAACTAACCATATATGCTGGATTGAGATTATCCAACTCAATATGACCCATATCCTCAATCCTATGACTATAAGTTCCAAAATAATTTCTACTCTTCATAGAGTCAATGGGGATTCACCTCCCCCGAGTCAAATTTTCAATCACCTTGTCCACCATCTTCTTTCCATTTTCTGCTTCACATACTCCTTTTCTTGAACCACTAATTGAAGAAAAATCAAAGGTACAAAAGAGTATAGAACCCATGCTTGAGTTCCAACAATAAATTCTTCAAAACATGTTGGACTCATCATTTCAACCTAAATTTCAAGAGTCATACTCATCTTTTCAAGTCCCACCGATTCAAAATGAACAACCATCAGTCTTGGACTTGAGTATGGAGCTCTTGCGTGAGTCAGAGCAACAAACTCAATATCTGATAGACACAATTTCACCACAATTTTTAAAATTAACTTCCATTCTCACCTTTTCAAGAAGAACTGATTGCAAAGAGTATGGAAGACATGATTTAGAATTTTGTTACCAGGCTTATCCGTAGGTTGACTCAATAATGAGCGATTGATTAATGAGAACGAGAAATGTCTTTCTTATCAACCTTTGACTAATCCTTATATCCCTAACTCTATCGATTGGACCCAAGAATCATGTTATTTTGGAAATCAAGATTCAATTTCAGCATACCCACTTGAACTTGACCAAACTCGAAGTTTCAAAAAACCCATTGATATTTTAGCAAGTTATCCCTTTCCTGAAATTGAACTTGAACATGAATGTGATCTTGAACCTCAAGTCGGTACTTCCATTTCACTTTTTGATTCAATAATGACTCCAATATCTTTACCAGTTTTTTTTTTCATATTTCAGAGTTAACATTGAATCATGTAGCAGTATACCGTGAAATTGAATCACTAATTTTTACGATCACATTCTGTTAATGGGGAAGTGTATGAACATCAATTCATTAGTTTGGACCTCATTTTTGAACAAATTTTGACTCTCACTTTTGAATCTCGACTTGATCTGAGTCAAATTCCTGAGTCAGTATTAGTTTTTGTTCCTATTCCATTTGAGCCCAAGTCAATCATCTTTCACAATCACACTTCATTGTTGGATTAAAGGTGTTGAACAACATGACTCCAAAATTATATTTGAAAATTGGAAATTGAATGGGGATACTTTTTTAAATAAGAACATTCACTTTATCAGTCTTTTTATAGGTTATATTCGAGTGGTCACTGGTGGGTTCCTGCAAATTCTATTATTTTTAAATTGGGCCGCATTTTGTAGACCAATCAGATCACCACCAAAACCACCACCATGAGGTAATTTTCCTTCCTTTCCATTTGTTGCATGCATATACACATTCACGATACATTGAAGACAATGCATGAGATAAGCGTGGGGGAGGGTTTACTAACATAGGTTGCTCTAATCTTTCTTTCATTTACACTTCTTTTTAGAAAATTTTTAGATTTTTCTTTTGTATAAAAACCCTTTTCTTTTTTTTTAACAAAAATTTTTGAAATAAGAGAAAAAGTTTTGATTTATTTTTAAGAATGTTAAGAGGATCTCAGGAATTAAGAAGACCTATAATTTTGAATTCTTAAACCAAATCAGAATAATAGATCTTATTTAAATTTTAGGATAAGAAAGTAAGATTGAAAAGATAATTTGATCTCGATTTTTTTACTTTAGATATATGCACTTTACACTTACACAAAATTTTTGGAATTGAAATAAAGACTGAAAATGCCATAAAAATATATATATAAAATGATGATTATAAAAATCACTTATTGAAGCTGAGTAGTTACGCCTTAGGAAACATGATTGTTCACTCCTTAAAATGGTGGACAGAAACAAAATAATCTCTTTTAGTTTTGTGGCCTTGTTTTCTAGAGTTCTTAAGCCTAAGGGATATTTTCTCGTCTGATGCCCTAAAACCTTTTAGTTTAGGAGTAACTGGACAAAGGCTCACTACCCGGGTAAGTAGAAAACCTAAAAAAATAAGGGAAGAGAAAAAGAGAAAAAAATAAAAAAATTATATAAATAAATGGCCAAAGTTAAAGCCGATATCCTAAAAATCTTCATAGTTCACAATGTGCATATTTTCTATGAGTTTTATGAAAGATCAAAGAATCAATTCAATTTTAAATTATTACATTTAATTTATAACAAGATTTTGTATTTAGACTTAGTTTAAGGAAGAATAATTTCTGGTTAACTTATAACCGTGGATCACTTAAATTTTCGCAAAAATATTTTAACACTTTTCTCTATTTCCAAATGCATTTTTAAAATACTAACTTTTGATTTCTTTCTTTATGAATTTTGTGGGTGTAATCCGCTGAAAACCCTCAGGAGACAAAACTCCTCCTCTAGGGGAAACCTAGAGGTTTAATGGCTTGTTGCACACGCTCGGTGCAATCGTGTCACCTGCAAAAGTAGTATAATAATCTACTTTGTTAGTTTTTCTATTTTGCTCGGGATGAGCAAAAAATAAGTGTGGAGGTGTGATTAGTCTCCAAAATTACATATTTCATGTCACATCGTAACATTTATTCAATATTATATTCTGTTAATAACACATCTCTTGAATGTTCCTAGGTCTATGTTATGGAATGACCAAAAATCTGATTTATTTGGTGATTTAAAGCCTGCAAATATAGACATTGACTTTGGAAGCTAGATCTGCTAAAATAAGTTGCAGAAAATCAAAACCAGAAACAAAAACTAGTAGGGGACAAGCCAACAGTCTGCACCCATTGGCACGGCGTGCGCGGCCCCAAAAAGGCCGCGAAAACGTGGCCAAAATCGTGTTTTTGCGGCCTTCTGGTGGGGCAACGTGTCGAGTTTCGGCTGGTGGCCCCGTGATGCTTCCCTGGTGCCCCCCTTAGCCTATAAATATCACAAGTTTTTCATAACAAAGGGGAGGAGAGTCTCTTGGAGTATTTTCTCTCATTTTGTGTAGTTTAGTGTAGTTATCTTCTTTCTTTTGTTTTTTATTTCCTTTGTAGATCATGTAATAGGAAAGAGAGAGATGCATAAGATGAAGGTTAGGGTTCTTGTAATGGAAGGTGACATTATATGAAATGTTCTCTCCTTATCTCTATTGGTTTCTTCTCTCTAACTCTTTACATGCTTAGGTTTTTCTCTTATGGCAACTAACCACTAATCATTAACTTGCTAAGTCCTTACTTGATATCCATATGAATCTAATAGCCTCTACTTGGCTTTGCTCTGGCAAGATCTATTGATGGCTCATGATGGTGAATTCAAACACTCTAACATCTAACTATCTAACAAGTTGTCATTACTTTATTCCATACATGCTTTAGTTTAGCTTTGATTGTTTAAGTGTAGCTTGCACTTGTTTGGTGAGTTTGGATGTGAAAGTGATCTTATGGGTCATACTTTATAATGCTCTTGAACCAAGGACTAGTGATGGTCAAGGATACATGTGAGGCAACTATCACTAAGAGGTTAACATGTTAATGGAGCCATTAGTAGCTAGTAGTCATGAGTTTTCTTTCATTTTTTACTTTGATTTAAAAATAAATACAAGAATCACAAATACATTCTCTTCATTGTTTCTATCATTGTTTCCACTGTTTACTTCTTTTTTCATTCTTTCTTTTCTTTTCTTTCCATTCATTGAAACATAGAAGAACCGTTAACAACACATGAACATACCTGTAAAGCTTCTTGTTGGCCCAGAGGCCTTCCACTCTAGTTTTGATGATGATTAACTCATGTAGTTATAGTTACTAATAATCTTGTGATGTTAGTTTTAGATCATTAATCAAGATATTAGTTGGTGATTGCTTCAACAAAAGGAGTTTGGAAGCTTTCACATGGTGATTCCAGAGCCCGAGCAATCAAGTTCACATATAGCACTCGTTGGAGTCTAGCTCGGTGGATCACGAAGTTTTGGATCGAGTCGACTTGGAGATGGTGCTCTACAAGAAGATCTTGGTACCCTAGTTTAGTTTGTATTTTAGATCCATGTGTAAAGATTAGATAGTTGATATGCTTAAGTTCACAATACACTCACGTTTCATGTTTTGAATATTGGTTTTCGTTTTTGGTTTAACCGATATTGGTTTTCATGAATAGATAGTATATCAAAACAAGTTTAAATGGTTTATGTATTGTAGATTCATTCTATATACATGCATGCTTAACTTCATAAACAAACTTATTTTGACTTACCTATTCATGTGATTTAGGTTTTGTGTTTTGGTATTTATAACAAAACATATTTTTGTATTAAAAGACAAAAACAATGATATGTATATGTTTCATGTATATTGGACCTATGTCCATATGCAACATGTTTTAAAATGATTAAGTATCATGTTTTTGTTGGCCCAAAAGGTTACACACTCCATTTGTTTAAAGTTTTGATGATAACAAAACACATAGAATCTATAGGGTACTAATAAGTTTGTTCAAGATAAGTTTCAGGTTAGTACCATTTTTTAAGGCCATTGCTTAGCTATTGCAAAGATTTTCTAGGTTCATGGAGCAAACATGGCATATGGCACAAGAGGGAATGTCCATAGAAGAGAAGGCTCTAGCATGGCATTGCATGGCTCAAGACTTCATTTTGGCTCAAAAGACTTCAATATGTTTGTTTATAGTTTTATAGTTTTGTTAAAGAATAGTAAATAGGTTTGAAGCTCAAAATTCCTACACACACTAGTTTTTGCGCACATGTCATTTCTAAAAATTTCCCCTATATATATGTACAAAATATTTTTAAATATAGTCTTTTGCTTATAAACTCAATTTTGTGTATTATACATAGTTCTAATCAAAACTATTTTGTAAAACATCAAAATCTCCTCAAAATTCCTTTCCAAATTCAGTTTTTGACCTAAGCCGGTCGACCGACTCTATGTCAGGTCAGATCGGTCGCCGACTCGGTCGACTGGGATTCTGACCGTTAGCTGCGTGCATGTGTGCACGTTTCCCGGTCGACCGGGCGGTTGACCGAAACCTATTTCCGGTCGACCGACCTTAGGCCGACTGAAAGTCAGTGACTCTCTATTTGTTTCGGTCGACCGAGCGGTCGACCGGGGGCCGCAACGGCTCTTTTATTTTGAAACTCAGTCGATCTGCCGGTCGATCGAGGCTGTGTTTTCAGCCATAACGGCTACTTTTTTAAAACACAATTTTATTTTGTCTCTTTTGTCTCTAAACGAGTTTAGGGGCTGTTTTCTGGGTCAAATACTTCCTAATTACCATTTTGTTAGTTTACCCTTTAATCCCTAGCTCTATCCTATAAATAGGGGTGATTAGGGTTGTGGGATTTACAACAATTTTTTGCAAAAATATTCAAAGTTTAAAGGCTTTCAAAAGAGTTTTGCTCTTGGTTTTTGTGCTGAAAAATCTCTCTCATTTCTGAAGTTTTTTTGTTTCAAAACTCTCTCAAAATTTTTTCTTTTTCCCACTTACAAATACTAGAGCTTCAATCCTACTCATTGTTCTGCAGGGCTTTCATAAGGGAAAAGGATTTTTCAAAAGAGAGTTTGTGGTCTTTTGATCACCAAGAGAATACTTGTACTTGAGATTGTGGAGTTGGGTACTCCGGTGTGATTGTAACTCTTTGTGAAGTTATAGTGGTTAGAAATCCTTCTGGGTGAAGGCGGGGACGCAGAGCTGGGTGCTCGAACTTCGGAAAAATTCTCGGTGTTTGCGTTTGGTTTACTTGCTTCTTGCTTTAATTCCTTGCTTGTCATTCATTGCTTCTTATTCATTGCTTCATATACTTGCTCTTCATATTCATTCCAACATTGTACTTGCTCTACATATTCATTGCTATATTCACTTGTTTCATATTCATCTTGTCAATCAAGTACTCATACAACAAGATTACAATACGCACCTCAAACTCTTATCTAGAGGAATCACGAGGAAGGAGTTCAGAGCCTTTCATGGGGTATTCGGCTTCTAGTCTTGTTTTGGGTGATTGTTGCATCATAATTTTTTATTTGTGCATTGATTAGCATTATCACATATTCACCCCCCCTCTAGGTGATTTCAGTTGGTATCAGAGTTAGGACTCTAGTTTGTGGCTTAACATCCTTAGAGAGATCCTAAAATTTGCTAATCACTCTTGCATTCTTTCATTCATACACTGGTAAAAATGGCCGACAACATCAAGACCCCTCCTAAATTTGATGGACTCAATTTCCCCATTTGGAATGTTAGGATAACTATCTTTCTACAATCCCTAGTTAGTTTAGTTGCTAAATCCTTGACCAAACCCTACATTAGACCTGATAGTGAGGAGAGCACTTGGTCCGACTTTACCTACAAAGAATATGAGGTTAATTCTAAGGCCTAAAATTCCCTTCTCACCGACTTGAATGAGGATGATCTTACACGGGTTATACATTGCCAATCCGCCTATGAGATTTGGCAACACTTGTTGGTCACACACGAGGGGACATCACAAGTAAAGAGAGCTAAGATAGATCTCTTGAGGTCCCAATATGTAAGTTTTAAAATGCTTGAAGATGAGTCTATTCATTCTATGATTACAAGGTTTACTAAAATTACCAATGCTCTTTCCTCTTTAGGTGATGTTATAAGCAATGACCAAAAGGTGCGAAAAGTGATTCAAGCTCTTCCTTCATCATGGGAGATAAAGGCTACGACCTTAAAGGAGTTGAATGATAAAGATGAAATGGATCTCATAAGTCTTATTGGAAACCTTAAGACTCATGAGATGGAAAATAAGGCAAAAGAAGAAGCGGTTCCTCAAAAGAAGAAGTCCATAGCCTTCAAGTCTTCCTCCTCTATTGACGATGATGAAGAAGATTAAGAAGATGATGAGGAGCTATCTCTTCTAGTAAGAAATGTGAAGAGGATGTACTGCAAGAACAAACTCAACTTTAGAAGAAAATTGGAAGGGAAGGAGGAGAGAAGAATCATATGCTACAATTACCGAAAACCTAGATACATTATGGCCGATTGCCTGGATTTCAAGAAAAAGGTGACTTCCTCTTTCAAGCAAAAGAGGCCGGTTGAAAAGAAAGCATACAAAGCCACTTGGGATT
>JAVJIF010029864.1:277500-599549 GCA_038442645.1 Agave tequilana | reverse complement strand
GTGGAGAAGGAGGACAAGGTGGTTGGAAATTATGTTCAGAGGGAGGTGAATCCCCACTGAATCGGTGAAGAGCTAAAATCATTATGGAAATTATAGTTATTAGATTGGGGTATGGGTTATATTGATTCGGATAAGACCAATCCGGCACACTAGGTTGGTCAAAGTTATGATATGCCGGGTTGGTAATATCCGAAAATGAAGTCGGTGTGTAATATGGATTATTATTGAAGTTGAAAAAATTATTATTATAGTCCATACACACAATAGAATACAAACACAGAAAAACAAACAAATAAGCAAACAAATAAAAGAAAAAAAAATTCTAACTAGGTTAGGGTAGACCTATGACCTAGACGACTCCTAACTGATTAGACTGTCAACGGGAGGTCTAATGTAGACTTTGACCACAAGCTAATCAGCCAGGTCAGGGCAAGGTTGGTGGGAGGTTTTCCGTCAAAGACGTTCCTTAATAAATAACCACCAACCTTCGGGCTTTCGACCCTCAATCCCTTCCTAAACACTGATTTTGCAGGAGTCAGATTCTAACATTTTTCCCCCTTAGGATAATCTCCTAATTGAGTCGAGATGTCCCTAGGGCCAACGTCTACTCAATTTTAGTTAGGCTGGGTTAGTGAGTGCTTGGAATCTGATTTTTGGGCTAAGGAAGGTGATTAAATCCCCACATTATCTTGTTATGGGTTAGTGCCCTTAAAATAATTTTGTGCAAGTGTACAAGATATGTAAGATTCACTCAAAGCGATATAAAAACCAAGAAGTGAGTCCTATGCTAAATGCAATGCATACGTACCTTGCTCCAGCACTCTTCAACAGTAAAAAATAACGGGAATTAAAAGACACGTGCCTAAAATGCAAATGTCTAATCAATTTTTTATTTTCAACAAATATTTTACTGTTGATTATTAGCAGGCTTATGTATGGCATATAAGAAAAATTAAAGTTGCAGCAAACTAGAATTTTTTTAAACTAAGCAGCCCTGCAAAAAGCTGTAGTAGTCAACTCTCCTTGCCGGAATCCGCGGCTTTTGCCATGGAAACGCGGCAATTCAGAGGGCCCTTGGTCTCTGCTTTCTACAGCAGAGGCCAAGACCACTTATGTGTTACTGCAATCTTCTTTTCCTGCTTTGCTTGCCTGTAACCTGCAACAGAGAAGAAAATTCGTTTAGTTCTAAAAATTTTCAAGAAAAATTCAGATTTCATAAAAACAATGTTACCCTCCCCGGCAACGGCGCCAAGATTTGATTGAGGCTAAACCTGCACAAAAAATACGAGATATAGAACTTAAGAAAGGAAATGTGCAAAGTGCTCAATTCTTCCGCTATAGCAAGTGGCTATGCGGGTCGTGATCCACAAGGAGGGTTTGCGATGGAAGCTTTACGGTTCTTTATGAAATCGTTAAGAAGAAAAGCGAGAGTTCTTCTCTGCTTTAAAGTTTAACAAAAGAAAAAGAAGTATGTTAAAGTTAGAAGAAAATGAAAGATGAAGAAGGTGGAAAATCAGAAAACGATGAAAAGCGACTATGTACAATGAAGTGGAGAAGAAAGAGTTGGAGGAGGTGGGTGGTGATCTAAACTAAGAAAGAAAAGAAAAGAAAGAAAGAAAAGTGTAGAAATACTTACCTAGGTTGATTGATGACTTACTTGGAAACCGTTGCATGTTTTACCTTTGCTTCGGAGGCGTTCAACGCATAGATCATAAGCTCGAGCTCAGTCCCCGTGCACATTATATCGTCAAGCCTAGAAAGAACGAAGTGATGCGGATCTTGGAAGAGGAGAACGTCTTCATGAACTATCGCTGGCTCTCACGTAGCTTAGTTATACTTGCTTTGGAATTCACTTGTACACTCAACAACAACACCAAGGTAAAGTAGAAGAGGAAGACGAAACAAAAGAAAATACAAACATAAAAGAACTTTTACCTTTATAATTGCAGAGACAATGGAAGAAAGGAGGAGGGTACATCGTCGGTGTCACTCTCAACATCAGCCTCTCTCTTACTTACATGAATCTTCTTCTATCCTAAGTTACATACAAATTACATAAGAAGAAAAGAAAAAAACCTAAACTACAAAGAATGAAAACTAGGCTAAACCCTAATCTGCATTGGCGTCCATTTCAGCACAGAGAATGCCCTTTATAGGCCAAAAACCAACAACCAGGATCCCGGGGAGGTCGGGGGAGCAAACGCTCCCCCTAACTCCCCAACAAAGCCGCGGAAACGCGGCTTGGGCCGCATTTCCGCGGCCACGGTGTGGCCAGGTGGCCAAACCCTGTTGGTGGGTCATCCGGGAGTTTCTTCTAGCTTTATCCTTTGTTGTTCTTCGTTGAGCCCCGGATTCTGACGAAATGGCCTTGATTTTTTTGCTTTAACCGATCGATTCTGAGAGGATTCTTCTCAACCGGTTTCAAACTCTTTGATTTTTCCCTGATTAGTGTGTGCGAATTAATTCTGATTTAATTCAGAATTCTGGTGGCTTTTGGGCTCATTTCTCTTCATCTCCTTAAGGATGGGCCTGCAAATAAATTAAACAATTAATTAGGACAATGCAGGCTTTTATTCTAAAATAAGTATGGAATATGATACTAAATATGCAATATTAGCGACCAATCATAGGTGTTGAGAAAATATGGACAAACCATAGGATCATCATGTTTTCTCCACAACATGAAATGTTTGTATTGGCTCAAATCTTTGTGAGGATCATTGATAGTTGTTAAACTCCATGACCAGAAATAAAATAAAAAGAAAGAAATAAAGATAAAGATAAAGAAAATTTTTCAAAAAAAAACTAGAGTCAAACACTATTGATATTAATAAAAATAAACAATCCCCGGCAACGGCGCAAAACTTGATGTGAATCGAATGGCAAGTTCACCAATCGTTTATAAGTAATAAAGTGGTAGAGTAGAGTGTCGAACCCACGAGAATTATTATCTAATGAGTACAATGGTGTATTAACTCAAAGTTTTATTTGAAAGAAAGAATAGATTTGAAAGTGATAAAAACAAGAAAGATGTTGGCTTGGATAGAAAAATCGCTAAGACAATGATTTCAACAATTAATAATCTGAATAACAAGTTAATTGTGCTAATAACTACATACTACTCTTGTTAACACTCAAAAAGTCCCTATCTTAACTAATATTCTCTCTCGAGCAATATTAATTCTAACCTCTAATAAAAGAACCTAGAATCTCTCAATCTAGTAGATTTACATGTTAGAGGAAGTATTAAGCACGATGAATTTTTCTAAGATTGCACAATTTTTAAGTCTCAACTTATCAAGTTGTGATTTCTATTCTCATGAAGCATTGCTAAATTATCTCCTCTTGGTCTCAAACCTAGCCATCTAATAAATTGTGCGCATCAATTAATAACATGAAGAACGAGAATAAAACTTAACATGCATAGAATCTAACATAAAAAACAAAGCAGTGACATAGAACTAACACAAAACAATAAGATTAAATCTTCATAATAATTGCCCACATCAACGCCCTAGCTATGGAGATTTAGTTCATGATAAATAAATTGTAAAGAAAAATAATAAATATGATTTCTATCTTCATATAGTAAATTAAAAGAGAAAAGAGAAAGGATAACACCAATTTGAGGATCACGTCTAATCCTTAGTTACCGCTTCTCCTCTGATCTTTTTCTTCTAACACCATAATTTCTTCTCCAAAAATCAGAATTTATATAAGAAAGAGAAAAATAAAACATAAATTACAAAGGTTATTTCTATATTTTGTTGATGAGATTATTGAGATATGCTCCGATTACAAGAGATTGTAGTCCTTTATATAGATCTCAGAGCCAACTATAATCTGGAACACATTAGAACTTCTAATCCTACTTCAGTTTGGTTGTGAGAATTCAATCCTGAATTTAATCTGCAGACAGCTGACGTTGATTGCTGAAAACTGCTTGACAAACGTCTAAATTAGGGAATGATGTCGACAGAAGAATTGTAACCCTTTAAGTCCTCTTTCCATAACATCTTGAATCATCATAAGTGGATACTTGTAGCGAAAGCTATGATTACAATATTAAAAGGTGTCTAATATGAATTCGAGTCTGAAAAAGATATTTGATCTCTGTTGAATAGTGAACGGCTGCTCAGCCAAAAAATTCGGCCACCTGGCCGAAGTTTGACTTGATTTGATCTCAAACTTTTGTTAGATGGTTTCTCATATTTTATAGACTCTTTTGTCAAGTTTATTAGGTCTCTGGCTGTATTCTTGAAATATATTGTTGCAATCATCTCTTTAATCTCGATTTTCTGCTTTTTCAGCTCTTTCTCTAATTTATGCTCTTGAACTAATTTCTACATAAACATAAATATCAAACACCCATGCAACATTAAATGTGTAACAAAAGTGGTATAAAAGTGGTACAAAATATAGATGATAATCATAATATCATGGAGTTTTGGAAAAACTAGTTTTCATTTAAAAGTTTGATTTTCAGAAAATACGATTTTGGTTCTAAATTGAAATTCTCTATCTCAAAAAAAAGTTCACATGTTTGTAATATATTGTGATTTTTTATCACACATAGTTGTGCTCTATAAATTTACATGAACTTATTTTTATGGATTCTATTGAAATTTATTTGAATTAATTGGGTTTAAAAAGATGTTTAAAAATACTCAACATGTTGTTTTGAGGCTGAGCCTGGTCGACCAGAGGTGCACAGGCCAACTGACTGTGCATGTTAGTCGATCGACCGGTTGAACCACAGAGTAATTCAGTGATCTCTGTTGATTTCAGTTGACCAAACGGTCAACCTCCAGAGGTTGGTGGGATCGGTCGACCACCGGCTGACCGTTCTGCTGATTATATTGACACCCATTTTATTTTTGACTATAACTTTTATTCTGATATTCAATCATTGTGATTTAAATATATTTCTAAGATAACTTTTAGAGTTATATTTTTATCAATGATCGATTTCTGATTCAAAGGATAAAGATATCATTTATTGGTTTGAACTCAATTCATGTTCTAAAATCAGCTTACAGTTTTCTAGTTTAGCACCCTTTAGTATTTGATTGTAACTTTTTATTCCAAAAACATATCAATTTTATTTAAGTTCATTAGAAAGCATACTTAAAGATCTGCAAAATCTTCCTGTATGATTATTTTCAGATTCGAACGTTTTAGATCTCAAATCAGTGCTCAAAATTGACCATTTGCACAGAGTGGTCTCTGGACGGTCGACCGCCGGTCGACTGTCAGGCTCCAATGGTCAGAAATTTGATCGTTAGATGGTCGACTGGGCAGTCGATCGACATGCCATTTCTAATAGTTTTTGACCCCAAACAGCTAGTTTTTTTAATGCCTATATATATGAGATTTTTGGTTGAGTTTTTTTGAAGTTCTCAAGAGCCTATTTTCTCATGTTCAATAGAGTTTCTTAACAAATTTTAGAGCCTCATTTAGATATCGAAGGGAGTTTTCAAGATGCTTCTCTTGAGTTTAAAAAGAATTTTTCTTCAATTTTCACTTCCAAATCTATCTAATTCTGTCACACTAGTTTTTGCGTCTTCATTGTTAAATATTCTATAGAATTCTTATTTATGAGAGAATTTGTTTGTCGTCAAGAGTGTTGAACACAAGGTTTCTTTTCTTGTACCTGTGGAGTTGGAGGTTGGGGCCTAGCGAGGCGAGCTTATGTATTGTTGTCCTGTCAGAACAAGTGAGGGAATTGCGGGTCTAAGAGAGCTCTTGAGGGAACTTGTAGGTGTTATGGTACCGAGTGATCTTACGGGATCGATTCTAGTAAAAAATCCTTCATTGCGGTGAAGGCGGGGACGTAGAGCAAGTGACTCGAACCTCGAAACAATTCTCTCGTGTTTGCGATTGCTTATCTCCTCTCTCTTTACTCACTCGTGTTTATATATCTTACATGCTCATATAGTTCATATCTTTATTTGCTTGATATTACTTGTGTTCAATTGATATATATACTGGGATTGCCTAATTAAACATTGTTTACTTTCTTTATTTAGTGTAGAATTGTTAGTTTAAATTTATAATTTCGCATTTGATTAGCACATCACCTATTCACCCCCCTCTAGGTAATTGCAAGTGGTATCAGAACTTGGTGCTCTTGATTGAGTTTAATAACCTAGAGTTAAAGATTTTTAGTTTGCTAATAATATTATTTGTTTATACACACGCATGGATTCTTACTCCTCCCATATTGATATTCTTGACTTTCAAAATTGTAAAATTAAGATCTTATATATCTTAAAGCCCTTGGTATACATGTTTATCTTACCACTATTAAAAAATCATATTTTATAAATGGCAAATATATTGAGTCTAATGCAAAACCTATTCATGCTTTAAATCTAACCATAAATGATAATTATTTATTTAGTGTTTCTAACTTTGATTCGACTTTTGTAGTATGGAACGCTTTGACCTCTCTTGGTTGAACAAATGCCAAACGATATGGAGAGAGACTCGGACAAGGAAGTGACACTTCCATCATGTGCTACCTAGACCAACGGTATATGATCCCCTGAAATAAATTTGAATTCCGAGCTTGATAATGATGATGAGATACCATATGATGAACTTACATTGCTTTGTCAAAAACTTCTTGAAAAATATGATTTGTTAAAGATTGAAAACAAAAAATGAAAAATAAAAATTTTGTTTTAAAAGAAAAATATTTTCTTCAAAATAAATTTAAAATTATTTCAAAAGAAAATGAATCTTTGAAAAGCAAGCCACCACCAACACGGGCACCAATACCACCAAGCCCAACACCAGCTCTTACCCCAACACCACCAACACAAGCACCACCACCCACCCGATCAACAATAACACTAGCACCAACACAAGCCCAACGCCAGCTCCACACAAGCACCATCACCACCACAACTCGGCCGCAAACAACACCAGCACAACACGAGCAACAACACAAGCCCAACGCTAACTCCAATACCCACACCACCAACACAAGCACCACCGCCATCAACACCAACACAAACAGCACCAGCACCACCAGCAACTGCATCACCAACCCGATACTAACAATCAACATATAGATCAAGAATTTCTTTGATCAAAATAATAGCTCAAAAATTTATTTGATCAAAACCAGCACCCACAGTTATCTGAGACCGACGGCCTAAGATAGATAAGAACCCACGGCGATGAGAGAGATAAAATCGACGACAACAAGATCAGAATGAACAGTAAAGAAGATGAAGACGGATATAGATCAGCAGGCTCAACGAGCAGCATCACTGTTGCCAACAGTAAAGGTCCCATCATTTACCCCAAAATCCGAAGAATCGGGACAAGATATGTCATCAATTCAAGGAGGATCAATTTCTAGTGAAATATCAGAAATTATTGAATTTCAGCATCAAATCAAGGCGGAGATCAGTGAGAAAAGAGGAGAGAGAGTTGAGAGCAGCGTGAAAGAATACCCTAACGAAAAGGTAGCCACAAAATTCTTTTATTGGAATGTCAGTTTCTCATCGTTTTCCTCTCAGTTTTAAGAGAAAAACTAACAGGCTCAAGTAAAGTTTTCAAACTCTCCAATTTTGTGCCAAATAAATAGTACGGCTCAAAAAAGCCTCATGGGCCCCACCAAAATCAGAAGAAAAAATCAATTTTCTACCCTTTTTTCTGCCAAACAAACGGGCCCTAAAGCTCCCATGGTGCCGCAGGCCACATCAGGCTTCGGTGCATGTGCAACGGAGAACTAATCAGCAACTTGTGAAGCTTCAGGTAGGATTCTGGTTTTAACCAGGTCTACATGTCAAGTATTTGTCTGATGCTGGACCTATGCACTATGCGTTTTTAATACAACTTCTAGCCACAAATAAAGAATCTTTCATGTCTAGAGCAATCATGAACTTGTAATATAAAAATTTATCAGAGTTTTTTTAGTTAAATCAGCCAATGAATGTTGGGTACGAACTGAGGACTAGTAGAGAGCAAACTCGAGATCTGTCTAGTGGTAGATATCGGAGAATGAAATGTCCGCGCGCGACATGATTCGAACATGAGGGCAGAGAAACCTATGGTTATTTCAATCCGCATACCTCCAATCCCCTGTAAACTTGATTTTTTTTTGTTTGTGAGATGTGTGAAGAGTTCCTTTTTCTTAAAGAACCAAAAACCTAGAGAGAGATATATATTATTGTAAATAGTCAAAATAACTAATATCAATTAAATATAAAATATTACAATCAAGTTTATTTTGCTTTAGATCACATTACTACCAAAGAATAAAGACTTTTGACTCAGTGTTAAACAAATCTGAAACTCTCCATAAGTCGTTCTCATAGTACATCTTGCTCAAAAACTTTGTTGTCCTTCAAATGTGGTTGTTAACATCTTTCACTTTCTACTTGGGAGTTGTTTGTTTTGTTCGAAGAGAGGGAAGAGAGAGAGAAGATGGACACTCTTATATTTTTCACTGTTTGTTTTTTTTTAGGAAAAGAGCATCTTTTCCAGCTCACCTCCGACGTGACGGAGGAGAGGGAAAGAGGTGTGTTTTCTCCCCCTAAAAAATGAGCTGAAGAGAGCACGAGCTCGTGGATCAAGACAAAAATCATTATTTTAATTTTTTTCATCATCGGGAGAGGGGGGGGGGGGAGAGAGAGAGGAGGCAGTAGCTGCCACGGCAGCTGCATCAGATGACGACGAGTATGTGCAGCCGATGGTGGCGATGACATTACAAAAGACAAGGTCGACTACGCAATTGACGACGATGATAAGACGCAGAGGATGAGTTCGATGTCACAGTCGACGACAGCGAAGTCACAGTCAATGACGGCGAGGATGGCACAAAGGACGAGGTCGACGGCGCAGAGTTTCTCTACCCTTCAATTTTATGGAGGGTGGGAAAGAAGAAGAGGCTCTTCCTGTCTTTCCTGGGCTCTCTTCCTTCTTCTCTCTCTTCTAAAAAATCAAATAGGGCCTTAACTGGCTCTCGAGAGAGTGATCATAATTGTATAAAGATAAAAGAGAAAAAACGAGGCTCACATTCTAAACCAGAGAAAAAGAAGCAGCAACCAAGAGAAGATGACTAATTTTGAGCAACCACAGAAAAATATTCCATCTCTCTCGATTGAATTGAGATCCACTATACTCGCCGCGGTGGAGTTCCACACCACAAGAAGAAAAACAATGGGCCACAACCACGCCCGAGGTATATTAGATAATACAGTGGGCGAACCTTGAAAAAAATGGTAGGCCACACCACAGGGCTCTGATTATCTCAAGTACGACAAAATGATATAAAGTAATATACACATCTTCAGGACATCATGCAAATATTCCCCTCCAAAGTCATTGAAAGCCACCTGTCTTGGATGCATTTCTCACTGTATTGCAGTGACCTTATCTGCCACCATCAAGGGTATCTTCCACCTTCTTTTTCTTTCAAGTTTTCTTTTTATATAAAAAGATTTTCCGATATGCACCACCTCAAACTTAGTTTTCTTCTTATCTATCTATCAAAAAAACTCTAAACTCTTTTAACTTTAAAGAGTTGTAGTTACAAATTTTCTGAATACGACTGAATACAACAATTTGCATATATATACCATCAAAAATATTTTTAATAAATCTTATGAAAAGTTCAAATTGCAAACAAAATTGATAAAACTTTCTTATATTTTATTTAAAATTTAAATTAACAAAAAAATACGTAGGACAAAACATTAGAAAATAAAAGATATGATTTTTTTGATTTATTCCCTTCTTATTTCTGAGACCTCTTTGAGATAATAAGTACTATTGTGTTATTATTTTTTTCAAAAGTTATGGAATATTTCAAATGTGACTACCCAGATGTATGTTCTATCTTCAGACATCCATGATACATCTTCCATCCTCTCAAGCCTGAAGTCACCACTGTGAACATGAGATAGTTGTGGTCTGGCCAGAATAACAGTAATTGTAGGGGTATATCTGTGAAGGACATTTTGATATATTGTAAAATATAAATCGTAATTGTCTGGATACACTGTAAATTCTAAAAAAAAAATAGAATGAATATATATTTGTATATATACCATTTTATTTGCATATAAATACAAGGGTGGATCCAAGTGGCGGCAACCTAGGCACGTGACCACCCTGGATTGCAGGAAAAATCCATAATGGGCTGCAATTATTAGAGGAAACTGTGGAGAGAACGAGGGATAGTAAATTGTGCCCCATTTCACTAGCGGTCGCTTTAAAATAGTCATCGTTAAATCTTCAAAACAATACAAATTTGAATTAAATCTAATTTCTAATATTGAATATAGCATCAAGATCAAGTCGAATACAAAGGGAGTTTTGTATTGAATTTCTAATAAAAGATTGTTGAAGAAAAACAATGATTTTTTTTTAATCTTTTCTAAATTATCAATTAACTAAATTAAACTAAACTCAGCAAATATCAAGTACTTGAAAGATATCAATTCTAAATGATTCTTGGATTTTTAATCCACTTCAATCTATTACTTAGAATCATAAAATCATGTAGAGTATCTCACTTAGTTAGGCATAATCTATATGTTTGTCATGTAAAAGCACCAATAGGTATAGACTATATCGATAACAATGAAAATAATAATAGTTTAATGCATGAATAGCATCTCCTAAGCATATGCTCTCTCAGATTAAGTCTTAGGTTATAACTATCTCGGTTCAATAATCAAACACTAAATATAAAAAAAACATTATTTCAATCATCTAAAAATCGATAATTACATGCATAAACTTAAGTTTCATATCCCAAGAATAATTTTTTTCTACTCACACATAATTTTTTGCAATATTATAAATGAATCAATTAATTTCATTGCGAAAAAATAGTATTCAGTACAACTTTCCAACTAAAATGTGAGAGAGAGAGAGAGAGAGAATAAAGAGATATAAAGTGTGAGAGAAAAAAAGATCTTAGCCGCAAACCGCACTCTCTCTTCAGTCGATCTCTGCAAAGCTCTTCTTCTTCTCTGGCTCACTAATTTTTGTATGATACTGAGCTTCCATTTTGATCTCAGCCGCTGCCGCCTTTTATAAGGTTGAAACTCCAATCCCTTCATGCTATGCCGTTTGAGGGTTTTAAAGTTCAAATGAGTTCCTCCGAACTTAATCTCCATCATGAATCTAGCCACTTATTTGAGTTAAAGAAGAGATTGGCTCAGCTTAGAACGAGGTGAATGGATCAGTTCTTGTTGGGTTTTGTTTCTATCTCTTTACCTCACTGATTTTTCTGATAAAATCTCTTTTTTCTGTTATTAAAGAACAACCAAAATTGTGTTGGTTGTTGAGCGGTTGAGATTTGAGATTTGGTTTTAATTTTGCTTATATGGGGCTAAGGTTTGTGTTTTGTCTTGATCAGCTTGATGAATTATTTCAAAGCACTTTTGGTGTGTATAATAAATCTATAAAAAAGCAAAAATTATAATAAGTGAATGTAGAGCATAAAATTAGTATTTCAGTGCTTCTCTCATATATTTAGTTCTAAAGATAAAAAATAATAAAAATATTAGACTTCTCAACTAGGTTCAAGCATCATTGAATTCTCTGTTTACTCTTTTTGTAATTACTCTCTTTGTGCACACATGACAGTTCATTCTTTATTTAATGGAAATAATATTATATCTATGTTATATATGTTTCTCCTTTTTATTGTGAACTATTGATTACGATTCCTCAAAAATATAAGTGCAGTGTCACCTAAATTACCAATTTATTATTGCATTAAACTTATAAATTTTCCCTCGAGCATCAAATTTCTGACTCCTCCTTTGTACACATACCACTCTACTTTGAAGAATAATAAATCAGTAAGAGTGAGTTTTAGAAGGTAAACACAAGAGACCCAAGAAAAGAAATCAAAAGGTTTTGTTGCTTCCTAACTGTCACGTCTGTTGTGGGGCACTGTAGAAATTATTGGATATCGTTTGGCTCCAGATTGGTGATTCTATAGAAATATTCCTCCAAATGGAGCTCTCAACCTGTAGCAGTTCCGTTGGCTCAGGATCAAACCTGGGGGCGGCCGCACACAGATATATACATTGATGTACTCGGTTACTTATTATTTTTATAGCTTTTTATTAACTAAGGGGAAGGTCATGTCTTTGAACTATACATTCACTTCACTTGCGCTAGATTCTCATTGATAGTAACTTGACTTTTGTTTTGTAATGATCAGAGTAATCCAAGATTCTCCAACTGCAGTGCTGCTGCAAATTTTCAAGGACAAGTTGGTGTTGGTCTGCTTGAAGGAATTTTGGGGCCGCAGAATATCATAATTAGATTAAGGTACATTGCACAAACTCTTTTGTACTATTGAGAGTGTTGCGTAAAACCTCTTATACTATCGAAATCTACAGATTGCTCACCGGAGCTCAATTCGTCAGTTTTGTGGTTAATAAAAGCACACTAATTATAAATTAAATTGTATTTTCTTAAATATCATAATTAATTAAATACTAAAAAATAACTAATAAATTAATTAATTTAAAACTAATAAAGGATGTGAGGCCCGCGCTCTCCCCTCCTCTGGCCTCGCCCTGGGCGGCCCCGCTTCCCCTCCCTCTCCCTCCCCCCTCCTCCTCGCTGCTGCCAGATCTGGCGGCGGCGAGGAGGGAGAGGAGGCGAGCCTACCCCTTCTCCTCCTCCCATTCCCCGCCCAGATTGGGCGGCTAGGGGGAGGGGAGGGCCCGTTTCCACCTCCTCCCTCCTCACCTCGCCACTTAGATAGGGCGGCTAGAGGGAGGAGGGAGAAGGGGAGAGATCACTGCCCTCCTCCCTTCTCACTGCCGCTAGATCTATCAGCCAAAAGGAGGAGGAAGGGAGGGTGGAGGGGGAGGGGGGTGGGTCCCTTCATCTCCTTCCTCCTCCCCGTCGCCGCCATCAGATCAGGCGGCGGTGAGGAGGGGGGATAGGGCGGGCCCACTCATTTAATTAATTATTTAATTTTTATTTAATATGATTAGTAATTAATTAATTGTGGTAATTAGAAAACAAAGATTAATTGATAATTAGAGTTTTGCGTGCAATGCACGTGCTTTTATATTAACAGCAAAACTGATAGAGTGAGCTCCCAGGAGGCAATCTCTAGGTTTTGATAGTGTAGAGAGTTTTGCGCAACACCCCCAATAGTACATTGGGGTTTTGCGCAATTTACCCTTTAGATTAATGCGACTGTAGCGTCCCGATCCCACCGGTATAGAGACGTTACTGCGACGTATATACGTATGTTGAAAATACCCTCACATATATACACTAAGCATCAATACAGATAAGAATCAGAGATTGAAAATACGTGGTGCATTATACATTCCATCATATAAGTACAATTATAAAATTATCACAGGATGTGATACAATATTATAAGAATATTACATCATCGATAGGAGCAATTGCGAGAATATAAGAGATATACAAGCATGTACAGTATAAAAATGCTCACAAGTTACAAAGAAAAATTCGAGAGACGATCAGAGCACCTGGAAGAATAGGGCTCTGGACGGTCTGTCAATGGTCCACGTTTTCGCTGCGCATCTCTTATCAACAACTGGTAGGATCCACTAACTCCAAGCTTCAGGATCTGGACATGCGGATCTAGGGGAGTCAGAAACTCCCTAACAAGTGGTGAGGTAAATGTCAAGTGGCGTGCAGGAACAAGTACACGTGTATCGATAAATCTGAATTATAAACATGCATTGAAAATCCTATCGTGAGCATAGGCATACAGGATCAGATAGAGAGATAGTAAGTGATATCAAGCAGGGAACATGCATGATATAACATGATAAGAACAGGAGACCAATGGAATAGAACACAAGTGGTAATCCAGGATGTATACATGTAATATATAATAGTAATAATAATGATAATAAAACCAGAACTCTGAAGTAAAACCCAATAAAAGCAAATACGGCAAAACCAGCGGTACAACCCAACTTACGGCTTCATGAGATAAGTACGTCGAAGGAATAATCCAAACAAGAAAATTCTAATCTATATACCACACATCTCACGTCATTGTAAACTAAGTCCACACGACCCGAATTGCAAAACACACAACAAATATTAATTGGCATCGTTTAGGCATGTGGAGTAGCATCCCAGCACACATATATTCACATCTGAGTAAAGTAATGTTGTTATTGAAAACTAACAGGGGTATCAAGGAACAATGTTTACAGTGGGTCTCGTACATACCCGGGACCACGACCCAGGATTGTTCCGTTGCTGGAGGACGGAACCTACTACGAGGCATTCAGGAGGGTCTTATAGGATGCCATTTCAGGATGGTACTAGGAAGATAGAGAGCCAGTACTCCCCTCGATCACCTGGAGGCCCTCAGGTCGAACCGGAAGTTTTAATTGCACAATATACCTAATGCCACTGTAAACACGAATATATATATTGACATCCGTCAGTTTCTCCCGACCCGATGTAAGTTGTTCCTTTTTATAGTTTATTAGATAATTATCAGATTACGGGAATGAGCATGAACAAGTCAGGAGTATTAGGAGTATAGGTGTATTAAGAGTACGGTTTGTACATGAATTTATCAGGATATATCAAGATGTCTGATCATTATTCTCGTATCGTGATAATTATTAGAATCAGGTATGTCATGCCAGATGTCAGGTGATAGCATAACAGAGGTCAGGTGATATCAGCAGGTATCAAGAGACAACATGATAAATGTTAGCACATGAAGTGAAAGCACGTCAAGCGAAATAGGAAAACATTACCGATATAAGAGATCAGTACGAATACTAGAAAACCATGTAGTCTCTGAAAAACAGTATAAGTAAGATTTTAAACTCTTCACAATCATTAATAGAAAAATAGATAAACTGTTAAGCAGGCAATAAGCAAGTAAGTGAACATCAAAGTGAAGCTAAGCAAGTTAGAGGGACGAGTGTTTAATCCCTAAAGCGCTTGACAGAGCTACTGGGACGACTTAGCTTAAAATGCGAGTTTAAAATCCGACAGAGTTCCGCCTAAGCAAGTCTAGTGATAAAGCGCGGAGCGCTAAGCATGCCTACCAGGTGGAGCATGAGAGACCTGACGGTCTAAGTGCACTCCTCTTTCGAGGAAGTAGGCGAGAGCCTGAAGGCTTGAATACGCCTGGGGTCTAAGCGCATTCTTGGTAGCTACCACAAAACTCATAAGGGTGTAAGGCCTAAAACCTATTAGGTAGCCATCCTTGGTGTGGGCAGAAATTCAGAGTCTGTACAAGGGTACCTGCACTATTAGTACCACACATGCACATATATAAACGTGATAATTACTAGTCTACCGTGGAGTGGTGAAGCGCGGAGGCTAAGTATAGAGCCCGGAGGCTAAACAACCACAAAGGATCGGCCGCACATGGTATAAAAGTAGAAATAAAATACATCACAAGCAGTGCATATGTACAAGAAGTAAATTACACTAATACAGGCATTCCTCACAGATCTAATACATGTAATCCTAGGCACTTAACCATATACAAATACCGATATACAAAATACGAATACAATCAAATACAGAATAAAATACATAGTTGACCAAATGAAGTGAGGAAACCCAAAACGAGGTGAGGATACTCGCCTAAAAAATCTTCGAAAATGTCGCGAAATCCCGGAATACTAGAAACATGTGCACGCGGCCATAATACGATATATATATATATATATATATATATATATATGTATATATTTGGAGAGATAGAGAATGGGGAGAGAGAGAATGGAGAAAGAGAGAGAAACCAAAATCAGAGAGAGGAAACCAGAATCACAAAGAGAGAACAGGGGGGAGAGAGAGAGAACAGGAGAAAGAGAAACCAGAATCAGAGAGAGAACATGAGAGAGAGGGGGGAGAGAGAGAACATGAGAGAGAGAGAGGGACTGTTGTCCCCTCTCTGCTCACGCACAAGAGGCCCCCTGGCCGCGCTTGGCCGCCGGTGGTGCGCCAGCCTAGGGGTCACCACCAGCCACCCCAAGGATGGGAGAGAGAGCTAGGAGGGGTGGTGTTGAGTTGATGATGAAGGTGGGGATGATGATGATGGTGGTGGTGGTTGTTGGAGATGAAGATGGAAGTGGTGGTGGATGTTGGTGTTGGTGGGGGTTATGTGGTAGTGAAGAGGTGGAAAAGGTCATGGTTATGGTGGTGGTAGTGGTGTAGAGGTGGAGAATTTGTGAGATTTAAAGGAGGTGGTGGTGGTGAGATGATGAAGATGGAGATGATGGTGTTGATGATGGTGATGGAAATAGGAGGTGGAGGTGGAGAGATGGAGGTGGAGGTGGAGAATTTGAAGAGGAAGAAGATGGGTGTGATGGTGGTGGCGCCAGAGATGGTATGCGTCGGGCCTGAGGTGGCGTGGTGGTGACGTTCCTAGGGAGAAAAGAAAGAGGGGGAGAGAAAGAAAATGAAAAAAGGGAAAATAAAAAGAAAAGGAAAAAGAAAGAGAAAGATTGAAAGAGAGTGATGGAGAGGTGATAGGAAGGGGCAGGTGATGGGGACCGGCCCCATGTGGAATGCTGGTGGGTGGGGGAAAAAGAAAAGAGAAAAGAAAAAAAAGAAAGGAATGATTCGAAAATAATAATATTATTATATTATCGGGAAATATCAACTTTTCCAGAAATATCCCCAAATACCCAGAGGTAGAAAACATCACCCTGAGAAATATTATGAAATCAGTTTTTAGAAATAAAATCTCATTTCCAAATTAAAAATCCTGCAATCAACCAAAGATACTAGCCGACACTAAATCCGGTGGAATTTTGATAAATCTTGAAAAATCTCCAAAATTAAATTAAGATAGAAATAGAACCCTGAGAAATAATGTGAAAGCAATTTTTAGATACTCAACTCCATTTGTAAATTAAAAAATCGAGAATCGATCGGCGGCACCGGTTGACAACGGTTTTGAAGATTTTGTAATTTAATTCAGAAAAATTTTAAAAAATCAAAAAATCTAAAATATTAGAAAATGATATTTAAAACTGAAACCGATTAAATCAAACTATCGAAAAGACCAAATCGAGTAACACACTAGAATCAGGTTCTCGGTTCAGACTAGGGCTGACTCTGAATCCACGAATCCAGACCCAATGCATAACAATCGTATAAATAATCATAAAACAAAAACAAACATGAGAAGTAAATCAAAAAATATGATCGAAAAAATCCTTAATACATAACTAAGTATGTATTCTGGGAACGGGGTGTTACATTCTATCACCTTACAAAAATTTCGTCCTTGAAATTTTATAAGGGAAAAATGAACACAGGAATGATTGGGACGAGAATTATACCACTTAAGATATGACTAACTAAGGGTAATGCTCATAACCGACTGACCAATAACTCTGGACCTAGACATCTCCTGTACTTCCTGCCATATTTATCTTCTGACGGTACTATAATAATACTAACGTGATGTATACTGATAAAAGAATACTGCTAGAACTTCAGTAGACTGACCCACTCTGAATAATAAGAAGAAATAAGCTGGCCTGGTGAGGCAAGTAATAATACTTCCCTCCAGACTGCGAGACAAAGCTGATGAAATCCATAAAAATTCATAGAAATCTATAATGGTGAAATCCATAATATAAAACCTTTACATGACATGAAGCTGTTCTTGACGGAGAGTCTGCAATAGAATTTATCGAATGAGCTGCATACTACCATTACTCCAAAAGTAAACCAGAAGATCAAAAAATGAAGAAAATCCTTGATAAGAGGGATCATGGTTTAATGAAAACCGATAATAACGGATTCTGAATACAAAGCGCTGAAAACTCTGAAAGGCCTAAATAAGAATTTATAATGCTGTTCTCTGGATGATATCCCGACTGTTGATTAAATATCTAGAGAATACCCAAGTCCTTTAAGGTCGGCTAAATAGATCATCAATTATGACAAGTTAGTTCAGATATAGCGAGAAAACCTGGTTCACTAAATCCATGCAACATATTAGGAGGGATAAATCTGGGGAATGAGACTAGGATGTAAACTCTGACGGAACTAGCTGCGAGCGAGGTCAGATCCAGATGGGGACATCGCGTAACACAGAGTCAGGCGCTAAGCACTAGGGTGCGGCAGAACTAACGCTCAGTAAGGCTCGCACTAGGCAGAGCTCATGTGGCAAAGTTAGTGCGTAACACTATGCTAAATCCTAAGAACCTGGATGCAGCAAAGCCCACGCCTGCTTGAGCTCGCATGGCCAAAACATGACTCTCGCTTGGTGAGGCCAGCAGGGTCCGTGGTTCATCAGATTCATTAAGACTGCTAGGCATTGTGGTTCTGAAGGACATGGTTAAGAATTCACAATAACTTAAATGAGTTGGAATGCTGTCTTCTGGATGTCAACCTTACAGCAGATCAATTCTGAAAATACCTGAGCTCCGTGAAGTTGATAGGAGAGATCGTAATCGTTACTGAAATAATATATGAAATATGATAGGTCTGTCTGACAGAAGTTCTGAATCTGAAAAAACCGTTTCACACTAATGCTCCCTGTGCAGTGATACAGTTTGTCTAATTACATAAGTGACAGCTACCCTACTTTCCGTACTAATCCCCGTGTGCGTCGATACATATGATAATAAAAGGCGAAGCTGAAAAACCATCTGATATAAGATAATACGGTATATAGAATCGAAGAATGACAGAATAGGATAAGAGTGAACTACCTCTTTCTTGCCGCTATATTTCTAGTCTACCCATATCTTAAGTTAGTATAAAGACGATGGAATTGAAAAGTGAAAAAGTGGAAGGGAGATGAACATGGAAGAGATAGGAACATGGTAAAAGGGAGGTGAACACGAAAAATCTAAGATTTATGATGATAATACAATAAAGAGGATATAATATAGAAAACTTACCAACTCAAAGACATGATAAAATGGGGATAATGAATACGGGTGGTACCTTCAGGATTCTTGTTTCAGATATTGAGCATCCCTTCTTGTTTCACTCCATTCAATATCTTGATTTCTTCTTAAGTCAAATTATATATTTGCCTCCTTCTGCCATCTGCCCTAGCTCTTAGTCTCCTCTATGCCTGACTATATGCTTGTTACTGAGGATGAAGTGAGGTTCTTCTGCTAGTAGATCCTGGATTCTCTCCCAACGGTGGTACTGGATATGTTGACCGGACCAGTGCATTATTCTCTGCCTTCTTGAACGAACAGTCACTATTTAAATGATCTCCGGATCTGCAAACAAAACATAATTCATAAGCTTTCTGGCGATTGCGTTATAAGTGCCCGGGCTTCAGACAGTACCCACATATCAAATGCTGAGGGCTAGGTTTGAGTGGTTGCTTGGCTAGTGGGGTATCCGGGGGCTGTCTGAGTCTTCACCTTCTATCAGCTGAGAGGGTCTCTTTGCGGACTTCATTTACATTTCATCCTGATTTTTCTTCTCCAGTTCATGCTCTACCCTCGAGCGATGGTGAAAATCTGAGGATACGTCTTGGGCTGCTAGGATATAAGGAACATCTTGATCTTTATCTTCAGGCCTTACTGGAACCTACTTGCTCGGTTCTTCTTGTCAGCCACCATGTACGGTGTAAATCAACTATGTCTTAGAAACTTTGCAGCATACTTGTCTACAATTCGATCCTCCTACTGCAATTTTAATAAATTGTCCTTTCATCTCTTTTTATTCCATCTAGGAAGAATCTCTCGTAGAAACTCTTCGAGAACTAGTCCCAATTGACGGTCTTTTTCAGTTTCGCTTCCATTACCAACCACCAGGTTCTTGCTTCATCTCTTAGCTGTATCTTAGCCACTTCCACCTGGTCCTTATCTAGGATTCAAACTGCCCTTATAAAGTTTGCTACTTCTATCAACTATTGTTCTGCATTCAACGACTTCTCGGTATCCGAAAATACAACCGGCTGCAGTTTTCTAATTTTAGAGATGTTCCCTGGTCTCTGCTCGCGGAGTGCCGTCAATAATCTTTGATGCAAAATCTTCATCTGTTTCTATTGGTTTTCCGTCATATTCTGCAGAAATCACCTCAAATCAACATTTTCTCCGCTAGGGCCACCCTAAGAAGAATCAGAACTGTTATGACTTTCCCGTCTTTCCATGTTCGAGTTGGTCAAAGAATAATGAGAAACTGAAGTATGAACTGATGGGAGAACTTCAAAATTCAAGGAAAGGATTATCAAGAGAAAATAGATAACTCTGTACTTGTACTTGGATTGTATAACCAGGATTCATGCATTCCAGTTGCAAATTTGTTTATCATTAATTTGCTGACTGATTGTACTGAGGATGTGAGAGCCTCGGCTCTGATACCACCCTGTAACGCCCCGATCTTACGGGTACGGAGACGTTACTGCGATGTATATGTTGGCCCAAAGGCCTTCCACTCTAGTTTTGATGATGATTAACTCGTGTAGTTATGTGTACTAATAATCTTGTGTTATTTAGTTTCAGATCATTAATCAAGTTATTAGTTGGTGATTAGCTTCAACAAAATGATTTGGAAGCTTTCACATGTTGATTCAAGAGCCCGAGCGTCAAAGATCATATATATAGCACTTGCTCGGTGGATCACGGAGTTTTGGATCGAGTCGGCTTGGAGATTGCGCTCTACAAGAAGACATCGGTACCATAGTTTAGTTTTGTGTTTAGATCCAAATTGTAAAGATTAGAATAGTATGATATGCTCAAGTTCACAACACACACGTTTCATGTTTTGAATATTGGTTTTGGATTTATGGTTTAACCGATCTTGGTTTTCATGAATAGATATTATATCAAAACAAGTTTACATGGTTTAGTGTATATTAGATTTGTTCTATATACATGCATGCTTCAACTACTTAAACAAACTTAATTTGATATACCTATTCATGTGTTTTAGGTTTTGTGTTTTAACAAAACTTAGTTTTGGAATTAAAGACAAAAAATATGATATGTATATGTTTCATGTATATTGGATCTCTATCCATATGCATCATGCTTCAATATTGTTTAAATATCATGTTTTTATATTTGGATGAGTTTTGGACAAAATGTATTCTCTATTCAAAATCCATGTTTGGTAAAATACAGTTTTTAGTTTTTGGTAAAAATGATAAGATACAAAAATAGTTCATATTGATTGATATTTGAGCTAAACTTTTTATCACATGTTTATATATCAATGCAAAATGATAAAACTATTTTTGGTGATTTTTAGGAGTGTTAAAAGATTTTTCAAAATATTTTTAAACTGTTTTTCTGATCTAGTTTTCTGTTTCAGGCTTCAACCAGTCGACTAGTCTTCTGACCAAGTCGACTTGGCATGAAGTCGGTCGACCGGGTCGGTCGACCGACGTGCACAGATCTGTGCACGTTTGGCAGGCGGGGACGGTCGACCGTCAGGGTCGACTGGGTCTGAGAGCAGAGCTCTCTGTTTGTTTAGGTCACCGGTCCGGTCGACCGTGGGCTCCCAACGGGCAAAAATTGACCGTTGGACGGTCGACCGGGTGGTCGACCGTTAGGTCAATTCTGGCAGTTTTGGCTGCAAACGGTTATATTTTTCTGGGGGCTATAACTGCCCCATTAATAGCCAGTTTTCTCTAAGATTTTTTGTGTGAATTTTTCCTACTCTTTGGTGTTTTCACTGCAATCAAAAGAAGTTTTTGAACTCATATTGAACAATCTATTTGGAGTTTTTGCTAGGGTTTGAAAAACCAAAGAAAAGGGTTTTTGGGAAAAGAGTTTTGATTCATCTTCTATATCTTGGTTTCAGTTTTTCCCAAGGATTTTTCTTTGTGATTTTAATTTCCATTCCATTGGTTTTCTCCACACTTGAGCTATAATCTACTATCTCTTCTATAGGATCTTTGTGTGGGAGAAGAAATTGTTTGTGGTTGTTGTTTAGACCACCAAGTTGTAAACCCAATCTTTTCTTGGCTTTGTGCCTTTGGGTTGTATCCCTCAAGTTGTGAGGTGATCCTTGTGTTTGCTTTGTGCTAATCCCTCAAGTTGTGAGGTGATTGTTTTTGTTGGATTGGAGCTTGCCTCAAGGAGGAGGTTGTGGTTGTAAAGAGAGGAGTTGGGTACTCCTTGTGAGAGTTCTTTGTGGACTAGCTAGTGGATTAGAAATCCTTCGTGTGTCGAAGGCGGGGATGTAGAGCTGGGTGCTCGAACCTCGAAACATATCTTGTGTTTGCGCTTGATCCATTGACTCTCTCTCTATCTCTCTCTTTACTTTGTGCCTTGCAACTATTCATATTGTGCATTCATAATTGCTTGGCTTGGTTGTGTGTGCATCACTTGTTGATTGCACTTGAGTGTATTGCATTAAGTTTTTAAATTCCGCATTGAGTTTATAGATTAGCTATTTCACCTATTCACCCCCCTCTAGGTGATTTCAATTGGTATCAGAGCCTATGCTCCTGATATTTAGGTTTAACCACCTAGGAGTGAGATCTTGGTTTGCTAATCTTCATTTGCATTTTCATTTGCACTCATTAAGTTTGCATCATGGATAGCCCTCCTATGTTTGACCATTTTAGACTTGATACTTGGAAGGTTAATATGAGTAGGCATTTAAAAAGCCTAGGACATCTAGTTTATCAAGCCTCTACTCAAGAATCATTCCCTAATAGTAGCAAACATAAAAAAGCTAATGCATTAGCACTTAGAGCACTTAGAGCATCTCTTAATGAACATCTTTTACCGGTTTTTGATCGTTATGACTCGGCTTTTGCAGTTTGGAGCATATTGACTTCTCCCGAGCTTCCAAGGATTATCAACAAGATGAGGAGATCTATGAGAGAAAAGTCCGAAGAGCATTACTTCATGGTCCAAGGGAAGAACTCCCTTGAGGTACAATCGGATTCTCAATAAGATGATTGCTCTAGTTCCTATTGTGATGGTTGCTTAGAAGCTCAAACCCTAAATATGGAACTTGCCACAAAGCTTGAAAATTTCTTGGAAAAACACAAACTTTTGAAAGAGGATAATCTTGTTTTGAAAAATGAATTAAAGGATTTGTGTTCTAATTTTGAATTGATTTTGCAAGAGAAGAAGAGATCACTAGTGAACGTGACTCACTAAGATCTCAACTAGACCTTGCCCTTAATGAGATTGAAGTTTTGAAAAGCAAAAATGATTGTGATGATGTTGTGAAGTACAATGAGATTTTATCTTTAAAATTGGATTTTACTTTTAAAGATAACCTTTCTTTGAAAAATGAAATTGATTCTATCACTAAGGAACTTGATCTTATTTTAAAGAAAAATGAATCTTTGCAAAATGAGATTGATATTCATGTTTGTCATGCTAGTGTAGCTTCTTGTTCTAGCACACCTATTGCATGCTCCACTTTATTTTCCACTATTGAAAATGATATAAATGTTTTGAAGATGAGTGTTGATAGTTTGGGCTCCACTTTGAGCCAATGCCATTGAATCATACACGCTTGAAAATCTTGGTTCGCAAGAAACATGTTCCATCTTTACATGTACACCCATCACGGCATACACATGCTCATCACGGACACAACCATAACATGTATGCTCATGTGTACACATGTACACATTGTGGTCGAAAAGGCCATCTTGCTAGATTTTGTTATGATCGTTTACATATTGAAAATTTAGCAAATAATCTTGTTTGGGTTAGAAAAGAGACTAACCCCTATGGACCCAAAAGAAAATGGGTACCAAAAACCACCTCCTTGACTTTTGATGTAGGTGGGAGCTCTCGTATCACGTGAGAGTATTGGTGCCTTGAGGTGGATGCATTCTAAGCTTAAAAGGGAACCATTTGGATGCTTCACTCTCAAGGGGATTTGGTGGGAGGACCACCGTAGTTTGGAGAACTAGAGATTCACCGTCATCGGTTTTGGTATCATTCTCTAACTCCCATTTTTATTTATATGCTTTTTCATGTTCATCAATTTATAGTATGTCTTATTTTATTGTTCATTATGCTTATGTCATGTTGATTAGATTAGTGCTATACATGTTTAGTTACTTGAGACACCCATGTTTTATATGGATCTTATCTTTGTGTTCTCACCTTGTTTAGTACTATCATGTATGCCCTAGATCTAATGTACATGCATATACATAATGATCATATGGATGTTTATGATGATTTGTTTTGATGACTCATGTTTTATTGTTTCATGATTAGTATGATATTTGTCATGTTTATTAGACTTATGCTTTACATGATTAGTTGTTGAGACACCCATGTTTAGTATGGACCCATATTGTGTGTTCTCTTTATGTTTTAGCTATCATGTTAATCATAGATCTAATGCACATGTCTTTGTCATGTTAATCATATAGTTGACTATGACTTTTGTTCTAATAATTCATATTTTAATCATTATGTTTATCATGTTGGGTTATGATTCCCGTTTTATGCTTCATGTTTTGACTAATTGCTTGAATGATAGTTTTCATTAAGACTAGGATTTATACTTGTACAACTAGTGAGCTACAAATAGACCTTATATATGTTTGTGCTTGTTCGCTCATTTGTATTCACTTGATGTACTAGTATAGTCTAGTTTGATGATTCTTGCATTTGACTTGTATTCATCATTTTACATATTTTGTTTTAACTTCATGTATATGTCTATCTTATCCAAACTATTGATTATACATGTACATCCTTGAGCCACGTGCCTTCATGCATATACTCTTGTGGACTCATTGTGTTTAGCATATGTATGTATATTTTAGTTTGTACATGACATACATATGCCTTGAAGTTTAAATCGTTTGGATGAATTTCATGTTTGATAGGTGATTTCACATTTATGATGAAGTTAATTTTTTTTGATTTCAATTGGTGATTTCACATCCTAGATGAATTTCATGTTTTCATTATTAAGCTTGATTGAATATTTTCATGTTGATATGTTTCTCACAACACTTGTACACTCACCTTATTTAATGTTTTCTCATGACTTAGTTTTCATGAGTACAAATTGTGCTATATGGATTTTGAGTGTTTTAGTGCCATGTGGTTTACATGTGTCTTCATGAAAAATATTTTTGTTATTCTTTGTTTGAAGGATCTCGTACTAGTTGATTCATATAACTAGTTGTGATATTCTTCCTTGGTAGTAGTTTCCAAACATACTATATTTGTAAACCTATTTTTGAAAACCCCTACCATCAAAGGGCGGTTGGTTGGGCGACCATGCCTTGTATGTGCTTTATTGAAAATTATTTTAAAACTTGAGCATGAAATGGGTGGTAGGTTATATGAGATATACACTTGATCCTATTGTTATTTCAATTGGTATCATTGGATTCTTTCAATTGGTATCAATAATTGACATTTCTTGTATACTCATATATTTTCATATATGTATGCTTGCATTTTAAAGAATATCAATTTCAATTGGTATCTACTTTTCATACATATATATGTTTTATTTGTGCTTATTATATCCCTATATCTTTAAGCACAAGATCTTGTTTATGATGATAAGCTTGAGTTTGAACTTTGTTTCAATTGATTTAGTTTTCAAGTGGTATCTTAATTCGAGCCTTATCATAGTTTTTATTGGTATTTCATAAAGGGGGAGAAAATCTTGTATTTCTTCTTTCAATTAGTATTTAGTATTCCACTCCCTTACTTTATGATAGAGAATAATAATTTCAATTGACAATAATTTCATTTGGTATTAAAATCAAATTTGTTTATATACTTAAAAATATAATAATTTCAATTGGTATTAAGATCTATGTTTAATTTCAATTGGTATTTATGTTTAGAAATTCAAAATTTGTAATGTTTAATTTCAATTAGTATCAAGATTGTTTATTTAAAATTGGTATGTGGTTTGTTTACTT
Source organism: Agave tequilana (assembly GCA_038442645.1). Taxonomy (NCBI): domain Eukaryota; kingdom Viridiplantae; phylum Streptophyta; class Magnoliopsida; order Asparagales; family Asparagaceae; genus Agave; species Agave tequilana. The sequence continues at coordinate 573,718 of JAVJIF010029864.1, read as the reverse complement.
ATCAATTGGTATCAAGATTTTTGTTTTTCAATTGGTATAGTTTCATTTTTAATTGGTATCTAGATGCACTTCATTGACACATTTTTAATTGATATCATATTTGATTTGACCCCTAATTAATATTGTTTTTGTTTTAGACAAAAAGGGGGAGCATATTTTGTTTTTGAAACATCCCTTTATTGATTCTTTGTCTTTGAACTAATAGAGGAGGAAAATATGTTTTTATTAGTTTTGTTTTGTTTTTAACCCCTTTGTTGATGATTGACAAAAAGGAGGAGAAGAATTGAGTTTATATGAGTTTATATGCATGTTTGTATGCATGTTTTATGTTTTTATTAAGTTCAATTGGTATCCAAAGTATTATTTAAAGAACATGTTTAGTTTTGGTATCAAGAGCTTGTATAAGAGATCATTAGTTTTGTTTTACATATATGAAGTTTAATTGGTATCAAGAGCATGTTTATTTGTTTTTGTTGATTGGTATCTAGAGTATGTTTATTTGTTTTTGAATTTGTTTTTGAAAATTTCATTAGTATCTTTCATTGGTATCTAGAGCCATTTATTATTTTATGCATATCTATGCATGTTTCATGTTTAGTATTCATTGCATATATTTGTTGTTTATCCCTATGCATGAGTTAAGGGGAGCTTCTTTGAAGCTTAACTTTAATCCATGCATATATAACTCCATGAGTTTTGTCATCATCAAAAAGGGGAGATTGTTGGCCCAAAGGCCTTCCACTCTAGTTTTGATGATGATTAATTCATGTAGTTATGTGTACTAATAATCTTGTGTTATTTAGTTTCAGATCATTAATCAAGTTATTAGTTGGTGATTAGCTTCAACAAAATGATTTGGAAGCTTTCACATGTTGATTCAAGAGCCCAAGCGTCAAAGATCATATATATAGCACTTGCTCGGTGGATCACGGAGTTTTGGATCGAGTCGGCTTGGAGATTGAGCTCTACAAGAAGACATCGGTACCATAGTTTAGTTTTGTGTTTAGATCCAAATTGTAAAGATTAGAATAGTATGATATGCTCAAGTTCACAACACACACGTTTCATGTTTTGAATATGGTTTTGGATTTATGGTTTAACTGATCTTGGTTTTCATGAATAGATATTATATCAAAACAAGTTTACATGGTTTAGTGTATATTAGATTTGTTCTATATACATGCATGCTTCAACTACTTAGACAAACTTAATTTGATATACCTATTCATGTGTTTTAGGTTTTGTGTTTTAACAAAACTTAGTTTTGGAATTAAAGACAAAAAATATGATATGTATATGTTTCATGTATATTGGATCTCTATCCATATGCATCATGCTTCAATATTGTTTAAATATCATGTTTTTGTATTTGGATGAGTTTTGGACAAATTGTATTTTCTGTTCAAAATCCATGTTTGGTAAAATACAGTTTTTAGTTTTTGGTAAAAATGATAAGATACAAAAATAGTTCATATTAATTGATATTTGAGCTAAACTTTTTATCACATGTTTATATATCAATGCAAAATGATAAAACTATTTTTGATAATTTTTAGGAGTGTTAAAAGATTTTTCAAAATATTTTTAAACTGTTTTTCTGATCCAGTTTTCTGTTCCAGGCTTCAACCAGTCGACTAGTCTTCTGACCAAGTCGACTTGGCATGAAGTCGGTCGACCGGGTCGGTCGACCGACGTGCACAGATCTGTGCACGTTTGGCAGGCGGGGACGGTCGACCGGGTCTGAGAGCGGAGCTCTCTGTTTGTTTGGGTCGACCGTCCGGTCGACCGTGGGCTGCCAACGGGCAAAAATTGACCGTTGGGACGGTCGACCGTTAGGCCAATTCTGGCAGTTTTGGCTGTCAACAGCTATATTTTTCTGGGGGCTATAAATACCCCATTAATAGCCAGTTTTCTCTAAGATTTTTTGTGCAAATTTTCCCGTACTCTCTGGTGTTTTCACTGCAATCAAAAGAAGTTTTTGAACTCATATTGAACAATCTATTTGGAGTTTTTGCTAGGGTTTGGAAAACCAAAGAAAAGGGTTTTTGGGAAAAGAGTTTTGATTCATCTTCTATATCTTTGTTTCAGTTTTTCCTAGGATTTTTCTTTGTGATTTTGATTTCCATTCCATTGGTTTTCTCCACACTTGAGCTCTAATCTACTATCTCTTCTATAGGATCTTTGTGTGGGAGAAGAAATTGTTTGTGGTTGTTGCTTAGACCACCAAGTTGTAAACCCAATCTTTTCTTGGCTTTGTGCCTTTGGGTTGTATCCCTCAAGTTGTGAGGTGATCCTTGTGTTTGCTTTGTGCTAATCCCTCAAGTTGTGAGGTGATTGTTTTTGTTGGATTGGAGCTTGCCTCAAGGAGGAGGTTGTGGTTGTAAAGAGAGGAGTTGGGTACTCCTTGTGAGAGTTCTTTGTGGACTAGCTAGTGGATTAGAAATCCTTCGTGTGTCGAAGGCGGGGATGTAGAGCTGGGTGCTCGAACCTCGAAACATATCTTGTGTTTGCGCTTGATCCATTGACTCTCTCTCTATCTCTCTCTTTACTTTGTGCCTTGCAACTATTCATATTGTGCATTCATAATTGCTTGGCTTGGTTGTGTGTGCATCACTTGTTGATTGCACTTGAGTGTATTGCATTAAGTTTTTAAATTCCGCATTGAGTTCATAGATTAGCTATATCACCTATTCACCCCCCTCTAGGTGATTTCAGTATATACATAGGTCAAAATACCCTCACATATATACGCTAAGTATCAGTACAGGCAAGAATCAGAGATCGTAAATACATATTGCATTATACATTCCAACATATGAGCACAATTATAAAGTTATCACAGGATGTGACATAATATTACAAGAATATTACATCACCGATAGGCGCAATTGTGAGAATACAAAGAGATATACAAGTATGTACAGTACAAAAAGTTCTCACAAGTTACAAAAGGAAAAGTCTGAAATAAACCTAGAGGGGGTGAATAGGTGTACTTGCTAATGATGCGGAATTAAAAATCAATTGCAACACACTATGTGTAACCAAAGAGTGTAGCCGAATTCTCAGTGAATGGCTCTAGACTATCTCCTCGAGATTCCTCAAAATTAAGAGTTAAGGTGCTATATGAAGTTTGGCCCAGAGGCCGTCCACTCTAGTTTTGATGATGATTAACTCATGTAGTTATGTGTACTAATAATCTTGTGATTTTAGTTTCAGATCTCTTATCAAGATGTTAGTAGGTGACTAGCTTCAACAAAGGTGGTTTGGAGCTATTCACATGGTGATTCAAGAGCCCGAGCGACAAGTTCATATTTTAGCACTGTTTGGAGTCAAGCTCGGTGAATCACGGAGTTTTGGATCGAGTCGGCTTGGATACGGCGCTCTACAAGAAGACATCGGTACCTAGTTTTGTTTGTGTTTTAGATCCATTTGCAAAGATTAGAATAATATGATATGCTCAAGTTCACTACACACACGCTTCATGTTTTGGTTTTATTTTTCTGTTTTTGGTTTAACCGATCTTGGTTTCATGAACAGATAGATCAAAACAAGTTTAAATGGTTTTATGTATAGTAGACTCATTCTATATACATGCATGCTTAACTTCCTAAACAAACTTAGTTTTGACTTACTTATTCATGTGTTTTATGTTTTGGTATTTTTAACAAAACATTTTTTGGAATTAAAGTCAAAAACATGGATATGTATATGGTTCTTGTATATTGGATTTCCATCCATATGCAACATGCTTCAATGTGTTTAAGTATCATGTTTTTGTATTTAAATGAGTTTTGAAAAAATCTGATTTTCTTTTGAAAAATCCAAGTTTGGAAAAATACAGGTTTTGGTTTTTGATAAAATTTGTAAGACACAAAAATAGTTCAAAATGTTTAATTTTTGTGTTGTAATTTTTATCATATGTTTATATATCAATGTAAAATGAGAAAACTATTTTTGTGGATTTTTAGAGATTTTATGCGAATTTTTAAGACTTTAAAAATCCAGTTTTTCAGTCCCAGATTTTGGATGCCAGGCTATGGCAGTCGACCGTAACGGTCGACCGGGCCAAGAGCAGGTCGACCGTAGCGGTCGACCGGACGTGCACAAGATTGTGCACGTAGCCGTGTCAGTCGGCCGGTCGACCGACTGAGAGCAACCCACTCTCGGGTTGCTCCCGATCGACCGAGCGGTCGACCAGACAGAGAGTGTTGCTCTCTGTTTCTGGGGCCGGTCGACCGGGCGGCCGACCGGTAGCTGCCAGCGGTCAAAAATCGACCATTGGCCGGTCGACCGACCGGTCGACCGGTAGGCCATTTCTGGCAGTTTTAGCTGCCAACGGCTATATTTTTCTAGGGGCTATAAATACCCCATTAGTGGCCAGTTTTCTCCAAGATTTTAAGAGCTAATTTTTTCTTACTCTCCAGTGTTTTCACAGCAATCAAAAGAAGTTTTTGGGCTTTAATTTGTATTCTAGGGTTTGGAAAATCAAAGAAAAGGGTTTTTGGGAAAAGTGTTTTTGATTTAACTTCTTCATCTTGGTTTCTAGATTTTTCCCAAGGATTTTCTTTGACTATTTGATTTCCATTCCTTTGGTTTTCTCCACACTTGAGCTACATCTACTATCTTATTCTATAGGATCCTTTTGTTTTGTGGGAAAAGAGATTGGTTTGTGATCTTTTGATCACCAAGTTGTAAACCCTATCTTTGCTTGGCTTTGTGCCTTTCCCTCTTGTGTAGAGGAGGTTGTGCAATTGGGTTGTATCTCTCAAGTTGTGAGGTGATCCTTGTGTAGCTTTGTGCTTATCCCTCTTGTTGTGAGGTGATAGTTTTGTTGGCTTGGTGCTTTGCCTCTAGTGAGAGGTTGTGGTTGTAAAGAGAAGTGTTAGGTACTCCTAGTTATTGTATTGCCTCAAATCCTCGGTGGAGGTTCCCTGTGTGGGAGTCCTGTGCGAACAAGCTAGTGGATTCGAAATCCTTCTGGGTGAAGGCGGGGATGTAGAGCTGGGTGCTCGAACCTCGAAAGAAATCTTGTTGTTTGCACTTGATCCATTGACTCTCTCTCTCTCTTTACTTTGTGCATTGTTCATATTGCTATATCATATACTTGCTTGTGTGTTGTTGCTATTAGTTTTAAATTCCGCATTTAGTTCACTAGATTAGCATTATCACCTATTCACCCCCCTCTAGGTGATTTCAATTGGTATCAGAGCCTACGCTCCTGATACTTAGGTCTAACAACCTAGGAGTGAGATCTTGGTTTGCTAATCTTCATTTGCATTTTCATTTGCACACATATAGTTGCACTCATGGATAGCCCTCCCATGTTTGATATTTCTAGACATGATTTTTGGAAGGCCAAGATGAGTTGTCATTTGAAAACCCTAGGACATCTAGTTTATCAAGCCACTACTAAAGAAGCCTACCCAAATGATACCAAGCATAAAAAGGCAAATGCATTAGCCCTTAAGACACTTAGAGCATCTCTTGATAAAGATCTATTACATGTATTTGCTCACTATGATTCGGCTTTTGCAGTTTGGAGTATCTTAACTTCTCCCGAGCTACCAAAGATTATCAACCAGATAAGGAGATCTAAGAGAGACAAGTCAGACGAGCATTGCCTCATGGTCCAAGGGAATGACTCCCTTGAGGTACAATCGGAATCTCAACTAGATAATTGCTCTAGTTCTTATTGCTATGGGTGTTTTGAAGTTCAAACCTTAAATGTAGAACTTGCTACAAAGCTTGAAAAATTCTTGGAAAAACATGATCTTTTGAAAAAGAAGAACTTTGAACTAAAAGAAAAAATGAAGGATTTGTGTTCAAGTTTTGAATTGACTTTGCAAGAGAAGGAAGAGATTGCTAGTGAACGTGACTCACTTAAATCCCAACTAGAACTTGCCTTAAAGGAAAATGAATTTTTGAAAAGCAAAAATGATTCTGATGATGTTTTGAAAAATAATGAAGCTTTATCTTCAAAATTAGATTTTATTTTAAAAGATAACCATTCTTTGAAAAATGAAATTGAATTTATTTCAAAAGAATTAGATTTAGTTTTAAATAAAAATAAATCTTTGAAAAATGATATAGATACTCATGTTTGCCATACTAGTGTAGCTTCACCTAGCACATCTATTGCATGCTCTACTTTATCTTCAAGTATTAAAAATGATATAAATGTTTTGAAGAAAAGTGTTGATTGTTTGGGCTTCACTTTGAGCCATTGTGCCATGAACCATACACGCTTGGAATCCTTAGTTCGAAAGAAACAAGTTCCATTCTTGCATGCACACCCTACACGGCATACACATGCTCCTCACGGACACAATCATCACACTATGTATGCTCATGTGTACACTTGTACACATTGTGGACGACAGGGCCACCTTGCTAGATTTTGCTATGATCGTATACATGATGAAAATTTAGAAAATAATTTTGTTTGGGTTAGGAAAGGTACTAACTCCTATGGACCCAAAAGAAAATGGGTACCAAAGACCACCCCTATGATATTTGATGTAGGTGTGGGCTCTCGCATCACGTGAGAGTGGCGGTACCTTGAAGTGGATGCGTTCCGTGCTTAAAGAAAATAATTTGGATGCATCACTTTCAAGGGGAGTTTGGTGGAGAGAACCACCATTGGTTTGGAGAACTAGAGAGGTGCCCTCATCGGTTTTGGTATCAATCTCTAACTCCCATTTATATTTGCATACTCTTCATGTCATTTATCATGTCATGTTTTATTGTTCATTATGCCTATGCCATGTTCATTAGAATAGTGATATACATGCTTAGTTATTTGAGACACCCATGTTTTATATGGATTTATATTTAGTGTTCTCACCTTGTTTTAAACTAATATGTATGCCCTAAATCTAATGCATATGCATATACATAATGATCATATGGATGTTTATGATTTTAGTTTTGATGATTAGTATGTCAAATACCATGATTATTAGACCATTAACATGCATGTAAAGCTTTTGAGTTCACCCATGTTTATATTGACCCATATATTGTGTTCTCACCCTTGTTTAGCTATCGTGTTTATCATAGTTTTAATAGCATGAGGATTTACATAATGATCTTATTTATATTTATTATGATGATTTATGTCTCGTTTTATGCTACATGATTTGATTACTTGTTTAGATGTTAGTTTTCATTAAATTAGGATATATACTTGTACATATAGTGGGCCACAAATAGATTATTATATGTTTGTGCTTGAACGCTCTTTTGTACCCATTAGATGTGCTAGTATAGTCTAGTTTTGATGATTCATGCATTCTAACTTGTATTCCCCATTTTGGATATGTTTTATGATCTTGTGTTTTCACTTCATGTATATGTCTATTTTGCCAAACTTTAAGATATACATGTATACCCCTTGAGTCATTTGCTTTTCATGCAAATCTTTATTATGGACTCAATTGTGTTTAGGGATATGTATGTATACTTTTTGTGTTGACAAAACATACATATGCCTTGAAATATAATTTGTTTTATTGAAAAATTTAGATTTTCATGTTTCATGTTTAAAGGAATTTAAATTTATCTTAATTGAATATTTTCATGTTGATGTGTTTCACATTACACTTGTACACTCACCTTATTTGATGTTTTCTCATGATTTTGTTTTCATGAGACTATGATTTGGGCTTTATGGATTTTTGAGTGTTTAGTGGTCATGTGATTTACATGTGTTTCATGAAAAACAATTTTATTTTTATTCCTTACTTGAAGGATTTCGAACTAGTTTTCAACTTTTTCATAACTAGTTCGTGTTCTTCGCTTTGGTAGAGTTTTTCAAACAATCTATATTTTCAAACCTATTTTTTGAAAACCCTACCTTCTATGGGCGGTTGGATGGGCGACCATGCCTATGTATGCTTTATATTGAAAATCATTTTAAACATGAGCATGATTGGGAGGATAGGAAATATGAGATATACACTTGATATTATTGTTATTTCAATTGGTATCATTGGATTATTTCAATTGGTATCAATATTGACATTTCTTGTATACTCATATATTTTTATGTATGTATGCTTACATTTCAAAGAGTACCAATTTCGATTGATATCTAATTTTTTATACATATATTTTGTTTATGCTAAGCTTGAGTTTTAATGATCATCATGTTTCAATTGATTAGTTCTCAATTGGTATTCTAATACAAGCTTAGACATTGTTTTATTTGATATTTCATAAAGGGGGAGAATACTCGTATTTTATCTTTCAATTGGTATTTGGTTTACCATTGGTTTTGTATTCCACTCCATTGCTTTATGATAGAAAATAATAATTTCATTTTGGTATCATATGTTTAAAAAGAAAAATACTTTCAATGGGTAAAATTGGTATCAAGATGCTTATGTGTTTACTCAATTGGTATCAAGATTTTGTTTATTTTCATTGGTATCTATTGATCTATTTCTTTCAATTGGTATCCATGAAAATTTATATTGATTTGTTTGATATCACCCCTTTATTGATTCTTTGTTTCGAACAAAAAGGGGGAGAAGAATGTTTTGTTTTTTCTTGGACCCCTTTGTTGATGATTGACAAAAAGGGGGAGAAGAATCTGAGTTTGTAGTTTATATGCATGTTTTTGTATGCATGTTTTATGTTTTTATTAAAGTTCAATTGGTATCAAAAGCATTATTTAAAGAACATGTTTATTTTGGGTATCAATAGCTTCATTAGTTTTGTTTTGCAAATTGGTATCAAAAGCTTGTTTCGAAAATGTATTTGTTTTATTTAATTGGTTTCAAGAGCATGTTTTAGAAATTTATGTGTTTTATGCATGTTGATGCATACATGTTTATGAATATTCATTGAATATATTTATTGTTTATGTTATGCTTGAGTTAAGGGGGAGCTTCTTTGAAGCTTAACTTTAATCCATGCATATATAACTCCATGAGTTTTGTCATCATCAAAAAGGGGGAGATTGTTGGCCCAGAGGCCTTCCACTCTAGTTTTGATGATGATTAACTCATGTAGTTATGTATACTAATAATCTTGTGATTTTAGTTTCAGATCTCTTATCAAGATGTTAGTAGGTGACTAGCTTCAACAAAGGTGGTTTGGAGCTATTCACATGGTGATTCAAGAGCCCGAGCGACAAGTTCATATTTTAGCACTCTTGGAGTCAAGATCAGTGAATCACGGAGTTTCGGATCGAGTCGGCTTGGAGACGGCGCTCTACAAGAAGACATCGGTACCTAGTTTTGTTCGTGTTTTAGATCCATTTGTAAAGATTAGAATAGTATGATATGCTCAAGTTCACAACACACACGTTTCATGTTTTGGTTTTATTTTTCTGTTTTTGGTTTAACCGATCTTGGTTTCATGAATAGATAGATCAAAACAAGTTTAAATGGTTTTATGTATAGTAGACTCATTCTATATACATGCATGCTTAACTTCCTAAACAAACTTAGTTTTGACTTACTTATTCATGTGTTTTATGTTTAGGTATTTTTAACAAAACATTTTTTGGAATTAAAGTCAAAAACATGGATATGTATATGGTTCTTGTATATTGGATTTCCATCCATATGCAACATGCTTCAATGTGTTTAAGTATCATGTTTTTGTATTTAAATGAGTTTTGGAAAAATCGGATTTTCTTTTAAAAAAATCCAAGTTTGGAAAAATACAGGTTTTGGTTTTTGATAAAATTTGTAAGACACAAAAATAGTTCAAAATATTTTATTTTTGTGTTGTAATTTTTATCACATGTTTATATATCAATGTAAAAAGAGAAAACTATTTTTGTGGATTTTTAGAGATTTTATGAGAATTTTTAAGACTTTAAAAATCCAGTTTTTCAGTCCCAGATTTTGGCTGCCAGGCTATGGCGGTCGACCGTAACGGTCGACCGGGCTAGGAGCCGGTCGACCGTAGCGGTTGACCGGACGTGCACAAGATTGTGCACGTAGCCGTGTCAGTCGGCCGGTCGACCGACCGGTCGACCGACTGAGAGCAACCCACTCTCGGGTTGCTCCGGTCGACCGAGCGGTCGACCGGACAGAGAGTGTTGCTCTCTGTTTCTTGGGCCGGTCGACCGGGCGGTCAACCGGTAGCTGCCAGTGGTAAAAAATCGACCGTTGGCCGGTCGACCGACCGGTCGACCGGTAGGCCATTTCTGACAGTTTTAGCTACCAACGACTATATTTTTCTAGGGGTTATAAATACCCCATTAGTGGCCAGTTTTCTCCAAGATTTTAAGAGCTAATTTTTCCTTACTCTCCAGTGTTTTCACAGCAATCAAAAGAAGTTTTTGGCTTTAATTTGCACAATCTATTTGGTGTTATTCTAGGGTTTGGAAAATCAAAGAAAAGGGTTTTTGGGAAAAGTGTTTTTGATTCAACTTCTTCATCTTGGTTTCTAGATTTTTCCCAAGGATTTTTTTTGACTATTTGATTTCCATTCCTTTGGTTTTCTCCACACTTGAGGCATCTACTATCTTATTCTATAGGATCCTTTTGTTTTGTGGGAAAAGAGATTGGTTTGTGATCTTTTGATCACCAAGTTGTAAACCCTATCATTGCTTGGCTTTGTGCCTTTCCCTCTTGTGTAGAGGAGGTTGTGCAATTGGGTTGTATCTCTCAAGTTGTGAGGTGATCCTTGTGTAGCTTTGTGCTTATCCCTCTTGTTATGAGGTGATAGTTTTGTTGGCTTGGTGCTTTGCCTCTAGTGAGAGGTTGTGGTTGTAAAGAGAAGTGTTAGGTACTCCTAGTTATTGTATTGCCTCAAATCCTCGGTGGAGGTTCCCTGTGTGGGAGTCCTGTGCGGACAAGCTAGTGGATTCGAAATCCTTCTGGGTGAAGGCGGGGATGTAGAGCTGGGTGCTCGAACCTCGAAACAAATCTTGTTGTTTGCACTTGATCCATTGACTCTCTCTCTCTCTCTTTACTTTGTGCATTGTTCATATTGCTATATCATATACTTGCTTGTGTGTTGTTGCTATTAGTTTTAAATTCCGCATTTAGTTCACTAGATTAGCATTATCACCTATTCACCCCCCCTCTAGGTGATTTCATGAAGCTCTCTTGGTTCAACACAAGTATGGACACTCAAACAATACCAAGCATGTATGAGATATGAACAATATAAAGTAATGTAAGATATAAGAGAGATAAAGTTTATAGATAGTGGATCAATGGCAAACAACAAGAAATGTTTTAAGATTCGAGCTACTGTTCTACGTCCCCGCCTTCACACAGAAGGATTTTCACTATATGTCTACACATGACCTTCCACCAAGGGACCTCCACTGAGGAATTATGACTTTACACTTGGAGTACACTACTCCTCTCTCAAATACAATCACCTCTACACAAGAGGGACCAAACCACAATCACCTCTACACAAGAGGGATAAGGCACAAAGCCAAACACAATCACAATCTCAATCACCTCTACACAAGAGGGATAAAGCCAAACCACAATCACCTCTACACAAGAGGGATAGGCACCAAGCCAAACCACAATCACCTCTACACTAGAGGGATGGACACAAACCCAAAGTAAAGAAGAGATTTCAATCTTGGTGATCACAATAGACCACAAACAATTTCCTCACAAAAATAAGATCCTATAGATAGGATTAGATATGATAGCTCAAGTGTGAGAAAATAAAGTGTTGAAAATGGAAACAACAGAGAAAAACACTTGAAAAAACACCAAATAGATAATGAAATCAAGATCAAAACAAATTTCCCAAAGGCCCTCTTTTTCTTGATTTTTCCAACACTTTAAAACAAATAAAAGATAAAACTTTTTGGCACAAAAACTCTTTTCAAACTTGCTGCAAAACACTTGAAAGATGGGAAGAGAAGCTCACTAAAAATATTTGATTGGTCACTAATGTTGCATATTTAATGTCACATTTCCATACTTATTTTAGAATAAAAGCCTGCATTGTCCTAATTATTTATTTAATTTATTTGCAGGCCCAATCCTTAAAGAGATGAAGAGAAATGAGCCCAAAAGCCCACCAGAATTCTGAATTAAATCAGAGTTAATTCGTACACTTAAAATCAGGGCAAAATCAAGAGGTTGAAACCGGTTGAGAAGAATCCTCTCAGAATCGATTGGTTAAAGCCAAGAATCCAAGGCCATTTCGTCAGAATCCGGAGCTCAAACGACAAAACCAACAAAGGATAAAGCCAGAAGAAACCCCTGGAGAGACCCACAAACAGGGTGTGGCCATCTGGCCACACCCTGGCCGCGTTTCCGGGGCAATCTTGGGGAGTTAGGGGGAGCGTGAACTCCCCCGACCTCCCCGGGATCTTGGTGGTTGGGTTTTTTGCCTATAAAAGGCCATTATGTGCACTGAAAATGGACGTGAAGGCAGATTAGGATTTAGCTTAGTTTTCATTCCTTAGTTTAGGTTTTTAGTCTTTCTTTTTATGTATGTACTTTGTATATAACTTAGGGTAGAAGAAGATTCATGTAAGTAAGAGAGAGGGGCTGATGTTGAGAGTGACACCGACGATGTACCCTACTCCTTTCTTTCATTGTCTCAGCAAGTAATAAAGGTAAATGCTTTGTTTGTTTTCTATTCTACTTTACTTTACATTTGTTTTGCTTTCATCTTCCTCTTCTACTTTACCTTGGTTGTTGTTGTTGAGTGTACAAGTGAATTCCAAAGCAAGTATAACTAAGCTACGTGAGAGCCAGCGATAGTTCATGAAGACGTTCTCCTCTTCCAAGATCCGCAGCACTTCGTTCTCGCTAGGCGTGACGATATAATGTGCACGGGGACTGAGCTCGAGCTTATGATCTATGCGTTGAACGCCTCCGAAGCAAAGGTAGAACATGCAACGGTTTCCAGGTAAGTCATCACTCAACCTAGGTAAGTATCTCTTCACTTTTCTTTACTTCTTTCTTTTCTTTCTTATTTTAGATCACCAACCACTTCTTCCAAATCGTTTTCATTCTTCTCTCCACTTCATTGTAAATAGTCGCTTTTATTGTTTTCTGATTTTCCACCTTCTTCATCTTTCATTCTCTTCTAACATAGCATGATCCTTTCACTTTTTCTTAACTTAAAAATAGAGAAGAACCTTCGCTTTTATTCTTAACGATTTCAATAAAGAACCGTAAAGCTTCCATCGTAAACCCTCCTTGTGGATCACGACCCGCATAGCCACTTGCTATAGCGGAAGAATTGAGCACTTGCACACTTATTTTCTTAAGTTCTATAATCTCGTATTTTGTGTGCAGGATTAGCCTCAATCAAATTTTGGCGCCGTTGCCGGGAGGGTAAACATGTTTTTTTATTGAAATCTGAATTTTTTTTGAAAATTTTTTTAGAACTAAACGAATTTTCTTTTCTGTTGCAGGTTACAGGGCAAGCAAAGCAGGAAAATAAGTTTGCAGTGACAAACAAGTGGTATTGGGCCTCTGCTCTAGAAAGCAGAGACCCATTGCCCTCTGAATTGCCGCGTTTCCACGGCAAAAGCCGCGGATCCACGGCAAGGAAGAGTTGATTACTAATAGCTTTTTGCAGGGCTGCTTAGTTTAAAAAAATTCTAGTTTGCTGCAACTTTAATTTTTCTTATATGCCATAACATAAGCCTGCTAATAATCAACGGTAAAAATATTTGTTGAAAAGATAAAAAATTGATTAGACATTTGCATTTTAGGCACGTGTCTTTTTAATTCCTTTATTTTTTACTGTTGAAGAGTGCTGGAGCAAGGTATGTTTGCATTGCATCTAGAATAGGACTATCTCTTGGTTGATTTATATCGCTTAGAGTGCATCTTATTTATCTTGTACACTTGCACAAAACTGATCTTAAGGGCAGCACCCAATAATAAGATAAGGTGGGGATTTAATCACCCTTCCTTAGCCTAAAAATCAGAATCCAAGCACTCACTAACCCAAGCCTAACTTAAAATGAGTAGACGTTGGCCCTACGGACATCTCGGACTCGATTAGGAGATTATCCTAATGGGAAAGGTGTTGGAACTTGACTCTTGCCAAATCAGTGTCTAGGAAAGGGATTAAGGGCCGAGAGCTCGAAGGTTGGTGGTTATTTAATTAAGGAACGTCTTTTGACGGAAAACCTCCCACCAACCTTGCCCTGACCTGGCTGATTAGCTTGTGGTCAAAGTCTACATTAAACCTCCTGTGGACAGTCTAACCAGTTAGGAGTCGTCTAGGTCTAGGTCTACCCTAACTTAGGTTAGAATTTTTTCTTTCTTGTTTGTTTATTGTGTGTTTTCTTTCTTTTTGTTTGTATTCCATTGTGTGATATGGCTTATAATAATAATTTTTCCAACTATAATAATAATCCATATTATACATCAAACTCTTTTTCAGATATTACCAACCCGGCATATCATGACTTTAACCAACCTAGTGTGCCGGATTGGTCTTATCCGAATCCATTTAACCCATGTCCCCCATCGTATGACTATAATTTCCATAACGATTTCAACTCTTCACAGAGTCAGTGGGGATTCACCTACCCCGAGTCCAATTTTCAACCACAGTGTCCTCCTTCTCCACCTAGTCCACACTATTTTCAAGAGTCATACTCAGTTCCACCAGTCCAAAATAGAAAACCATCAATTTTGGAACGGAGTATGCGTGAGTCCAAACAACAATCACAAAATCTGATGGACTCACAATTTCAACACCACTTCTAAAACAACTCTTCATCTTTTCAACAAGACAATGAACCCATCAACTATGAAAAGATGCTAGAAGCCATGACTCATGCTCAAAATGCTAGAAATCGTGACATAGATAGATGGTCGAATCTCTACGTTCCCACCGTCCTGATGTCACTTACCATTCTGTTAGAGCCGAAGAGTCATGTTGTTTTGGAAATCAAAATTCTATTTCAGAACAACCATTTGAACTTGCCCAAACTCCAAATTTTGAAAAAGATATTGATAGTTTGGCTAGTTTTCCTTTTCCTGAAATAGAACTTGAAAATGATTATGATCCTGAACCCCAACTTAGTGATTCAATTCTATTTCCTGATTCGATTATGACTCCGGTATCTTCACCTGACTTCAATCTTTTCCCGGAGTCAACATTGGATCCTGTCCCAATTCATAATGAAATTGAATCACCCATCTTTGAGGATCATATTGAACTTAACCAATTATACACTGTTGAAGATCCTATTGACAAATTGGCAAGTTCTCCATTTTTTGATATTGAACTCAATGAGATATGTGACCTAGATTCTCAAATCTGTGATCCAGTTCAACTTTCTGAATCAATCTTGACTCCCGTTTTGTTACCAAACTTGAGTAATATTTTAGAGTCAGTTTTGATTCCTCCACCTATCATTCCTGAACTAGAATCACCCATATTAGGTCACATTCCATTGTTGGACAATACATGTGGACTGGAGTTTCAACTTCTTGACTTAGACCCAATTTCTGAACCTATTTCGACTCCTGAACCTTTACTTGACTTAAGTCACCTCCCTGAGTCGGTATTAGTTCCTGTCCTTCCTGAGTCCAAGTCAACTGTTCAATCATTTCATACTCCATTCTTGGACAAGGTGGTTGACAAATTTGACTCCGAAATCAATTATGGAATATGGAAATTAGATGGGGTTAAATATTTAATAAAGATCCTTTATGGATACATCTTTTAGTGGGTTATATTAAAGTAATTTCTGGTGGGTTCCTCCGAGACCCAAGAAAAGTTGATTGGGCCATGTTTCGTGGACCAATCAGACCACCACCGGAACCACCACCTTAAGGTAACCATTTTCCTTCCCTTTCTTCTTTTTCATGCATCTATGCATTAATTCATACATTGAGGACAATGCATGAGATAGGTGTGGGGGACGGTCTAACATAACTTTTTTTTTTCTTTAAAAAAAAAAATTAACATTTTTCTTTACTTTTAAAAACTTTTTGAAAAATAGAAACATATTTTGACTTATTTTTGTAAGAAATTAAGTTAATTTTAAGGAATAGGAAAATCCAAATTAGGATTTCTTATACTTGATCAAAATAAGATTATTTGTTTGATTTTTAGAGTTAGGAAGATAATTTGTCAAGTAATTTTGTCTTAAACTTTACCTTGATAAAATATGCACACTTCATACACTTACACACTTAGGGTTCAAAAACAAAGATTCTTATGCCTTATAAAAAATATATATATATATATATAAACAAATCTAATTATTGATTAGCTAGGTGCTTTGGCCTAAGAAAGCCTTAGTATTTATGCAAAAGATAATTAGATGAGTTTGAAAAAAAAAAAAAAAAAAAAAAAAACACAAGTCTAATTATTGACTAGCTAGGTGCTTTGGCCTAAGCAAGCCTTGGTATTTATGCGAAAGATGATTAGATAAGTTTGAAAAGAAAAATCCTCCGATTAAGTTGGGTATTTGTGCCCAATAAAGCATAAGTATTCACGCCTAAAAAGAGATTCATATAATAAATTCCTTAGCTTTGTGGCCTTATTTGCTCGAGTCCTTAAGTCCTTGGGGGTGTTTCTCACCTGGTGCCCTAAAACCGTCTGGTTTGGGAGTCATCGATTAAAGGCCGTTACATGGGCAGATTAGAAAGCCTAATAAAACTAAGGAATAATACCACAAAAAAAAGTATATATATAAAAATAAATAAGGCATAAGAGTTAGAGTTAATGAACCCTTAGTCAAAATTTCACATTCACAAGGTGCATATGACTTAGGGTAAAGTAATAAACTAGATGAGAAGCACAATTTGACTCCTTACTTTGATTGATAACAAATTTTTGAATAGAGACTAAGTTTAGGAATGAAAAATTCGGCTTTCCTATAACTTATAGATTGCTTAGATCTTACAATCATATTTCAAATATTTTTCTCTTTCAAAATGCTTTTCAAAAATACTAACTCTTTATTTCTCTTTCTTTATGGATTTTGTGGGTCCAATCCGCTGAAAACCCTCACGAGACAAAACTCGTCCTCTAGGGGAACCTAGAGGTTTAACGGCTTGTTGCACATGCTCAGTGCAATCGCGCGACCTGCGAAAGTGGTCTAATAATCTCTAGTATAGTTTAGTTGTTTTGCTCGAGGACGAGCAAAAGATAGGTATGGGGGTGTGATTGGTCACTAATGTTGCATATTTAATGTCACATTTCCATACTTATTTTAAAATAAAAGCCTGCATTGTCCTAATTATTTGTTTAATTTATTTGCAGGCCCAATCCTTAAGGAGATGAAGAGAAATGAGCCCAAAAGCCCACCAGAATTCTGAATTAAATCAGAGTTAATTCGTACACTTAAAATCAGGGCAAAATCAAGAGGTTGAAACCGGTTGAGAAGAATCCTCTCAGAATCGATCGGTTAAAGCCAAGAATCCAAGGCCATTTCGTCAGAATCCGGAGCTCAAACGACAAAACCAACAAAGAATAAAGCTAGAAGAAACCCCCGGAGAGACCCACCAACAGGGTGTGGCCATCTGGCCACACCCTGGCCGCGGAAACGCGGCTTGGGCCGCGTTTCCGCGGCAATCTTGGGGAGTTAGGGGGAGCGTGAACTCCCCCGACCTCCCCGGGATCTTGGTGGTTGGGTTTTTTGCCTATAAAAGGCCATTATGTGCACTGAAAATGGACGTGAAGGAAGATTAGGATTTAGCTTAGTTTTCATTCCTTAGTTTAGGTTTTTAGTCTTTCTTTTATGTATGTACTTTGTATGTAACTTAGGGTAGAAGAAGATTCATGTAAGTAAGAGAGAGGGGCTGATGTTGAGAGTGACACCGACGATGTACCCTACTCCTTTCTTTCATTGTCTCAGCAAGTAATAAAGGTAAATGCTTTGTTTGTTTTTTATTCTGCTTTACTTTACATTTGTTTTGCTTTCATCTTCCTCTTCTACTTTACCTTGGTTGTTGTTGTTGAGTGTACAAGTGAATTCCAAAGCAAGTATAACTAAGCTACGTGAGAGCCAGCGATAGTTCATGAAGACGTTCTCCTCTTCCAAGATCCGCATCACTTCGTTCTCGCTAGGCGTGACGATATAATGTGCACGGGGACTGAGCTCGAGCTTATGATCTATGCGTTGAACGCCTCCGAAGCAAAGGTAGAACATGCAACGGTTTATAGGTAAGTCATCACTCAACCTAGGTAAGTATCTCTTCACTTTTCTTTACTTCTTTTCTTTTCTTTCTTAGTTTAGATCACCAACCACTTCTTCCAAATCGTTTTCATTCTTCTCTCCACTTCATTGTAAATAGTCGCTTTTATTGTTTTCTGATTTTCCACCTTCTTCATCTTTCATTCTCTTCTAACATAGCATGATTCTTTCACTTTTTCTTAACTTAAAAACAGAGAAGAACCTTCGCTTTTATTCTTAACGATTTCAATAAAGAACCGTAAAGCTTCCATCGCAAACCCTCTTTGTGGATCACGACCCGCATAGCCACTGCTATAGCGGAAGAATTGAGCACTTGCACACTTCTTTTCTTAAGTTCTATAATCTCGTATTTTGTGTGCAGGATTAGCCTCAATCAATATTGTTGAAAACAGCCTAAGAGAAGCCCTATATACAGCCTCTTAAAAAGCTAGCTGTCGGCAGCCAGAAAAGGTCAAAATTGACCTTCCGGTTGACCGGCCAGTTGACCGTCCAACGGTCATATTTCTGACCATTGTGACTCCGGTCAACCGCCCGGTCGACCGGGCGGTTGATCGGGCACAGCCTGTCGGTCGACCGCCCGGTCGACTGGCGCTACCCGAGTATTGGGTAGTTTCAGTCGGTCGACCGACCTTCTAGGCTGGCTTTGTGCACGTTTCTTGTGCACATCTGTTGACTGACCGGTTGACCAACCTCTTGTCTGGTCGACAGCTAGCAGAATCTGCCTGAGATTATAAAACTTAAAACCTTTCTTTTTAACTCCAATAAAATCCTATAAATTTCACAAAAATCAGTTTTTATAAATATTTTAATAACAAATATGTGTGACCAAATTCAACACCTATTATAAACTATTTGAACTATTTTGTGATATAGAAATTAGGTTTAAACACAACGTATTTTTCAAAACTTGGATTTTGAAATGAAAATCCATTTTCTCCAAAACTTGTATAAATACAAATACATGATATTGAAACATATTTAAAGCATATTGTGTATGGATAGAATCCAATACACATGTAAATAATATATCTATGTTTTCGAAATGAAATTCAAAATAGTTTTGTTAATTACAAAACTCTAAACACATGAATAGGATCATCAAAATAAGTTTTTCTAAATATATGAAGCATATATGTATATAGATGAAATCTAATATACATTAAACCATGTAAACTTATTTTGATTCTATCTATTCATGAAAACTATATATATGTATTTTCGAAATCCAAAACCGGTTATAATGAAAACCAAACATATTGAACTTGTGTGTGTGTGTGTGTGTGTGAACTTGTGCATATTTATTGGGAAAGAGTAATGTAGAGTTATTACACAAGTATTCAATTAAAGAAGAAAGGTTTAGAAACAACCTTTGTGCTTTGTCAATCCACAAATGTATTTAAAGATCAATATACCCTTTCCAATCTCCGCTATAGCAATGGCTATACCGGGTCGATTCTCCGGGAGAGCTAGCGATGGAAGCGTTACGGTATGGAGTGAAGAAATGAAAAACGAAATGTCTTCTATGTATTTACACAAATGCAAGAAGCAACATGAAAAGAAGTGATGTATTTGTGCATTATGGAAAAAGGAATCAAAAGAACTTGGATGAAGTGTGTTGCAAAGAAAGAAAAGCTAGTAAAGAAAGTGTTGGAAAACTTTGGATAAGAAAATACATGGCTAGCTAACTTTACCTCATTGCTAATTTACTAAACTCAATGGTGATGCTATATTGCCTCATGTTGATTCATTGGCAATAGGAATAACTTGCTTGTTTGTTCAAGTGTTTTACCGTTATGGAGATGAGTGTTCTCTTGTTCTTAGCTTGAAGTGTTCAATGATGAACTCTAGGATAGGTACTCAAAGATGCTAAGTTCGAAGAATCAACATTCATTCAAACATTCAAGACATAACAACAAATTAGCTTGAAGTAGAGAAGTTGTTCTTACAAGTAGCATATGTAGGTGATCCATCTCCATGTTCCATCAAAGGCACTTGTTCTAGACAAGGCTCTAAATGAGGCACACATGAGTCATATGGAGTATGAACAAGCAATTGCCAAGGGAAAGCAACTCTACTTCCTTGGTAAGTAAAAGAAATATCACAATGCAAGTATAAAGATAAGCATCATCCAAAGAGATAGAAGTTAGCTAGGTAAGTTCTTAGCTAGCCATGCAAATAGAGATTTAGCTATCCATTACACTAGAAACAAAGCAACTATTCATGATGTAAAGCAATAGAACTACAATATAACTAAAGCAAATGAAATAACACTAGAATGAAAACAAGAAATTAAAGCAAAGTAAAGTAAAGCGTACTAGAGATTGCAAAGAGATGAATTGAGCTCTTTTGATAAATCCTTGCCTACAAGAATGTCACTTTCTTGATACAAGCTTTCAAACAGCACTCTCTCTCTCACTTTGTCAAAATCTCTAGGAGGAAGAAAATGAAGACTAAAAACCTAGGAGAATAACAAAATACAAGAATTTCCCCTATTTTCTTCTCTCTCTTCTCTCTGTTGCACTCACGCAGACTCTAGTCCTCTATTTATAGCCCTCAGTGAGAAGCCTCTAGAGCCCAGATCGTTGGAGAAAAATCCGGGGCTCAACGGCCCAGATCCTGCCGCGCGCGCGGCAAGGCGCGGCCATTTGGAAACGGTTGGCTAACAACTTTCTGTTGTGAAGTTGTTACAAGTTTGTTAGCCACGTGGCTTTCTAGAACGTTGAGTTGGCGCGTGGATCTCCTTTGATTCTGAATTCAAACTTGGGCTCTTTTGGGCTTTGGATTAAATCTCTTTAATTATTGCTAATTAAAGAGATTTTGGGCTTTTTCTCTTTTAAGTTGTGGACCTGCAAAAATAGAGAGAAAAGGATTAAAAATCACATTTTTATATACAATATGCATGGTATGGAAGCGGTAAAATATGCAAATATGTATAACAATCACACCCCCATACCTAGCTTTTGCTCGTCCTCGAGCAAAACAAGAAAAGAAAAGAAAGAAAAAGAAAATCCTAACTAGTTTATTACACCACTTTCGTAGGTGACACGATTGCACTGAGCATGTGCAACAAGCCGTTAAACCTCTAGGTTTCCCTAGAGGAGGAGTGTTGTCTCCTGAGGGTTTTCAGCGGATTACACCCACAAAATCCATAAAGAAAAATAAAAAGGGTTAATGAAAATTTTAATCCATATTTTAAAGATTCTCCCTTAAGCTATAGGTTTCAGGTTACTCTAAACTTTTCATTCCTCTTATAAGTGTCTATTTGGAGTTTTGTTTTCAACTTAGGTTAAGATTTTAGGGAAAAGATCAAAAATCGGATTTTGCATCAATCCTAGGATATATACATCTATAAATATGAAGGATCTTTCTGAGACTAAGTTCATTTATTTACTAATATATATAACAATTTTTTTATTTATATATACAATATATATATATATATTTTATTTTCCTTAGCATCCTTAGGCTTTCTAGTTTACCCTTGTAACGAGTCTCTTACCGATGACTCCCAAACCAGACGGTCTTAGGGCACCAGATGAGAAAACATCCCTCGGGTTCGATGACTCGAGTAAAAAAGGCCACGTAGGAATTTAAGGACTTAGCCACCTTTAGGCGTGATCGGCAATGCTTCTTGAGGCACGGCACCAGCTTAGTCAGTGGCTAAGTATTTATTATTTATTTATGTACATCTTTTTTTTTCTTTTATTTTTAATTTTTTTTATTATATATATGTGTAAATAAAATCACGAAGTCTTTGATTAATCCTTCAATATGTTTAATGTTTATATCTAAAGAAAGAATCAAAATCTAGTAATTTTTCTAATCCTTTATTACTTAACCTAAAATCCAACTAAACTCCTCTTTTCAACTTATAATTAGAAATCTTAGTTAAGAGCTTCCTTAATCCCTAAAGTTAAGTTTGCTTCTTTAGACATGGATCAAGAATTTCCTTTTTTTTTATATATATTTTTATTTTTCTAAAAGAAAATAAAATCTAACAAGAAAGTAGAAAATCTATAAAGAAAGGTAAAATCTAAAGAGAAAACCTAAAAAGAAACTGAAAATCCTAAAAATAAAAATAAAAGGCCTAAAAGAAAATGAAAAATCCTATGTTAGCATCTACCCCCCCATACCTATCTCATGCATTGTCCCCAATGTATGCAAGATAAGAATATGCATGAAAATAGGTAAAGGATAAAAATCATCCCCTCTGTCTCTTTGGACCAGCGGTGGTGCTTGGTCCAGCAGACTGTGATCGTCTCAATGCCGCCTCTATACTGTCCAAACGAGAGGAATTCTCCTCGACCTTCTTCCTCAGACGAACTTGCCCTCTAAAGATCTTCTTCATGCCCTTCCAGACGGCGGACATGAAGGCTCGTGATTCTGTGGGGGGATCCTGTGTCCAGAATTGGGGCCCATCTACCTCCTCTAAGCTCTCCTCCGAAGAGGACTCCACAGGAATATCCTCAGGTTGGGCCCTAGGTGTCCAGAGGGCGTGTAAGCAACCAGTGTATGAGCTAGTGGGTCTCTCTGCTACAACATACACTCGGGGAAAGGAGTCAAATACATCGTCTGGTATGAAGTTTCTACACAGACGGGTAATCAAGACTGGATGGGAATACTTTGCACCCCGAGTGCGGGAGGAATTATCAAGTATGACATGGAAGATGGCCCTATTCAAACAAACCGTGTGTCTATGAGTCATTAAATCATGGATGATTTGTAACACGGGTCTGTTGAAAGTCGTGGTATGATCAAGTCCAAAAATATTGCGTTGGAGCCAACGTCCAATGCAATGTACATTTCTAAACGTGGATTGGGCTTTGAGCCCACGGTCCTGCTCTGTGCAGTGGACCCCCATGATGGGCATGTAATCAACCAGTGGCAAGGGGTCAGTATGATGGGGATGAATGGGGACATCGGTGATTTCAGCAATGAGTGGAATGGTGACAAAGATGTCACCTAATGGCATATGAACTGTGAATTGTTGTGTGTTATGATTAACAGATGCATGATCCAATGTGTTGTAAAATGTGGTGACCAATTCAGGGCAATAGTAAGCATCATTGTCATTGTTATCATAAACTAAGGAATACCAATTCCACGCACGTATTAGATCTACAAATATATGCCCATATCCCCCTTGATCATTCAAAAGTGTAGAGAAATCCCTTTCCACAAACAAACTAGGGGCCATAAATAACAGTAAAAATTAGAGCAAAGGAACCAAGGGACAAGAGATCAAACCACCCCCGGATTTCGTGGGGGAAAATCGAAAGAAAGGTGTGCAGAAGGCACCAGAGACAGCTTCGGGAAGAATGGGTCTGTTTCTGTCTCCAGGGAAAAAAAGTCAGTCAACCTGAACTCTTCCGGCGCTCCTGAGGTGTTAGAACGGCGGCGGAGCTGCGGCAGGGCGCGGCGGATTAGATGAAACTAGGGAGCAGAATTTTGGTGGAGGTCGGCTGTTGAAGGAATATTTCAGATCTGAGTGGATGTTCTCGTTTGAGGGAGGAAGATAGGTGAAAAAGAGTATTTATAGGAGGGGAAAAAATTGTTTCCAAATTTAACCCTAGGTCAAAGATCTATGTACAACCCTAGGAAAAGGAATTTGGAAATGAATGGAATCCTAGGGAAGAGAGAATCCTAGGAATTTGAAACTCTTTGAAGCACAAAAATCCCTAATTTTTATTTATTTATTTATTTATTTTTATTTATTATTTACAAAAAGTGTAAAAGAAAATTATTTACAAGTGTGGTCCCAAAATGATATGCAGGGAAATTCGGGGAATTGTACAGATGGAATTTGTCACAAATAAACTGGGTCATAAAGACCGAATTCATGAACTTCGTGTGACACAGATTCGGTGGTAAAGAATGGCTTTAGACGTTGTCCGTTCACAGTGAATATGTTGCCATTATTCGGGTCAAGAATCTCGATCGCACCGTGGGAAAAAACTTTGTGAACAGTGAATGGCCCTGACCACCTGGTTCTCAATTTACCAGGGAAAAGGTGGAGTCTTGAATTGTATAACAGAACCTTTTGTCCTACGACAAAAATCTTGTGGTGAATGGACTTATCGTGAAAAAGCTTGGTTCTGTGTTTCGTGATCCGAGCGTTGTCGTATACTTCGTTTCTTAACTCCTCAAGCTCAGATAACTGCAACTTCCATAGAACACCGGCTTTATCCAAATCTAAATTCAGCTGCTTTAAAGCCCACATTGCTCGGTGTTCTAATTCAACAGGCAAGTGACAAGGTTTTCCAAATATAACTCGATATGGAGACATACCGAGGACAGTTTTGTAGGCGGTCCTGTATGCCCATAAGGCATCAGTGAGTTTGATGGACCAATCCTTACGGTTCTGTCCTACAGTTTTCTCCAAAATGAGTTTTATCTGTCTATTCGTGACTTCAACTTGCCCGTTGGTTTGAGGATGATAAGCCGTGGACAATTTGTGAGTAATAGAGTATTTTCGCATCAAAGCTTCAAAAGCCCTATTGCAGAAATGACTCCCATTATCGCTTATTATCGCACGGGGGGCTCCGAAGCGAGAGATGATGTTTTCTCTTAAAAACTTAATGACAACATGGTTGTCATTCGTCCGTGTTGGAATTGCTTCAGCCCACTTGGAAACATAATCTACGGCTACCAAAATATATTGGTTACCGTAGGACAGAGGAAAGGGTCCCATAAAATCGATGCCCCAAAGGTCGAAAATTTCGACTTCCAAGATGGGTGTGAGGGGCATCATGTCTCTTTGTGTGATACGACCCGTCATTTGACACTTGTCACAAAGCTTGCAGAAATTATATGCATCCTTAAAGAGAGTGGGCCAGTAGAATCCACTCTGAAGCACTTTCTCAGCAGTTTTCCGTGGACTAAAATGTCCACCGCAAGCTAACTTGTGACAGAATGTCAAAACGCTCTGATGTTCATCCTCAGGAAGGCATCTACGTATGATTTGGTCAGGACAGTATTTAAATAAATACGGTTCATCCCAAAAGAAGAACCGCATTTGGCGCAGAAAATGGTGTTTTTCTTGTCCTGACCAATGAGAAGGTATTTTCCTGGTAGCAAGGTAGTTCACTATATCAGCATACCAGGGATCTCCACATATCTCAAAAATATGCTCGTCAGGAAAATCATCGTTAATCGGTATTCTCTCTTTAGGTGCATTTGGGATTCTCGACAAATGATCTGCTACCACGTTCTCAACGCCCTTTTTATCTTTAATTTCCAAATCAAACTCTTGCAAAAGAAGTATCCATCGAATCAGTCTTGCCTTAGCATCCTTCTTTTGCATCAAGTATTTTAGAGCGGAGTGATCAGTGAAAATAATAGTTCTGGACCCTAGCAGATATTGACGAAATTTCTCCAACGCAAAGACAACTGCTAAAAATTCCTTTTCAGTAGTTGTATAATTGAGTTGGGCCTCATTCAGTGTTCTGCTAGCATAATAGATTACGTGTTGCCTATTATCAATACGCTGCCCTAAAACAGCACCTATAGCAAAGTCAGAGGCATCACACATAATCTCAAAAGGCTTGGTCCAATCTGGTGCAGAGATGATCTATGCAGAGACA
The DNA here is from genome assembly GCA_038442645.1 of Agave tequilana. Taxonomy (NCBI): domain Eukaryota; kingdom Viridiplantae; phylum Streptophyta; class Magnoliopsida; order Asparagales; family Asparagaceae; genus Agave; species Agave tequilana. The sequence continues at coordinate 548,011 of JAVJIF010029864.1, read as the reverse complement.
AGTCTACTCTTAAGCTCTTTCCATGATTTTTGACATTCCTCATCAAAGATGAAGGGTACATCCTTTCCTAAGAGATTTGTCAAGGGTCTTGCAATATTGCTATACCCTTGAATAAATCGTCTATAGAAACCGGCGTGCCCTAAAAATGATCTAATGTCTTTTAAGCACGTCGGTTCAGTGAGCTTCGTTACGACTTCCACTTTGGACTTGTCTACCTCGATTCCTATTCTTGATACCTTGTGCCCAAGTACGATTCCTTGCTTGACCATAAAATGACACTTTTCCCAATTAAGTGTCAAGTTTTTCTCCATACAACGTTGTAAAACTAGCTTCAGATGGTACAAGCATTGCTCAAAGGAATCCCCATAGATCGAAAAATCATCCATAAAAATTTCCAAAAATTTCTCCACCATGTCCGAAAAGAGGCTCAACATGCAACGTTGAAACGTTGCAGGAGCATTGCAAAGACCGAAGGGCATCCTTCGGTAAGCAAATGTTCCAAAGGGACAGGTGAAGGTAGTCTTATCTTGGTCCTCGGGAGCGATTGGGATTTGGTTATATCCTGAATATCCATCCAGGAAACAGTAATACTCGTGTCCCGCCAATCTCTCCAACATTTGATCGATGAATGGAAGAGGAAAGTGGTCTTTACGTGTGGCGGTGTTCAACTTCCTATAATCAATACAAACTCGAATCTTCGTTGGAAGACGTGTTTGTATCAATTCTTTATTCTCATTCTCCACCACAGTAAATCCAGCTTTCTTAGGCACAGCGTGAACTGGACTTACCCATTGACTATCAGATATGGGATAGATAATCCCATTGTCTAATAGTTTCAATATCTCAGATCTAACAGCTTCTTGCATAAGAGGGTTAAGTCTACGCTGTGGGTCTCGTTTAGGCTTAGCATCTTCCGTCAAGTGAATCCTATGTTGGACAATGGCAGGACTAATCCCCTTGATATCAGCCATGGTCCAACCAATGGCTTCTCTATTTTTCCTTAACACAGTCAGAAGGTCCTCTTCTTGTTACTCAGTAAGATTGGATGCAATTATTACAGGAAAGGATTCCTTCTCATCTAAGTACTTGTACTTGAGATGGTCGGGAAGAACCTTAAGCTCAGAAGAAGGGACCGGATCTATAACTGGTTGCTCATGGTGCAAGGGAAGAATAGGTGTGGAATTAGTGGTCCGTTCAACATTTGATCCAACAATCTGATCCAGGTTGAAGTCATCCGACTCCAACTCAAACTCCTCTTCAGACTCATACTCAATTTCCTCCACATGTTCACTGGTCAATCCCTCAATCAAGTTCACTTCAAAAGAATCATTGTCCACATCCCTTGGCTGCTTCCCCAGATGGAAGACATTCACCTCTTTCGTCATATCTCCGAACGTTAACCGCATTGATCCATTTCGGCAGTTGATTATTGCGTTCGCGGTGGCTAAGAAAGGACGTCCGAGAATGACAGGTGTTTGCGCTCTGTGATTTTGTATGGGTTGTGTTTCAAGAACAACAAAGTCCACGGGGTAAATGAATTCCCCGACCCGTATCAAAACATATGTAATTTCCCCCTTGGGAATCTTTACAGAGTGGTCAGCCAATTGAATAGTCATCTGGGTAGGACGAAGGTTGCCTAACCCTAACTGCTGATAGACGGAAAAGGGGAGAAGATTGATGCTCGCGCCCAAGTCAAGCAAAGCCCTATTTATGGTGGTCTGCCCTATGATACAAGAAATGGTAGGGCTCCCTGGATCTTTGTACTTCACAGGGATAGGACCATTGAGCAGTTCACTTATGTTGGAAGCCAAAAAGACTTTTTTAGGGACATTTGCTTTTCTCTTTTTAGTACACATTTCTTTCAGAAACTTGGCGTAGGATGGGATTGTTGAATAGCATCTAAGAGAGGGACATTGATTTGTACTTGGTTGAATATCTCTCTTATCTTCTCCATGTGAGCATTCATCTTATGATTTGTGAGCCTATTTGGGAATGGGACAACAGGCTTATATGTTTGCTCATCAACTTTCTCTTTTCCTTTAGACTGGAAAGTGGATGGTTGTGTGCTTGATGAAGGATTATCTTGCAAAGGCTGGATTGGAACAGAAAGTGGTGGCATTGGCACAGATTTGGGAGAATGATTTGAAACCTTATTATCTACATGTTTCCCAGATCTAAGGATTTGAATGGCTTGGCATTGGCTGGGTCCCAAGTCTTCAACTTCGTGCAGAGGAAAATGGGCTTTGGGATTGGGCACAGGTTGGCTAGGTAGTATTCCTTTTTGTCTTTCAGTCAAAGAGTTAGCCAACTGCCCTATTTGAATTTGCAATTTGTTCATATCCTGCTGCTGATTGTTCATCATTGCGGCTTGGGTCTTAGATAAGGTCTCTATCATTTTCTCTAATTCAGAAATTTTCTTGTCTGAAGGATTGGGTGGTGGATGATGCTGAAACTGGGGCTGAAAATTTGCTTGGTAAGGCACAGGATGTTGATATGACTGGAATCTGGGTGGACTCTGGTATGAATGAACATTTGGTGGGTTCTGGTGGTAAGTCGGTGGATGAGACTGAGCAGGGTATTGTTGTGGAAATGGTTGCTCGGCTGCTCAGGGCAGACTGACTCCAAGAGAAATTCGGATGGTTTCGCCATCCCGGATTATAGGTTTTGGAGTAAGGATTGTAAGTGGGTCTGGTGTACGTGGCATTTGTACTCTCCTGAAACATTTGAGTTTGATAAACTGGACACTCCTCAAACAGATGATTCAGATCATGGCAGTAGGTACAACCCGGATTAACAACAGGTGTTGGATTGACCTGATTAACAGAAGAATTTTCCCTGGACTCTAGCAATTCAATCCTCTTCATCAACTGAGTTATCTTAGCTTCTGCAGCTATCGAGGATTCTATCGAGTGTAAACCGGTTCTGGAATTTGTGGGTGTAGGTTTCTCAGTACATGATTCCCACTGGACTGTCTTTTCCGCTAAGGCCTCAAAAAGATCCCAACCCTGATCTTCATCCTTCTTTAAGAATTCTCCTTGACACATGGTTTCAAGGAGCGTCTTAGTCTGATAATCAAGCCCATCATAGATAATCTGGCACTGGTGCCATTTTTCTATACCGTGATGGGGACACATGGCTACTAGGTCTTTGAAGCGCTCAAAATACTTCCAAAACGGTTCATTGGCTTCTTGTTTGAACTGCATTATATTCTTCCTCATAATAGCTGTCTTATGGATAGGATAAAACTTTTTAAGAAAGACCTTAACGAAATCATCCCAAGAAGAAATTGAGCTAACTGGGAGATTATAAAGCCACTTCTTAGCGATATCCTTAAGTGCAAAGGGGATGAATCTAAGTCTGACAGCATCATCGGTAAGCTGGGAAATCCTCATCATAAGGCATACTTCTTCAAACTCTCGAATGAAGAAGTATGCATCCTCAGATTCAAGGCCATAGAATCGTGGAAGTGTGTTTATGAACTGTGGCTTCAACTCAAAATTATTTCCATTAGTGTTCGGGAGGAGAATACAAGATGGAAGTGATGTGCGAATAGGATAGAACTTGTCTTGCAACGAAACGTTGGTGGTCATGATTGTGTCGAGTGGTGGTGTATGTGGCAGTGTAGAAGTTCTTACAAGCCTAGCAGAATTCGGATCCTGATACCACTCTTGCATACAATTACACAATCAACGTGCACCAATCACACAGGCGGAAAACGAAAAATAACAAACAAGAAAAAAAATCAATCCAAGCTTTCTAGGTTTCCTGGACCTAGACGACTCCTAACTTTAGATCGTCCACAGGAGGTTCGGTGTAGACTCTGACTATAAGCAAATCAGCCAGGGAAGGTCAAGGTTGGTGGGAGGTTTTCCGTCAGAGACGTTCCTTAATTAAGTAACCAGCAACCTTCGGGCTTTCGGCCCTCAACCCCTTTCCTAGACACTGATTTTACAAAAGTCACTTTCCAACACTTTTCCCCCTTAGGATAATCTCCTAAGTGAGTCCAGATGTCCCTAGGGCCAACGTCTAGCAATTTTTATTTAGAAGCTTAGGATTGTGAGTGCGTGGGAAAATGATTTGTGGGCTAAGGAAAGGGTGATAAAATCCCCCCCTTATCTTTCTTATGGGTTATGCCCTTAAAGTTAATTTGTTCAAGTGTACAATATAACAAACAAGGTTCACTCAAAGCGTAATTAAATCAAGCAAAGAGTGATTCCTAGTCTATATGCTATGCTTACGTACCTTGCCTCCAGCACTCTTCAACAGTAAAAGTAAAGGAATTGAAAGACACGTGCCTAGAATGCAAATGTCGAAACAATTTTTTTAACTTTTCAACTAATTTTTTTACTGTTGATTATTAGCAGGTAATAGGTGAAGCAAACAAGATTTTATGTATTGCAGCAGCAGTATTTTGCAGAGAAGCAAGCCCTGCAGAAAAGTGGTCAGTAGTCAACTCCTCCTTGCCGCAGAACCGCGGCTTTTGCCGTGGGAACGCGGCAAGTCAGAGGGCAACTGGTCTCTGCTTTCGAGAGCAGAGGCCCAGAGCCGCTTATATGTATTCTGCAATGCAAGTTTTCCTGTTTTCTTCACCTGTAACCTGTAACAGAGAAGAAGATTCGTTTAGTTCTTCACTTTTAACCAAAAACCGTTGCTCTCCCCGGCAACGGCGCCAAAAATTTTATTGGGAAAGAGTAATGTAGAGTTATTACACAAGTATTCAATTAAAGAAGAAAGGTTTAGAAACAACCTTTGTGCTTTGTCAATCCACAAATGTATTTAAAGATCAATATACCCTTTCAAATCTCCGCTATAGCAATGGCTATACCGGGTCGATTCTCCGGGAGAGCTAGCGATGGAAACGTTACGGTATGGAGTGAAGAAATGAAAATGAAATGTCTTCTATGTATTTACACAAATGCAAGAAGCAACATGAAAAGAAGTGATGTATTTGTGCATTATGGAAAAAGGAATCAAAAGAACTTGGATGAAGTGTGTTGCAAAGAAAGAAAAGCTAGTAAAGAAAGTGTTGGAAAACTTTGGATAAGAAAATACATGGCTAGCTAACTTTACCTCATTGCTAACTTACTAAACTCAATGGTGATGCTATATTACCTCATGTTGATTCATTGGCAATAGGAATAACTTGCTTGTTTGTTCAAGTGTTTTACCGTTATGGAGATGAGTGTTCTCTTGTTCTTAGCTTGAAGCCTCATATGAATTCATTGGCTCTCTAGATAGATGTTCAATGATGAACTCTAGGATAGGTACTCAAAGATGCTAAGTTCGAAGAATCAACATTCATTCAAACATTCAAGACATAACAACAAATTAGCTTGAAGTAGAGAAGTTGTTCTTAAAAGTAGCATATGTAGGACATCCATCTCCATGTTCCATCAAAGGCACTTGTTCTAGACAAGGCTTTAAATGAGGCACACATGAGTCATATGGAGTATGAACAAGCAATTGCCAAGGGAAAGCAACTCTACTTCCTTGGTAAGTAAAAGAAATATCACAATGCAAGTATAAAGATAAGCATCATCCAAAGAGATAGAAGTTAGCTAGGTAAGTTCTTAACTAGCCATGCAAATAGAGATTCAGCTATCCATTACACTAGAAACAAAGCAACTATTCATGATGTAAAGCAATAGAACTACAATATAACTAAAGCAAATGAAATAACACTAGAATGAAAACAAGAAATTAAAGCAAAGTAAAGTAAAGCGTACTAGAGATTGCAAAGAGATGAATTGAGCTCTTTTGATAAATCCTTGCCTACAAGAATGTCACTTTCTTGATACAAGCTTTCAAACAACACTCTCTCTCTCACTTTGTTAAAATCTCTAGGAGGAAGAAAATGAAGACTAAAAACCTAGGAGAATAACAAAATACAAGAATTTCCCCTATTTTCTTCTCTCTCTTCTCTCTGTTGCACTCACGCAGACTCTGGTCCTCTATTTATAGCCCTCAGTGAGAAGCCTCTAGAGCCCAGATCGTTGGAGAAAAATCCGGGGCTCAACGGCCCAGATCCTGCCGCGCGCGCGGCAAGGCGCGACCGTTTGGAAACGGTTGGCTAACAACTTTCTGTTGTGAAATTGTTACAAGTTTGTTAGCCACGTGGCTTTCTAGAACGTTGAGTTGGCGCGTGGATCTCCTTTGATTCTGAATTCAAACTTGGGCTCTTTTGGGCTTTGGATTAAATCTCTTTAATTATTGCTAATTAAAGAGATTTTGGGCTTTTTCTCTTTTAAGTTGTGGACCTGCAAAAATAGAGAGAAAAAGATTAAAAATCACATTTTTATATACAATATGCATGGTATGGAAGCGGTAAAATATGCAAATATGTATAACAATCACATATCAATACTAGTATATCTTTACACAAGATCTAAATACAAAGTTAAACTAATCACAAACCGAAGTCTTCGTGTAGAACTCCTTCCACAAGCCGACTCGATTCAAACACGATCCAAAGAGCTTGACTTCCACCGAGTGCTAGATGCGATCTTGACGTGCGAGCTCTTTAATCTACATGTGTTAGCTCCAAAACTCTTTTGTTGAACTTAAACACCTACTAATTGTTGCCCAAAGGCCTTCCACTCTAGTTTTGATGATGATTAACTCATGTAGTTATGTGTAATAATTATCTTGTGACTTTAGTTTCAGTCTCTAATCAAGATAGTAGTTGGTAATTAGCTTCAACAAGATAGTTTGGAAGCATTCACATGATGATTCAAGAGCCCGAGCGTCAAAGATCACACATAGCACTCATTGGAGTCAAGCTCGATGAATCACGGAGTTTTGGATCGAGTCAACTTGGAGTCGGCACTCTACAAGAAGACATCGGTACCATAGTTTAGTTTTGTGTTTAGATCCAAATTGTAAAGATTAGAATAGTATGATATGCTCAAGTTCACAACACACACGTTTCATGTTTTAAATATTGATTTTCGGTTTTAGGTTTAACCGATCTTGGTTTTCATGAATAGATAGATTCAAAACAAGTTTACATGATTTAATGTATATTAGATTTGTTCTATATACATGCATGCTTCAACTATTTAGACAAACTTAGTTTTGACATACTTATTCATGTGTTTTATGTTTTGGTATTTTTAACAAAACATATTTTGGAATTAAAGTCAAAAACATGGATATATATATGTTTTATGTATATAGGATTATATCCATATACATCATGCCTAAATGTTGTTTAATATCATGTTTTTGTATTTGGATGAGTTTTAGACAAAACGTATTTTCTATTCAAAATCCAATTTTTAGAAAATACAGTTTTTGGTTTTTGGCAAAATTTCTATAACACAAAAATAGTTCAAAATGTTTGAGATTTGTGTTAAACTTTTTAACACAAGTTTGTATTTCAATGAAAAATGATAAAACTATTTTTGTGAATTTTAGAGGTTTTATGAGAATTTATTGAATAAAAAAAACCATAGTTTTTCAGCTCTGCTCAGCTGCTGCCAGGCTAGATCGGTCGACTGCACGGTCGACCGGATCAGGAGCCGGTCGCCCGTGACGGTCGACCGACGTGCACGGATACGTGCACGCTGGCTGCCCCATGGGCCGGTCGACCGCACTGTCGACCGACTGAATGCAGGCTACTCTCTGTTTTCTACGGTCGACCGCCCGGTCGACCGGTAGCTGCCAACGGTCAAAAATTGACCGTTGGACGGTCGACCGGTAGTGCATTTTTGGCAGATTCTGCTGCCAACGGCTATATTTTTCTGGGGGCTATAAATACCCCATTAATGGCCAGTTTTCACTAAGAATTTTTGGACGAAAATTTCATACTCTCCAGTGTTTTCACAGCAATCTAAAGAAGTTTTTGGATTTAAATTGAACAATCTATTTGGTGTTTTTGCTAGGGTTTGAAAAATCAAGAAAGGGTTTTTGGGAAAAGATTTTGATTCAACTTCTTCATCTTAGTTTCTAGTTTTTCTCAAAGATTTTCTTTGAGTTTTTGATTTCCATTCCTTTAGTTTTCTCCACACTTGAGCTACATCTACTTTCTTACTTTATAGGATCTTTGTGTGGGAAAAGAGATTGTTTGTGGTTGTTGTTTAAACCACCAAGTTGTAAACCCTATCTTAGCTTGGGTTTGTGCCTTTCCCTCATTGTGTTGAGGAGGTTGTGCTATTGGGTTGTATCCCTCAAGTTGTGAGGTGATCCTTGTGTAAGCTTTGTGCTAATCCCTCAAGTGGTGCGGTGATTGTTTTGTTGGCTTGGAGTTGTGCCTCAAGGAGGAGGTTGTGTTTGTAAGGAGAGGAGTTGGGTACTCCTTGTAATTGTTATTGCCTCAAATCCTCGGTAGAGGTTCCCTTTGTGGGAGTCCTTTGTGGACAAGCTAGTGAAGTTGAAATCCTTCTGTGTGAAGGCGTGGATGAAGAGCTGGGTGCTCGAACCTCGAAACATATCGTGTTGTTTGCGCTTGATCCCTTGACTCTTACTCTATCTCTCTCTCTCTCTTTACTTTGTGCCTTGCATTATTTCATATTGTGCATTCATACTTATATGCTTGGCTTGGTTGTGTGCATCACTTGTTGGTTGCATTGTTGTAATTGCAATTAATTTTTAAATTCCGCATTAAGTTCACTAGATTAGCATTATCACCTATTCACCCCCCCTCTAGGTGATTTCAATTGGTATCAGAGCCTACGCTCCTGATATTTAGGTTTAACCACCTAGGAGTGAGATCTTGGTTTGCTAATCTTCACTTGCATTGTTCATTTGCACACATATAGTTGCACTCATGGCTAGCCCTCCTATGTTTGACTTTACTAGACATGATATTTGGATAGCCAAGATGACTAGTCATTTAAAAAGCCTAGGACATCTAGTTTATCAAGCCTCTACTCAAGAATCCCACCTAAATAATAGCAAGCATAAAAAGGCAAATGCATTAGCACTTAAAACACTTAGAGCATCTCTTAATGAATATCTTTTACCTGTGTTTGCTCATTTTGATTCAGCTTTGGCAGTTTGGAGTATATTGACTTCTCCTGAGCTACCAAGGATTGTCAACAAGTTGAGAAGATATAGGAGAGACGAGTCCGACGAGCATTGCCTCATGGTCCAAGGGAAAGACTCCCTTGAGGTACAATCAGATTCCCAACTAGATGATAGCACTAGCTCATATTGCTATGGATATTTTGAAGTTCAAAATTTGAATGTAGAACTTGCATCTAAACTTGAAAATTTTGTTGAAAAACATGATCTTTTGAAAAAGAAACATTTTGATTTAAAAGAAGAAATGAAGGATTTATGCTCTAGTTTTGAATTGGTTTTGCAAGAGAAGGAAGAGATTACTAGTGAACGTGACTCACTAAGATCTCAACTAGACCTTGCCCTAAAAGAGATTGATGTTTTAAAAAGCAAAAATGATTGTGATGATGTTGTGAAAAACAATGAGGTTTTATCTTCTAAATTGGATTTTGTTTTAAAAGATAACTGATCGAGTTTTTTTTCCTGCACACAAAATATAAAATATTAGATCTGAGAATTAAAGGTGTGCAAATGCTCAATTCGAATCCGCTATAGCAAGGCTATGCGGGTCGTGATCCTCAGGGAGGGACTAGCGATGGAAGCGTTTGTAAGATTCTCTAAAATTTTTATTTATTTTATTAGTTATGATGGTATTTACAAGGAAGTGTGGTGAAAAGAATTTCAGAGAGATAGAGATAGAAATCTAAACTAAAGAAAGAAAGAAAGAAAGAAACACATACCTCTTCAGTCTGCTTACCTTTTGAACCGTTGCGATGATTTACCTTTTCTTGGAAGGCGTACAAGAATGGCGTATAGGATCGTCCGCCTTCTTAATCTACACTATGAAATAAAAGACAAACTAACGAAGGTTTGTTCATCTCCATAGACCATCAAGGGCTCTTCTTCGGCTAGGCAGTCTCAACGCAATTGGGTCTCATGGTTCACAAGACATTAGAGAGAAAATAGAAGAAAACAAGAATAAAAGAACACAAGAATAAACATGAAATAAAGAATATAAACAAATCTCAAGTGGATTTCATTAACAATGGAAGAAAAGTAGGCTTACACCGCTGTCACCTCAGTACAAGCATGGACTCCTTCCTCCATGAAAACTTCCTCCACTCTCAGTTACAAAATTTACAAAAGAAAAATGAAAATAAAATCTAACCTAAACTACAAGTTAGCCTAAGAAACCCTAGATTTCTCTGTTGGATTCTTTGTGCCCTTCTCTGTTGCTCTGCAGGGGTATTTATAGGAGCTGGAAGAAGTAGAGTCCCAGTACAACTCTGTCCTGCAACTTGTTATCATGTTGATCACTGAATATGTCTTATCTGCGGATTGAATTAGAAAGTTTGATTAACATAAGAGTTGTAGGTCTTCCAGTCTTATTTCTGGAGCATCTTGTATCATTGGATTTGAATATCTGTAGTAAAAGTTATGATCTGAATACTAAAATGTGTACAGTCTGAATCCGAATTTTTTTTGAATTTTTATCTTTGCACTCTTCTCCTTTTATCTTCATCCTGCAAGTATTTAGGATTGAATAGAAGTCTATCCTTCCCTCTTCTTTTAGTATTTGCAACAATTGCCCTTAGTAATTATAATTTTGACAATTGTTAATTGCAACTTTTACATTGGGCTTTAAACATGGGCTTTTGGGCTTCTTTTGAGGCTTTATTCTTTTATTTTTATTTCTCAAGGCCTGCACACAATAAATCACAAAATATTAATAAATGTGCAGAATTATATGAATAAATATGAAAATGTGATGGTAAATATGATGATAAAAATGCACTTTTCACTACCAATCACACCCCCACACTTATCTTTTTGCTCGTCCTCGAGTAAAACAAAGAAAAAGAAAAATTAATCTAACCTAACTCACTTTCGTAGGAATCACGGTTGCACTTAGCATGTGCAACAAGCCGTTAAACCTCTAGGTTACCTTAGAAGACGAGTGTTGTCTCGTGAGGGTTTTCAGCGGATTACACCCACAAAATCTATAAAAAGAAAAATATTTGAATTATATTTGAAGAGACTAAGTAGTCTATAAGTTTTAGGATTATCATTTTTATTCATTCTTTAAACTTAGTCTTAATAAAGTGAATTGTTATTCATTTTAGGTAAGGATTAAAATTGAATTTCTAATATAGTCTTTTTCGTTACCAAAAATCATATGCATCCTTATGAATTTACACTAGGAATTCCTTAACTTGGACTCTCATGCCTCTTTATTATATAAGTATTATTATTATATATATATATATATTATTTTTTTTTGATATGTATAATCATCTAATTTTCTTTCGTGTAAGTATCAAGGCTTCTTGAGGCCCTAATACCTAACTAATTGATTATTAGATGTGTTAGTACATATAAGTAATTTTTCTTAGTTTAGGCTTTCAGGTGAGAAAACACCCCGCGGACTCAAATTCGAATGAACTAGGCCACAAAACTAAGGTTTTATTATTATTATTATTATTTTTTTTACACTCACCTTTAGGCGTGAATACTTATGCTTCTTGAGGCACATGTATCCAGCTTAATTAGTGATTTTCCTTTTCTTTTTTATATATATATGAGGCACAAAGGTCTTTGTCTTAGAATCCTAGATATGCATTAGGTATGCACATTTCATTAAGGTAAAAAATCAAGACTAATTACTTATTCAATTTCTCCTCCTATACCTAAAATTTAAACAATTTATTTATTTTGACCAAGTTTTTAGAAATCCAAATCATGATTTTCCTAATCCTTAAAACTAACTTAGATTTCTTTCAAAAATAAGTCAAAATATTTCCTTTTTATAACATTTTTTTTAATTTTTTTATTCGCAAAATTTTGTCAAAATTTTTATTGAGATTTTACCTGCACACAAAAATAAAGATGTTAGATTTAGAAGTAATTGTGCAGGTTCTCAATTCGAATCCGCTGTAGCAAGGCTATGCGGGTCGTGATCCTCAGGGAGGGACTAGCGATGGAAGCGTTTGTAAGATTATCTAAAATTTTTATTTATTTTATTAGTTATTATGGTATTTACAAGGAAGTGTGGTGAAAAGAATTTGAGAGAGATAGAGATAGAAATCTAAACTAAAGAAAGAAAGAAAGAAAGAAACACATACCTCTTCAGTCTGCTTACCTTTTGAACCGTTGCGATGATTTACCTTTTCTTGGAAGGCGAACAAGCATGGCGTATAGGATCGTCCGCCTTCTTAATCTACACTATGAAATAAAAGACAAACTAACGAAGGTTTGTTCATCTCTATAGGCCATCAACGGCTCTTCTTCGGCTAGGCAGTCTCAACGCAATTGGGTCTCATGGTTCACAAGACATTAGAGAGAAAATAGAAGAAAACAAGAATAAAAGAACACAAGAATAAACATGAAATAAAGAACATAAACAAACCTCAAGTGGATTTCATTAACAATGGAAGAAAAGTATGCTTACACCGCTGTCACCTCAGTACAAGCATGGACTCCTTCCTCCATGAAAGCTTCCTCCACTCTCAGTTACAAAATTTACAAAGAAAAATGAAAATAAAATCTAACCTAAACTACAAGTTAGCCTAAGAAACCCTAGATTTCTCTGTTGGATTCTGTGTTCCCTTCTCTATTGCTCTGCAGGGGTATTTATAGGAGCTGGAAGAAGTAAAGTCCCAGTACAACTCTGTCCAGCAACTTGTTATCATGTTGATCACCGAATATGTCTTATCTGCGGATTGAATTGGAAAGTTTGATCAACATAAGAGTTGTAGGTCTTCCAGTCTTATTTCTGTAGCATCTTGTATCATTGGATTTGAATATCTGTAGCGAAAGTTATGATCTGAATACTAAAATGTGTACAGTCTGAATCCGAATTTTTTTGAATTTTTATCTTCGCACTCTTCTCTTTTTATCTTCATCCTGCAAGTATTTAGGATTGAATAGAAGTCTATCCTTCCCTCTTCTTTTAGTATTTGCAACAATTGCCCTTAGTAATTATAATTTTGACAATTGTTAATTGCAACTTTTACATTGGGCTTTAAACATGGGCTTTTGGGCTTCTTTTGAGGCTTTATTCTTTTATTTTTATTTCTCAAGGCCTGCACACAATAAATCACAAAATATTAATAAATGTGCAGAATTATATGAATAATATGAAAATGTGATGGTAAATATGATGATAAAAATGCACTTTTCACTACCAATCACACCCCCACACTTATCTTTTTGCTCGTCCTCGAGTAAAAACAAAGAAAAAAAAAATTAATCTAACCTAACTCACTTTCGTAGGAATCACGGTTGCACTTAGCATGTGCAACAAGCCGTTAAACCTCTAGGTTACCTTAGAGGACGAGTGTTGTCTCGTGAGGGTTTTCAGCGGATTACACCCACAAAATCCATAAAAAGAAAAATATTTGAATTATATTTGAAGAGACTAAGTAGTCTATAAGTTTTAGGATTATCATTTTTATTCATTCTTTAAACTTAGTCTTAATAAAGTGAATTGTTATTCATTTTAGATAAGGATTAAAATTGAATTTCTAATATAGTCTTTTTCGTTACCAAAAATCATATGCATCCTTATGAATTTATACTAGGAATTCCTTAACTTGGACTCTCATGCCTCTTTATTATATAAGTATTATTATATATATATATATATATATATATATTATTTTTTTTTTGATATGTATAATCATCTAATTTTCTTTCGTGTAAGTATCAAGGCTTCTTGAGGCCCTAATACCTAACTAATTGATTATTAGATGTGTTAGTACATATAAGTAATTTTTCTTAGTTTAGGCTTTCTAATCCACCCATGTAGCGAACTTAAAGTCAGTGACTCCCAACCGGTCGGCTTTAGGGCACCAGGTGAGAAAACACCCCGCGGACTCAAATTCGAATGAACTAGGCCACAAAACTAAGGTTTTATTATTATTATTATTATTATTTTTTTACACTCACCTTTAGGCGTGAATACTTATGCTTCTTGAGGCACATGTATCCAGCTTAATTAGTGATTTTCCTCTTTTTTTTTATATATATGAGGCACAAAGGTCTTTGTCTTAGAATCCTAGATATGCATTAGGTATGCACATTTCATTAAGGTAAAAAATCAAGACTAATTACTTATTCAATTTCTCCTCCTATACCTAAAATTTAAACAATTTATTTATTTTGACCAAGTTTTTAGAAATCCAAATCATGATTTTCCTAATCCTTAAAACTAACTTAGATTTCTTTCAAAAAATAAGTCAAAATATTTCCTTTTTATAACATTTTTTTTAATTTTTTTTTTATTAGCAAAATTTTGTTAGTTTTTAACTATGTTAGTATGTTAGTAAAGCCCACCCCCACACTTATCTCATGCATTGTCCTCAATGTATGAATGAATGCATATATGCATGAAACAAAAGAAGGGGAGGAAGAAGTTACCTTAAGGTGGTGGTTCCGGAGGTGGTCTAATTGGGCCAAGCGTTACTACCCAATCAAGATTATATAATAGTTGGTGGAACCCACCAGAAATTTTCCTTTCATAACCCACTAAAATATATGTATAATCATTTTTAAGAATTTCCACCCATCAAATTTCCAAATTTCATAATAAATTTCAGAGTCAATTTTGTCAACCTCCTTGTCCCAAAATGGAGTATGGAAAGATGAAATTATTGACTTGGACATTATAGGTGCGGGAACGAATGCCGACTCAGGGAAGAAGCTCAAATCAAGTAAGGGCTCAGGAGTCGGGCTAAGTTCAGGAAGTGGGTCCAAATCAATAAGTTTAAGCTCAAGTCCACAATCATCTTCCGACAATGGAATGTGACTCAATGTAGGTGATTCAAGTTCACCAATGATAGGTGTGGGAATCAAAACTGACTCTAAAATATTACCTAATTCAGGTAACAGAACAGGAGTCAATAATGATTCAGGAATTTGAACTTGATCATAGATTTGAGAATCTAGGTCACGTATCTCATTGGGTGCAATGATATAAAAATCAGAACTTGCCAATTTATTCATAGAACTTTCAAAATTGCACAATTGGTCAAGTTCAATATGATCATCAAAAATGAGTGATTCAATTTCATGATGAATTGGAATAGGGTCCAATGTTGACTCGGGAAAAGTGAAATCAGGTGAAGACACTGGAGTCATAATTGGATCAGGAAATAAAATTGAATCATCAAGTTGGGGATCATGATCATATTCATCCTCAAGTTCTATTTCAGGAAAGGAAAAACTTGCCAAATTATCAAGAATTGGAGTTTCGGCAAGTTCTAATGATGGCACTGAAATAGAATCTTGTTGTCCAAAGCAACTTGGTTCGTTGGTTCTAAGTGAATGGTTAGCGAAAGCAGAAATGGCCGAACTGTGAGAACATAAAGATTGAACCATAATATCTATATCATGATCACGGGCTAATCTAGCCTGAGTCATGGCAGCAAGCATCCTTTCATAGTCGATAGGTGCATCATGTTGTGATTGGACTTGAAAAGAGGAAGTGTAATCATGATGAAGTTGTGAGTTGGTGGACTCACGCATTATCATATCTGCGATAGATGGTAATTGTTGCTTGGACTCATGCATACTCATCATTTCCTCGATAGATGGTAATCTATCCTGAATGGGTGGATCTGAGTATGAATCATTGAAAGAATGTGGACTAGATGGATATGGAGAACAATTTGGTTGAAAATTAGACTCGGGAGAATCGAAACCCCATGAACTCTGTGAAGAGTTGAAATTATTATGCAAATTATAGTTATAAGATGGGGGGTGTGGGTTATAGTCATTCGGATAAGACCATTCTGGCACACTAGGTTGATCAAAATTATGATATGCCGGGTTGGTAATATCCGAAAAATAGTTAGGTGTGTAATATGGATTAAAATTGGAATTATTATTATATGCCATATCACACCAACACAAACAAAGAAAAAAAAAGAAAACAAACAAATAAACAAACAAAAAAAAAGAAAAATTCTAACCTAAGTTAGGGTAGACCTATGACCTAGACGACTCCTAACTGGTTAGACTGTCCACGGAGGTAGGGTGCAGACTTTGACCACGAGTTAATCAGCCAGGTCAGGGCAAGAGTAGTGGGAGGTTTTCCGTCAAAGATGTTCCTTAATTAAATAACCACCAATCTTCGGGCTTTCGGCCCTCAATCCCTTTCCTAGACACTGATTTGGCAGGAGTCAACTTCCAGCACTGTTCCCCCTTAGGATAATCTCCTATTGAGTCTGAGATGTCCCTAGGGCCAACGTCTACTCAGTTTTAGTTAGGCTTGGGTTAGTGAGTGCTCGGGATATGATTTTTGGGCTAAGGAAGGGTGATGAAATCCCCACCTTATCTTGTTAATGGGTTATGCCCTTAAGATGAATTAGTGCAAGTGTACAAGATAAGTAGATAAGATTCACTCAAAGTAGAAAATCAACCAAGAGATGAGTCCTACTCTACATGCAATGCGTACGTACCTTGCTCCAGCACTCTTCAACAGTAAAATAAAGTAATTGAAAAGACACGTGCCTAATATGCAAACGTCTAATCAACTTTTATTTTTAACAACAATTTTTTTTACTGTTGATTAATTAGCAGTTTACAGGTATATCACAGAACAAATTGGAACAGAGCAGAAAACAGTATTTTCAATTTGAAGCAACCTGCAAAAATTGCAGTTTAGCAGTTCAGTACTAAGGCCGCGTTTTCGCGGCTATTGCCGTGGATTCGCGGCACTACAGTAGGCTCTGTTGCTCTGCCTTCGAGGGTAGAGGCACAGAGTTGCTATATGTCCACTTCTGCTGCTGTTTTTCTGTTTCCTGTTCTCCAAACCTGCAAACAGAAAAGAATAAAAGAATTAGTTAATAAATTTTTTTTATTTAGAGAGAAACTTACCGTCCCTCCCCGGCAACGGCGCCAAAATTTTGATCGAGTTTTTTTCCTGCACACAAAATATAAAATATTAGATCTGAGAATTAAAGGTGTGCAAATGCTCAATTCGAATCCGCTATAGCAAGGCTATGCGGGTCGTGATCCTCAGGGAGGAACTAGCAATGGAAGCGTTTGTAAGATTCTCTAAAATTTTTATTTATTTTATTAGTTATGATGGTATTTACAAGGAAGTGTGGTGAAAAGAATTTGAGAGAGATAGAGATTGAAATCTAAACTAAAGAAAGAAAGAAAGAAAGAAACACATACCTCTTCAGTCTGCTTACCTTTTGAACCGTTGCGATGATTTACCTTTTCTTGGAAGGCGTACAAGCATGGCGTATAGGATCGTCCGCCTTCTTAATCTACACTATGAAATAAAAGACAAACTAACGAAGGTTTGTTCATCTCCATAGGCCATCAAGGGCTCTTCTTCGGCTATGCAGTCTCAACGCAATTGGGTCTCATGGTTCACAAGACATTAGAGAGAAAATAGAAGAAAACAAGAATAAAAGAACACAAGAATAAACATGAAATAAAGAACATAAACAAACCTCAAGTGGATTTCATTAACAATGGAAGAAAAGTAGGCTTACACCGCTGTCACCTCAGTACAAGCATGGACTCCTTCCTCCATGAAAGCTTCCTCCACTCTCAGTTACAAAATTTACAAAAGAAAAATGAAAATAAAATCTAACCTAAACTACAAGTTAGCCTAAGAAACCCTAGATTTCTCTGTTGGATTCTGTGTGCCCTTCTCTGTTGCTCTGCAGGGGTATTTATAGGAGCTGGAAGAAGTAGAGTCCCAGTACAACTCTGTCCTGCAACTTGTTATCATGTTGATCACCGAATATGTCTTATCTGCGGATTGAATTTGAAAGTTTGATCAACATAAGAGTTGTAGGTCTTCCAGTCTTATTTCTGGAGCATCTTGTATCATTGGATTTGAATATCTGTAGCAAAAGTTATGATCTGAATACTAAAATGTGTACAGTCTGAATCCGAATTTTTTTTGAATTTTTATCTTTGCACTCTTCTCCTTTTATCTTCATCCTGCAAGTATTTAGGATTGAATAGAAGTCTATCCTTCCCTCTTCTTTTAGTATTTGCAACAATTGCCCTTAGTAATTATAATTTTGACAATTGTTAATTGCAACTTTTATATTGGGCTTTAAACATGGGCTTTTGGGCTTCTTTTGAGGCTTTATTCTTTTATTTTTATTTCTCAAGGCCTGCACACAATAAATCACAAATATTAAAAAATGTACAGAATTATATGAATAAATATGAAAATGTGATGGTAAATATGATGATAAAAATGCACTTTTCACTACCAATCAATAACCTTGTTTTGAAAAATGAAATTGACTCTATTACAAAAGAATTGGATTTGGTTTTAAAGAAATGAATATTTAAAAATTGATATAGATTCTCATGTTTGTCATGCTAGTATAGCTTCTTGTTCTAGCACTCCTATTGCATGCTCCACTTTGTCTTCTAGTATTGAAAATGATATAAATATTTTGAATAAAAGTGTTGATTGTTTGGGCTCCACTTTGAGCCAATGTACTTTAAATCATACACGCTTGGAAACCTTGATTTTTAAGAAACAAGTTCCATCTTTGCATGCACACCCTCCACGGCATACACATGCTTCCCACGGTCACCACCATCACATGTATGCTCATGTGTAAACATGTACACATTGTGGTCGAAAAGGCCATCTTGCTAGATTTTGCTATGATCGTTTACATGATGAAAATTTAGCATGTAATCTTGTTTGGGTTAGGAAAGATACAAACCCCCGTGGACCCAAGAGAAAATGGGTACCAAAGACCACCCCTTTGATTTTTGATGTAGGTGGGGGCTTTCGCATAACGTGAGAGTATTGGTGCCTTGAAGTGGATGCGTTCCGTGCTTAAAGAAAACAACTTGGATGCATCACTTTTAAGGGGAGTTTGGTGGAGAGGACCACCATTGATTTGGAGAACTAGAGAGGTGCCTTCATCGATTTTGGTATCATTCTCTAACTCCCATCTTTATTTACATGCTTTTCATGTTCATCATTTTATAGCATGTCTTGTTTTATAGTTCATTATGCCTATGCCATGTTTATTAGATTTGTGATATACTTGTTAGTTATTTGAGACACCCATGCCTTAAATGGATTTATATCTATGAGTTCTCACTTTGTTTTTAACTAATATGTATGCTCTAGATCTAATGCACATGCATATACATAATGATCATATGGATGTTTATGATGTTTTGTTTTAATGCTTCATATTTTGATTAGTATGTTAAATGCCATGATTATTAGACCATTGACATGCATGTATAGCTTTTGAGATCACCCTTGTTTATAAGGACCCATATTTTGTGTTCTCACACATGTTTAGCTATTATGTATATCATAGCTCTAATAGCATGTGGATTTGCATAATGATCGTATTTATGATTATTATGATTTAAGTCTCGTTTCATGCTACATAATTTGATTACTTGTTTAGATGTTAGTTTTCATTAAAACTAGGATTTATACTTGTACATATAGTGGGCCTCAAATAAATCTTTATATATGTTTATACTTGGATGCCTATTTGTACCCATTAGATGTTCTATATAGTCTACTATTGATGATTCATGCATTCTAACTTGTATTCCCTATTTTGAACATGTTTTTATGATCATGTGTTTTTACTTCATGTATATGTCTATTTTGCCAAACTTTAAGATATACATGTATACCCCTTGAGTCATTTGCTTTTCATGCAAATCTTTACATATGGACTCAATTGTGTTTAGGGATATGTATGTATACTTTTTGTGTTGACAAAACATACATATGCCTCAAAGTATGAATTGATTTTTAATGAAAAGTTTAGATTTTCATGTTTCATGATTTAAAGGAATTTCAATTGAGCTTAATGCCTATTTTCATGATAATGTGTTTCACATAAATCTTGTGCACTCACATTATTTATGTTTTCTCATGACTTTATTTTCATGAGTACAATACATGCTATATATAGATTTTGAGTGTGTTTAGTGCCATGTGATTTACATGTGTTTCATGAAAAATATTTTGTTTTATTCCTTGCTTGAAGGATTTCGTACTAGTCTACTAATTTTTCAATTAACTAGTTCGTATTCTTCAATTGGTAGAGTTTTTCAAACATTCTATATTTTCAAAACCTATTTTTGAAAACCCTACCTTAATCGGTGGTTGGATGGGAGATCATGTTCATGAATGCTTTAAAATGAAAATCATTTAAAACTTGAACCATGATTGGGTCGTAGATAATATGAGATATACATTTGATCTTATTGTTGTTTCAATTGGTATCAATATTGACATTTTTCTTGTATACTCATATATTTGTATGTATGTATGCTTACATTTCAAAGAATATCAATTTCAATTGGTATTAATTTTTTCATACATATATGTGTTTTGATTATGCTAAGCTTGAGCTTCAACTTTGTTTCAATTGATTTAGTTTTCAATCGGTATCTCAATACAAGCTTTTGCATAGTTTTATTTGGTATTTCATAAGGGGGAGAAAATTCGTATTTTATCTTTTAATTGGTATTTGATTTACCATTGGTTTTGTATTCCACTCCCTTACTTTATGATAGAAAATATTGAATTTCAATTTGGTATCATTTGTTTTTAAAAGAATAATAATTTCAATTTGGTATCAAGTTTGTTTATTTATAATTGGTATGTTACTTGTTTACTTATCAATTGATATCAAGATTTTTGTTTAAGAATTCAAAATTTATAATGTTTAATTTCAATTGGTATCAATATGCATTTCACTGACATATCTTTTAATTGGTATAATATTTGATTTGACCCCTAATTGACGTTGTTTTTGTTTTAGACAAAAAGGGGAGAACATTTTGTTTTATTTTATTTCATCCCTTTATTGATTCTTTGTTTTTTTTTTAACAAAAAGGGGAGAAGAATATGTTTCTATTGTTTTGTTTTTTAACCGCTTTGTTGATGATTGACAAAAAGGGGAGAAGAATTTGAGTTTTATATGCATATTTAAAGTTTTGCTTATATTAAGTTTTATTGGTATCTAGAGCATGTTTATTTGTTTTGAGTTTTATATGCATATTTATGTTTTGCATATATTAAGTTTTATAGGTATCTAGAGCATGTTTATTTGTTTTGAAAATTTCATTGGTATCTAGAGCCTTTTATTGTTTTATGCATGACTATGCATATTCATGTTTAGTATTCATTGCATATCTATTTATTAGTTTATTGCTATGCATGAGTTAAGGGGGAGCTTCTTTGAAGCTTAACTTTAATCCATGCATATATAACTCCATGAGTTTTGTCATCATCAAAAAGGGGGAGATTGTTGGCCCAAAGGCCTTCCACTCTAGTTTTAATGATGATTAACTCATGTAGTTATGTGTACTAATTATCTTGTGATTTTAGTTTCAGATCTCTAATCAAGATATTAGTTGGTGATTAGCTTCAACAAGATAGTTTTGAAGCATTCACATGATGATTCAAGAGCCCGAGCGTCAAAGATCATACATAGCCCGAGCGTCAAAGAAAATACATGGCTAGCTAACTTTACCTCATTGCTAACTTACTAAACTCAATGGTGATGCTATATTGCCTCATGTTGATTCATTGGCAATAGGAATAACTTGCTTGTTTGTTCAAGTGTTTTACCGTTATGGAGATGAGTGTTCTCTTGTTCTTAACTTGAAGCCTCATATGAATTCATTGGCTCTCTAGATAGATGTTCAATGATGAACTCTAGGATAGGTACTCAAAGATGCTAAGTTCGAAGAATCAACATTCATTCAAACATTCAAGACATAACAACAAATTAGCTTGAAGTAGAGAAGTTGTTCTTACAAGTAGCATATGTAGGTGATCCATCTCCATGTTCCATCAAAGGCACTTGTTCTAGACAAGGCTTTAAATGAGGCACACATGAGTCATATGGAGTATGAACAAGCAATTGCCAAGGGAAAGCAACTCTACTTCCTTGGTAAGTAAAAGAAATATCACAATGCAAGTATAAAGATAAGCATCATCCAAAGAGATAGAAGTTAGCTAGGTAAGTTCTTAGCTAGCCATGCAAATAGAGATTTAGCTATCCATTACACTAGAAACAAAGCAACTATTCATGATGTAAAGCAATAGAACTACAATATAACTAAAGCAAATGAAATAACACTAGAATGAAAACAAGAAATTAAAGCAAAGTAAAGTAAAGCGTACTAGAGATTGCAAAGAGATGAATTGAGCTCTTTTGATAAATCCTTGCCTACAAGAATGTCACTTTCTTGATACAAGCTTTCAAACAGCACTCTCTCTCTCACTTTGTCAAAATCTCTAGGAGGAAGAAAATGAAGACTAAAAACCTAGGAGAATAACAAAATACAAGAATTTCTCCTATTTTCTTCTCTCTCTTCTCTCTGTTGCACTCACGCAGACTCTGGTCCTCTATTTATAGCCCTCAGTGAGAAGCCTCTAGAGCCCAGATCGTTGGAGAAAAATCCGGGGCTCAACGGCCCAGATCCTGCGCGCGCGCGCGGCAAGGCGCGGCCGTTTGGAAACGGTTGGCTAACAACTTTCTGTTGTGAAGTTGTTACAAGTTTGTTAGCCACGTGGCTTTCTAGAACGTTGAGTTGGCGCGTGGATCTCCTTTGATTCTGAATTCAAACTTGGGCTCTTTTGGGCTTTGGATTAAATCTCTTTAATTATTGCTAATTAAAGAGATTTTGGGCTTTTTCTCTTTTAAGTTGTGGACCTGGAAAAATAGAGAGAAAAGGATTAAAAATCACATTTTTATATACAATATGCATGGTATGGAAGCGGTAAAATATGCAAATATGTATAACAATCACATATCAATACTAGTATATCTTTACACAAGATCTAAATACAAAGTTAAACTAATCACAAACCGAAGTCTTCGTGTAGAACTCCTTCCACAAGCCGACTCGATTCAAACACGATCCAAAGAGCTTGACTTCAACCGAGTGCTAGATGCGATCTTGACGTGCGAGCTCTTTAATCTACATGTGTTAGCTCCAAAACTCTTTTGTTGAACTTAAACACCTACTAATTGTTGCCCAAAGGCCTTCCACTCTAGTTTTGATGATGATTAACTCATGTAGTTATGTGTAATAATTATCTTGTGACTTTAGTTTCAGATCTCTAATCAAGATATTAGTTGGTAATTAGCTTCAACAAGATAGTTTGGAAGCATTCACATGATGATTCAAGAGCCCGAGCATCAAAGATCATACATAGCACTCATTGGAGTCAAGCTCGATGAATCACGGAGTTTTGGATCGAGTCAACTTGGAGTCGGCACTCTACAAGAAGACATCGGTACCATAGTTTAGTTTTGTGTTTAGATCCAAATTGTAAAGATTAGAATAGTATGATATGCTCAAGTTCACAACACACACGTTTCATGTTTTAAATATTGGTTTTCGGTTTTAGGTTTAACCGATCTTGGTTTTCATGAATAGATAGATTCAAAACAAGTTTACATGGTTTAATGTATATTAGATTTGTTCTATATACATGCATGCTTCAACTATTTAGACAAACTTAGTTTTGACATACTTATTCATGTGTTTTATGTTTTGGTATTTTTAACAAAACATATTTTGGAATTAAAGTCAAAAACATGGATATATATATGTTTTATGTATATAGGATTATATCCATATACATCATGCCTAAATGTTGTTTAATATCATGTTTTTGTATTTGGATGAGTTTTAGACAAAACGTATTTTCTATTCAAAATCCAATTTTTAGAAAATACAGTTTTTGGTTTTTGGCAAAATTTCTATAACACAAAAATAGTTCAAAATGTTTGAGATTTGTGTTAAACTTTTTAACACAAGTTTGTATTTCAATGAAAAATGATAAAACTATTTTTGTGAATTTTAGAGGTTTTATGGGAATTTATTGAATAAAAAAAACCATAGTTTTTCAGCTCTGCTCAGCTGCTGCCAGGCTAGATCGGTCGACTGCACGGTCGACCGGATCAGGAGCCGGTCGCCCGTGACGGTCGACCGACGTGCACGGATACGTGCACGCTGGCTGCCCCATGGGCCGGTCGACCGCACTGTCGACCGACTGAATGCAGGCTACTCTCTGTTTTCTACGGTCGACCGCCCGGTCGACCGGTAGCTGCCAACGGTCAAAAATTGACCGTTGGACGGTCGACCGGACGGTCGACCGGTAGTGCATTTTTGGCAGATTCTGCTGCCAACGGCTATATTTTTCTGGGGGCTATAAATACCCCATTAATGGCCAGTTTTCACTAAGAATTTTTTGGACGAAAATTTCATACTCTCTAGTGTTTTCACAGCAATCAAAAGAAGTTTTTGGATTTAAATTGAACAATCTATTTGGTGTTTTTGCTAGGGTTTGAAAAATCAAGAAAGGGTTTTTGGGAAAGATTTTGATTCAACTTCTTCATCTTAGTTTCTAGTTTTTCTCAAAGATTTTCTTTGAGTTTTTTATTTCCATTCCTTTGGTTTTCTCCACACTTGAGCTACATCTACTTTCTTACTTTATAGGATCTTTGTGTGGGAAAAGAGATTGTTTGTGGTTGTTGTTTAGACCACCAAGTTGTAAACCCTATCTTAGCTTGGGTTTGTGCCTTTCCCTCATTGTGTTGAGGAGGTTGTGCTATTGGGTTGTATCCCTCAAGTTGTGAGGTGATCCTTGTGTAAGCTTTGTGCAAATCCCTCTAGTGGTGAGGTGATTGTTTTGTTGGCTTGGAGTTGTGCCTCAAGGAGGAGGTTGTGTTTGTAAGGAGAGGAGTTGGGTACTCCTTGTAATTGTTATTGCCTCAAATCCTCGGTGGAGGTTCCCTTTGTGGGAGTCCTTTGTGGACAAGCTAGTGAAGTTGAAATCCTTCTGTGTGAAGGCGGGGATGTAGAGCTGGGTGCTCGAACCTCGAAACATATCGTGTTGTTTGCGCTTGATCCCTTGACTCTTACTCTATCTCTCTCTCTCTCTTTACTTTGTGCCTTGCATTATTTCTTATTGTGCATTCATACTTATATGCTTGGCTTGGTTGTGTGCATCACTTGTTGGTTGCATTGTTGTAATTGCAATTAGTTTTTAAATTCCGCATTAAGTTCACTAGATTAGCATTATCACCTATTCACCCCCCCTCTAGGTGATTTCAATTGGTATCAGAGCCTACGCTCCTGATATTTAGGTTTAACCACCTAGGAGTGAGATCTTGGTTTGCTAATCTTCACTTGCATTGTTCATTTGCACACATATAGTTGCACTCATGGCTAGCCCTCCTATGTTTGACTTTACTAGACATGATATTTGGATAGCCAAGATGACTAGTCATTTAAAAGCCTAGGACATCTAGTTTATCAAGCCTCTACTCAAGAATCCCACCTAAATAATAGCAAGCATAAAAGGCAAATGCATTAGCACTTAAAACACTTAGAGCATCTCTTAATGAATATCTTTTACCTGTGTTTGCTCATTTTGATTCAGTTTTTGCAGTTTGGAGTATATTGACTTCTCCTGAGCTGCCAAGGATTGTCAACAAGTTGAGAAGATCTAGGAGAGACGAGTCCGACGAGCATTGCCTCATGGTCCAAGGGAAAGACTCCCTTGAGGTACAATCAGATTCCCAACTAGATGATAGCACTAGCTCATATTGCTATGGATATTTTGAAGTTCAAAATTTGAATGTAGAACTTGCATCTAAACTTGAAAATTTTGTTGAAAAACATGATCTTTTGAAAAAGAAACATTTTGATTTAAAAGAAGAAATGAAGGATTTATGCTCTAGTTTTGAATTGGTTTTGCAAGAGAAGGAAGAGATTACTAGTGAACGTGACTCACTAAGATCTCAACTAGACCTTGCCCTAAAAGAGATTGATGTTTTAAAAAGCAAAAATGATTGTGATGATGTTGTGAAAAACAATGAGGTTTTATCTTCTAAATTGGATTTTGTTTTAAAAGATAACTGATCGAGTTTTTTTTCCTGCACACAAAATATAAAATATTAGATCTGAGAATTAAAGGTGTGCAAATGCTCAATTCGAATCCGCTATAGCAAGGCTATGCGGGTCGTGATCCTCAGGGAGGGACTAGCGATGGAAGCGTTTGTAAGATTCTCTAAAATTTTTATTTATTTTATTAGTTATGATGGTATTTACAAGGAAGTGTGGTGAAAAGAATTTGAGAGAGATAGAGATAGAAATCTAAACTAAAGAAAGAAAGAAAGAAAGAAACACATACCTCTTCAGTCTGCTTACCTTTTGAACCGTTACGATGATTTACCTTTTCTTGGAAGGCGTACAAGAATGGCGTATAGGATCGTCCGCCTTCTTAATCTACACTATGAAATAAAAGACAAACTAACGAAGGTTTGTTCATCTCCATAGACCATCAAGGGCTCTTCTTCGGCTAGGCAGTCTCAATGCAATTGGGTCTTATGGTTCACAAGACATTAGAGAGAAAAAGAAGAAAACAAGAATAAAAGAACACAAGAATAAACATGAAATAAAGAACATAAACAAACCTCAAGTGGATTTCATTAACAATAGAAGAAAAGTAGGCTTACACCGCTGTCACCTCAGTACAAGCATGGACTCCTTCCTCCATGAAAGCTTCCTCCACTCTCAGTTACAAAATTTACAAAAGAAAAATGAAAATAAAATCTAACCTAAACTACAAGTTAGCCTAAGAAACCCTATATTTCTCTGTTGGATTCTTTGTGCCCTTCTCTGTTGCTCTGCAGGGGTATTTATAGGAGCTGGAAGAAGTAGAGTCCCAGTACAACTCTGTCCTGCAACTTGTTATCATGTTGATCACTGAATATGTCTTAACTGCGGATTGAATTGGAAAGTTTGATTAACATAAGAGTTGTAGGTCTTCCAGTCTTATTTCTGGAGCATCTTGTATCATTGGATTTGAATATCTGTAGCAAAAGTTATGATCTGAATTCTAAAATGTGTACAGTCTAAATCCGAATTTTTTTTGAATTTTTATCTTCGCACTCTTCTCCTTTTATCTTCATCCTGCAAGTATTTAGGATTGAATAGAAGTCTATCCTTCCCTCTTCTTTTAGTATTTGCAACAATTGCCCTTAGTAATTATAATTTTGACAATTGTTAATTGCAACTTTTACATTGGGCTTTAAACATGGGCTTTTGGGCTTCTTTTGAGGCTTTATTCTTTTATTTTTATTTCTCAAGGCCTGCACACAATAAATCACAAAATATTAATAAATGTGCAGAATTATATGAATAAATATGAAAATGTGATGATAAATATGATGATAAAAATGCACTTTTCACTACCAATCACACCCCCACACTTATCTTTTTGCTCGTCCTCGAGTAAAAACAAAGAAAATGAAAAATTAATCTAACCTAACTCACTTTCGTAGGAATCACGGTTGCACTTAGCATGTGCAACAAGCCGTTAAACCTCTAGGTTACCTTAGAGGACG
The DNA here is from genome assembly GCA_038442645.1 of Agave tequilana. NCBI lineage: Eukaryota > Viridiplantae > Streptophyta > Magnoliopsida > Asparagales > Asparagaceae > Agave > Agave tequilana. Next base: position 520,601 of record JAVJIF010029864.1, on the reverse strand, counting down.
AGTGTTGTCTCGTGAGGGTTTTCAGCGGATTACACCCACAAAATCTATAAAAAGAAAAATATTTGAATTATATTTGAAGAGACTAAGTAGTCTATAAGTTTTAGGATTATCATTTTTATTCATTCTTTAAACTTAGTCTTAATAAAGTGAATTGTTATTCATTTTAGGTAAGGATTAAAATTGAATTTCTAATATAGTCTTTTTCGTTACCAAAAATCATATGCATCCTTATGAATTTATACTAGGAATTCCTTAACTTGGACTCTCATGCCTCTTTATTATATAAGTATTATTATATATATATATTATTTTTTTTTGATATGTATAATTATCTAATTTTCTTTCGTGTAAGTATCAAGGCTTCTTGAGGCCCTAATACCTAACTAATTGATTATTAGATGTGTTAGTACATATAAGTAATTTTTCTTAGTTTAGGCTTTCTAATCCACCCATGTAGCGAACTTAAAGTCAGTGACTCCCAAACCGGTCGGCTTTAGGGCACCAGGTGAGAAAACACCCCGCGGACTCAAATTCGAATGAACTAGGCCACAAAACTAAGGTTTTATTATTATTATTATTATTTTTTTTACACTCACCTTTAGGCGTGAATACTTATGCTTCTTGAGGCACATGTATCCAGCTTAATTAGTGATTTTCCTTTTTTTTTTTTATATATATGAGGCACAAAGGTCTTTGTCTTAGAATCCTAGATATGCATTAGGTATGCACATTTCATTAAGGTAAAAAATCAAGACTAATTACTTATTCAATTTCTCCTCCTATACCTAAAATTTAAACAATTTATTTATTTTGACCAAGTTTTTAGAAATCCAAATCATGATTTTCCTAATCCTTAAAACTAACTTAGATTTCTTTCAAAAAAATAAGTCAAAATATTTCCTTTTTATAACATTTTTTTTAATTTTTTTATTGGCAAAATTTTGTCAAAATTTTTATTGAGATTTTACCTGCACACAAAAATAAAGATGTTAGATTTAGAAGTAATTGTGCAAGGTTCTCAATTCGAATCCGCTGTAGCAAGGCTATGCGGGTCGTGATCCTCAGGGAGGGACTAGCGATGGAAGCGTTTGTAAGATTCTCTAAAATTTTTATTTATTTTATTAGTTATGATGGTATTTACAAGGAAGTGTGGTGAAAAGAATTTGAGAGAGATAGAGATAGAAATCTAAACTAAAGAAAGAAAGAAAGAAAGAAACACATACCTCTTCAGTCTGCTTACCTTTTGAACCGTTGCGATGATTTACCTTTTCTTGGAAGGCGAACAAGCATGGCGTATAGGATCGTCCGCCTTCTTAATCTACACTATGAAATAAAAGACAAACTAACGAAGGTTTGTTCATCTCCATAGGCCATCAAGGGCTCTTCTTCGGCTAGGCAGTCTCAACGCAATTGGGTCTCATGGTTCATAAGACATTAGAGAGAAAATAGAAGAAAACAAGAATAAAAGAACACAAGAATAAACATGAAATAAAGAACATAAACAAACCTCAAGTAGATTTCATTAACAATGGAAGAAAAGTAGGCTTACACCGCTGTCACCTCAGTACAAGCATAGACTCCTTCCTCCATGAAAGCTTCCTCCACTCTCAGTTACAAAATTTACAAAAGAAAAATGAAAATAAAATCTAACCTAAACTACAAGTTAGCCTAAGAAACCCTAGATTTCTCTGTTGGATTCTGTGTGCCCTTCTCTATTGCTCTGCAGGGGTATTTATAGGAGCTGGAAGAAGTAGAGTCCCAGTATAACTCTGTCCTGCAACTTGTTATCATGTTGATCACCGAATATGTCTTATCTGCGGATTGAATTGGAAAGTTTGATCAACAGAAGAGTTGTAGGTCTTCCAGTCTTATTTCTGTAGCATCTTATATCATTGGATTTGAATATCTGTAGCGAAAGTTATAATCTGAATACTAAAATGTGTACAGTCTGAATCCGAATTTTTTTTGAATTTTTATCTTTGCACTCTTCTCCTTTTATCTTCATCCTGCAAGTATTTAGGATTGAATAGAAGTCTATCCTTCCCTCTTCTTTTAGTATTTGCAACAATTGCCCTTAGTAATTATAATTTTGACAATTGTTAATTGCAACTTTTACATTGGGCTTTAAACATGGGCTTTTGGGCTTCTTTTGAGGCTTTATTCTTTTATTTTTATTTCTCAAGGCCTGCACACAATAAATCACAAAATATTAATAAATGTGCAGAATTATATGAATAAATATGAAAATGTGATGGTAAATATGATGATAAAAATGCACTTTTCACTACCAATCACACCCCCCACACTTATCTTTTTGCTCGTCCTCGAGTAAAAACAAAGAAAAAGAAAAATTAATCTAACCTAACTCACTTTCGTAGGAATCACGGTTGCACTTTGCATGTGCAACAAACCGTTAAACCTCTAGGTTACCTTAGAGGACGAGTGTTGTCTCGTGAGGGTTTTCAGCGGATTACACCCACAAAATCCATAAAAAGATAAATATTTGAATTATATTTGAAGAGACTAAGTAGTCTATAAGTTTTAGGATTATCATTTTTATTCATTCTTTAAACTTAGTCTTAATAAAGTTAATTGTTATTCATTTTAGATAAGGATTAAAATTGAATTTCTAATATAGTCTTTTTCGTTACCAAAATCATATGTATCCTTATGAATTTACAGTAGGAATTCCTTAACTTGGACTCTCATGCCTCTTTATTATATAAGTATTATTATATATATATATATTATTTTTTTTTGATATGTATAATCATCTAATTTTCTTTCGTGTAAGTATCAAGGCTTCTTGAGGCCCTAATACCTAACTAATTGATTATTAGATGTGTTAGTACATATAAGTAATTTTTCTTAGTTTAGGCTTTCTAATCCACCCATGTAGCGAACTTAAAGTCAGTGACTCCCAAACCGGTCGGCTTTAGGGCACCAGGTGAGAAAACACCCGCGGACTCAAATTCGAATGAACTAGGCCACAAAACTAAGGTTTTATTATTATTATTATTATTTTTTTTTACACTCACCTTTAGGCGTGAATACTTATGCTTCTTGAGGCACATATATCCAGCTTAATTAGTGATTTTCCTTTTTTTTTTATATATATGAGGCACAAAGGTCTTTGTCTTAGAATCCTAGATATGCATTAGGTATGCACATTTTATTAAGGTAAAAAATCAAGACTAATTACTTATTCAATTTCTCCTCCTATACCTAAAATTTAAACAATTTATTTATTTTGACCAAGTTTTAGAAATCCAAATCATGATTTTCCTAATCCTTAAAACTAACTTAGATTTCTTTCAAAAAAATAAGTCAAAATATTTCCTTTTTATAACATTTTTTTAATTTTTTTTTATTAGCAAAATTTTGTTAGTTTTTAACTATGTTAGTATGTTAGTAAAGCCCACCCCCACACTTATCTCATGCATTGTCCTCAATGTATGAATGAATGCATATATGCATGAAACAAAAGAAGGGGAGGAAGAAGTTCCTTAAGGTGGTGGTTCCGGAGGTGGTCTAATTGGGCCAAGCGTTACTACCCAATCAAGATAATATAATAGTTGGTGGAACCCACAAGAAATTTTCCTTTCATAACCCACTAAAATATATGTATAATCATTTTTAAGAATTTCCACCCATCAAATTTCCAAATTTCATAATAAATTTCAGAGTCAATTTTGTCAACCTCCTTGTCACAAAATGGAGTATGGAAAGATGAAATTATTGACTTGGACATTATAGGTGCGGGAACGAATACCGACTCAGGGAAGAAGCTCAAATCAAGTAAGGGCTCAGGAGTCGGGCTAAGTTCAGGAAGTGGGTCCAAATCAATAAGTTTAAGCTCAAGTCCACAATCATCTTCCCACAATGGAATGTGACTCAATGTTGGTGATTCAAGTTCAGCAATGATAGGTGTGGGAATCAAAACTGACTCTAAAATATTACCTAATTCAGGTAACAGAACAGTAGTCAATAATGATTCAGGAATTTGAACTTGATCATAGATTTGAGAATCTAGGTCACATATCTCATTGGGTGCAATGATATAAAAATCAGAACTTGCCAATTTATTCATAGTACTTTCAAAATTGCACAATTGGTCAAGTTCAATATGATCATCAAAAATGGGTGATTCAATTTCATGATGAATTGGAATAGGGTCCAATGTTGACTCGGGAAAAGTGAAATCATGTGAAGACACTGGAGTCATAATTGGATCAGGAAATAAAATTGAATCATCAAGTTGGGGATCATGATCATATTCATCCTCAAGTTCTATTTCAGGAAAGGAAAAACTTGCCAAATTATCAAGAATTGGAGTTTCGGCAAGTTCTAATGATGGCACTGAAATAGAATCTTGTTGTCCAAAGCAACTTGGTTCGTTGGCTCTAAGTGAATGGTTAGCGAAAGCAGAAATGGCCGAACTGTGAGAACATAAAGATTGAACCATAATATCTATATCATGATCACGGGCTAATCTAGCCCCAGTCATGGCAGCAAGCATCCTTTCATAGTCGATAGGTGCATCATGTTGTGATTGGACTTGAAAAGAGGAAGTGTAATCATGATGAAGTTGTGAGTTGGTGGACTCACGCATTATCATATCTGCGATAGATGGTAATTGTTGCTTGGACTCATGCATACTCATCATTTCCTCGATAGATGGTAATCTATCCTGAATGGGTGGATCTAAGTATGAATCGTTGAAAGAATGTGGACTAGATGGATATGGAGAACAATTTGGTTGAAAATTAGACTCGGGGGAATCGAAACCCCATGAACTCTGTGAAGAGTTGAAATTATTATGCAAATTATAGTTATAAGATGGGGGGTGTGGGTTATAGTCATTCGGATAAGACCATTCCGGCACACTAGGTTGATCAAAATTATGATATGCCGGGTTGGTAATATCCGAAAAATAGTTAGGTGTGTAATATGGATTAAAATTGGAATTATTATTATATGCCATATCACACCAACACAAACAAAGAAAAAAAAGAAAACAAACAAATAAACAAACAAAAAAAAAGAAAAATTCTAACCTAAGTTAGGGTAGACCTATGACCTAGACGACTCCTAACTGGTTAGACTGTCCACGGGAGGTAGGGTGCAGACTTTGACCACGAGTTAATCAGCCAGGTCAGGGCAAGAGTGGTGGGAGGTTTTCCGTCAAAGACGTTCCTTAATTAAATAACCACCAATCTTCGGGCTTTCGGCCCTCAATCCCTTTCCTAGACACTGATTTGGCAGGAGTCAACTTCCAGCACTGTTCCCCCTTAGGATAATCTCCTATTGAGTCTGAGATGTCCCTAGGGCCAACGTCTACTCAGTTTTAGTTAGGCTTGGGTTAGTGAGTGCTCGGGATATGATTTTTGGGCTAAGGAAGGGTGATGAAATCCCCACCTTATCTTGTTAATGGGTTATGCCCTTAAGATGAATTAGTGCAAGTGTACAAGATAAGTAGATAAGATTCACTCAAAGTAGAAAATCAACCAAGAGATGAGTCCTACTCTACATGCAATGCGTACGTACCTTGCTCCAGCACTCTTCAACAGTAAAATAAAGTAATTGAAAAGACACGTGCCTAATATGCAAACGTCTAATCAATTTTTATTTTTAACAACAATTTTTTTTTACTGTTGATTAATTAGCAGTTTACAGGTATATCACAGAACAAATTGGAACAGAGCAGAAAACAGTATTTTCAATTTGAAGCAACCTGCAAAAATTGCAGTTTAGCAGTTCACTACTAAGGCCGCGTTTTCGCGGCTATTGCCGCGGATTCGCGGCACTACAGTAGGCTCTGTTGCTCTGCCTTCGAGGGTAGAGGTACAAAGTTGCTATATGTCCACTTCTGCTGCTGTTTTTTCTGTTTCCTGTTCTCCAACCCTGCAAACAGAAAAGAATAAAAGAATTAGTTAATAAATTTTTTTTATTTAGAGAGAAACTTACCGTCCCTCCCCGGCAACGGCGCCAAAATTTTGATCGAGTTTTTTTCTTGCACACAAAATATAAAATATTAGATCTGAGAATTAAAGGTGTGCAAATGCTCAATTCAAATCCGCTATAACAAGGCTATGCGGGTCGTGATCCTCAGGGAGGGACTAGCGATGGAAGCGTTTGTAAGATTCTCTAAAATTTTTATTTATTTTATTAGTTATGATGGTATTTATAAGGAAGTGTGGTGAAAAGAATTTGAGAGAGATAGAGATAGAAATCTAAACTAAAGAAAGAAAGAAAGAAAGAAACACATACCTCTTCAGTCTGCTTACCTTTTGAACCGTTGCGATGATTTACCTTTTCTTGGAAGGCGTACAAGCATGGCGTATAGGATCGTCCGCCTTATTAATCTACGCTATGAATAAAAGACAAACTAACAAAGGTTTGTTCATCTCCATAGGCCATCAAGGGCTCTTCTTCGGCTAGGCAGTCTCAACGCAATTGGGTCTCATGGTTCACAAGACATTAGAGAGAAAATAGAAGAAACAAGAATAAAAGAACACAAGAATAAACATGAAATAAAGAACATAAACAAACCTCAAGTGGATTTCATTAACAATGGAAGAAAAGTAGGCTTACACCGCTGTCACCTCAGTACAAGCATGGACTCCTTCCTCCATGAAAGCTTCCTCCACTCTCAGTTACAAAATTTACAAAAGAAAAATGAAAATAAAATCTAACCTAAACTACAAGTTAGCCTAAGAAACCCTAGATTTCTCTGTTGGATTCTGTGTGCCCTTCTCTGTTGCTCTGCAGGGGTATTTATAGGAGCTGGAAGAAGTAGAGTCCCAGTACAACTCTGTCCTGCAACTTGTTATCATGTTGATCACCGAATATGTCTTATCTGCGGATTGAATTTGAAAGTTTGATCAACATAAGAGTTGTAGGTCTTCCAGTCTTATTTCTGGAGCATCTTGTATCATTGGATTTGAATATCTGTAGCAAAAGTTATGATCTGAATACTAAAATGTGTACAGTCTGAATCCAATTTTTTTTTGAATTTTTATCTTCGCACTCTTCTCCTTTTATCTTCATCCTGCAAGTATTTAGGATTGAATAGAAGTCTATCCTTCTCTCTTCTTTTAGTATTTGCAACAATTGCCCTTAGTAATTATAATTTTGACAATTGTTAATTGCAACTTTTACATTGGGCTTTAAACATGGGCTTTTGGGCTTCTTTTGATGCTTTATTCTTTTATTTTTATTTCTCAAGGCCTGCACACAATAAATCACAAAATATTAAAAAATGTGCAGAATTATATGAATAAATATGAAAATGTGATGGTAAATATGATGATAAAAATGCACTTTTCACTACCAATCAATAACCTTGTTTTGAAAAATGAAATTGACTCTATTACAAAAGAATTGGATTTGGTTTTAAAGAAAAATGAATATTTAAAAATTGATATAGATTCTCATGTTTGTCATGCTAGTATAGCTTCTTGTTCTAGCACTCCTATTGCATGCTCCACTTTGTCTTCTAGTATTGAAAATGATATAAATATTTTGAATAAAAGTGTTGATTGTTTGGGCTCCACTTTGAGCCAATGTACTTTAAATCATACACGCTTGGAAACCTTGGTTTTTAAGAAACAAGTTCCATCTTTGCATGCACACCCTCCACGGCATACACATGCTTCCCACGATCACCACCATCACATGTATGCTCATGTGTAAACATGTACACATTGTGGTCGAAAAGGCCATCTTGCTAGATTTTGCTATGATCGTTTACATGATGAAAATTTAGCATGTAATCTTGTTTGGGTTAGGAAAGATACAAACCCCCGTGGACCCAAGAGAAAATGGGTACCAAAGACCACCCCTTTGATTTTTGATGTAGGTGGGGGCTCTCGCATAACGTGAGAGTATTGGTGCCTTGAAGTGGATGCGTTCCGTGCTTAAAGAAAACAACTTGGATGCATCACTTTTAAGGGGAGTTTGGTGGAGAGGACCACCATTGATTTGGAGAACTAGAGAGGTGCCTTCATCGATTTTGGTATCATTCTCTAACTCCCATCTTTATTTACATGCTTTTCATGTTCATCATTTTATAGCATGTCTTGTTTTATAGTTCATTATGCCTATGCCATGTTTATTAGATTAGTGATATACTTGTTAGTTATTTGAGACACCCATGCCTTAAATGGATTTATATCTATGAGTTCTCACTTTGTTTTTAACTAATATGTATGCTCTAGATCTAATGCACATGCATATACATAATGATCATATGGATGTTTATGATGTTTTGTTTTAATGCTTCATATTTTGATTAGTATGTTAAATGCCATGATTATTAGACTATTGACATGCATGTATAGCTTTTGAGATCACCCTTGTTTATAAGGACCCATATTTTATGTTCTCACACATGTTTAGCTATTATGTATATCATAGCCCTAATAGCATGTGGATTTGCATAATGATCGTATTTATGATTATTATGATTTAAGTTTCGTTTCATGCTACATGATTTGATTACTTGTTTAGATGCTAGTTTTCATTAAAACTAGGATTTATACTTGTACATATAGTGGGCCTCAAATAAATCTTTATATATGTTTATGCTTGGATGCCTATTTGTACCCATTAGATGTTCTAGTATAGTCTACTATTGATGATTCATGCATTCTAACTTGTATTCCCTATTTTGGACATGTTTTTATGATCATGTGTTTTTACTTCATATATATGTCTATTTTGCCAAACTTTAAGATATACATGTATACCCCTTGAGTCATTTGCTTTTCATGCAAATCTTTATATATGGACTCAATTGTGTTTAGGGATATGTATGTATACTTTTTGTGTTGACAAAACATACATATGCCTTAAAGTATGAATTGATTTTAATGAAAAGTTTAGATTTTCATGTTTCATGATTTAAAGGAATTTCAATTGAGCTTAATGCCTATTTTCATGATAATGTGTTTCACATAAATCTTGTACACTCACATTATTTATGTTTTCTCATGACTTTATTTTCATGAGTACAATACATGCTATATATAGATTTTGAGTGTGTTTAGTGCCATGTGATTTACATGTGTTTCACGAAAAATATTTTGTTTTATTCCTTGCTTGAAGGATTTCGTACTAGTCTACTAATTTTTCAATTAACTAGTTCGTATTCTTCAATTGGTAGAGTTTTTCAAACATTCTATATTTTCAAAACCTATTTTTGAAAACCCTACCTTAATCGGTGGTTGGATGGGAGATCATGTTCATGAATGCTTTAAAATGAAAATCATTTAAAACTTGAACCATGATTGGGTGGTAGATAATATGAGATATACATTTGATCTTATTGTTGTTTCAATTGGTATCAATATTGACATTTTTCTTGTATACTCATATATTTGTATGTATGTATGCTTACATTTCAAAGAATATCAATTTCAATTGGTATTAATTTTTTCATACATATATGTGTTTTGATTATGCTAAGCTTGAGCTTCAACTTTGTTTCAATTGATTTAGTTTTCAATTGGTATCTCAATACAAGCTTTTGCATAGTTTTATTTGGTATTTCATAAAGGGGGAGAAAATTCGTATTTTATCTTTCAATTGGTATTTGATTTACCATTGGTTTTGTATTCCACTCCCTTACTTTATGATAGAAAATATTGAATTTCAATTTGGTATCATTTTTTTTAAAAGAATAATAATTTCAATTTGGTATCAAGTTTGTTTATTTATAATTGGTATGTTACTTGTTTACTTATCAATTGGTATCAAGATTTTTGTTTAAGAATTCAAAATTTATAATGTTTAATTTCAATTGGTATCAATATGCATTTCACTGACATATCTTTTAATTGGTATAATATTTGATTTGACCCCTAATTGACGTTGTTTTTGTTTTAGACAAAAAGGGGGAGAACATTTTGTTTTATTTTATTTCATCCCTTTATTGATTCTTTGTTTTTTTTTTAACAAAAAGGGGAGAAGAATATGTTTCTATTGTTTTGTTTTTTAACCGCTTTGTTGATGATTGACAAAAAGGGGGAGAAGAATTTGAGTTTTATATGCATATTTAAAGTTTTTCATATATTAAGTTTATTGGTATCTAGAGTATGTTTATTTGTTTTGAGTTTTATATGCATATTTATGTTTTACATATATTAAGTTTTATTGGTATCTAGGGCATGTTTATTTGTTTTGAAAATTTCATTGGTATCTAGAGCCTTTTATTGTTTTATGCATGACTATGCATATTCATGTTTAGTATTCATTGCATATCTATTTATTAGTTTATTTCTATGCATGAGTTAAGGGGGAGCTTCTTTGAAGCTTAACTTTAATCCATGCATATATAACTCCATGAGTTTTGTCATCATCAAAAAGGGGGAGATTGTTGGCCCAAAGGCCTTCCACTCTAGTTTTAATGATGATTAACTCATGTAGTTATGTGTACTAATTATCTTGTGATTTTAGTTTCAGATCTCTAAGCAAGATATTAGTTGGTGATTAGCTTCAACAAGATAGTTTTGAAGCATTCACATGATGATTCAAGAGGCCGAGCGTCAAAGATCATACATAGCACTCATTGGAGTCAAGCTCGGTGAATCACGGAGTTTTGGATCGAGTCAACTTGGAGTCGGCACTCTACAAGAAGACATCGGTACCATAGTTTAGTTTTGTGTTTAGATCCAAATTGTAAAGATTAGAATAGTATGATATGCTCAAGTTCACAACACACACGTTTCATGTTTTAAATATTGGTTTTCGGTTTTAGGTTTAACCGATCTTGGTTTTCATGAATAGATAGATTCAAAACAAGTTTACATGGTTTAATGTATATTAGATTTGTTCTATATACATGCATGCTTCAACTATTTAGACAAACTTAGTTTTGACATACTAATTCATGTGTTTTATGTTTTGGTATTTTTAACAAAACATATTTTGGAATTAAAGTCAAAAACATGGATATATATATGTTTTATGTATATAGGATTATATCCATATACATCGTTCCTAAATGTTGTTTAATATCATGTTTTTGTATTTGGATGAGTTTTAGAAAAAACGTATTTTCTATTCAAAATCCAAGTTTTAGAAAATACAGTTTTTGATTTTTGACAAAATTTCTATAACACAAAAATAGTTCAAAATGTTTGAGATTTGTGTTAAACTTTTTAACACAAGTTTGTATTTCAATGAAAAATGATAAAACTATTTTTGTGGATTTTTAGAGGTTTTATGAGAATTTATTAAATAATAAAAACCATAGTTTTTCAGCTCTGCTCAGCTGCTGCCAGGCTAGATCGGTCGATCGCACGGTCGACCGGATCAAGAGCCGGTCGCCCGTGACGGTCGACCGACGTGCACGGATACGTGCACGCTGGCTGCCCCATGGGCCGGTCGACCGCACTGTCGACCGACTGAATGCAGGCTACTCTCTATTTTCTACGGTCGACCGCCCGGTCGACCGGTAGCTGCCAACGGTCAAAAATTGACCGTTGGACGGTCGACCGGTAGTGGATTTTTGGCAGATTCTGCTGCCAATGACTATATTTTTCTGGGGACTATAAATACCCCATTAATGGCCAGTTTTCACTAAGAATTTTTTGCACGAAAATTTCATACTCTCCAGTGTTTTCACAGCAATCAAAAGAAGTTTTTGGATTTAAATTGAACAATCTATTTGGTGTTTTTGCTAGGGTTTGGAAAATCAAGAAAGGGTTTTTGGGAAAAGATTTTGATTCAACTTCTTCATCTTGGTTTCTAGTTTTTCCTAAAGATTTGCTTTGAGTTTTTGATTTCCATTCCTTTAGTTTTCTCCACACTTGAGCTACATCTACTTTCTTACTCTATAGGATCTTTGTGTGGGAAAAGAGATTGTTTGTGGTTGTTGTTTAGACCACCAAGTTGTAAACCCTATCTTAGCTTGGGTTTGTGCCTTTCCCTCATTGTGTTGAGGAGGTTGTGCTATTGGGTTGTATCCCTCAAGTTGTGAGGTGATCCTTGTGTTAGCTTTGTGCTAATCCCTCAAGTGGTGAGGTGATTGTTTTGTTGACTTGGAGTTGTGCCTCAAGGAGGAGGTTGTGTTTGTAAGGAGAGGAGTTGGGTACTCCTTGTAATTGTTATTGCCCCAAATCCTCGGTGGAGGTTCCCTTTGTGGGAGTCCTTTGTGGACAAGCTAGTGAAGTTGAAATCCTTCTGTGTGAAGGCGGGGATGTAGAGCTGGGTGCTCGAACCTCGAAACATATCGTGTTGTTTGCGCTTGATCCCTTGACTCTTACTCTATCTCTCTCTCTTTACTTTGTGCATTGCATTATTTCATATTGTGCATTCATACTTATATGCTTGGCTTGGTTGTGTGCATCACTTGTTGGTTGCATTTTTGTAATTGCAATTAGTTTTTAAATTTCGAATTAAGTTCACTAGATTAGCATTATCACCTATTCACCCCCCTCTAGGTGATTTCACTAAGATCTTGATAGTAAATCTGAAACTATATAAACATAAGATCATTAGTATTATAACTACATGAGTTAATCATCATCAAAACTAGAGTGATGGACCTTTGAGCCAACAATCTACCCCTTTTTGATGATGACAAAACTCATCAAGTTATATATGCATGGATTAAAGATAAGCTTCATAGAAGCTCCCCCTTAACTCATGCATAGCAATAAACAAATAGATATTCAATGAAATGCATAAAGACATATATGCATAAATAAAGATATAAACACACATATATAAACTCTCTAAATTTCTCTCCCTTTTTTTGTCATTTCATCAACAAAGGGGTGAGAACAATCAAACAATAAAGATATAAATGCGATATACATTCATGAAGAGGAGAGGCGTAAAGTTTGCTCCCCCTGCATACATGCATTACATGGAGAAGGGATGACTAGACCCTAACCCATATAAAACATAATATACCATGTATAAGCAGAGATGTTAAGCTCCCCTTACACACGTGTACCACATAAAGAAGAGAGGTCAAGCTCCTCAATATGTGTAATATACTTCAACATGAATCTATATATAGAGGAGATGTTAAGTTCCCTTTGCATATAGGCAATACATATCAACAAATTTTGAAACCATTTTTTAAACAATTTTTTGAAATTTTTGAAGTCAACAAAATTAATTATGATACCAATGAAATCAAATTGTAGTTGACAAAAATAAAAGTTGGTACAACTTAAATTTTTTTTTAAGATACCAATAGTAGATTTTGATACCAATTAAAAGTGAAACATGAAGTATAGTTTGATACCAAATAAATACCAATTGAAATCAATACATAAGCTTGTAAAGATACCAATTAATATTTAGAATAAAATAAAGCTTATCATAAACATAATTTGTGCCTTCCTTTTTTTTAAAAAAAAAGGTAAAGACATTGTAAAACAAGCACAAACATAATCAAATCATATATATGTATGTATGAAATTGGAAATATCAATCGAAATTGATACAAATTGAAATTTGAAGCATACATACATAAGAAACAAATATGAGTATACAAAAATAAAATTCTATGAAGATCATGCGTATAACTCATACCTACTACCCTTTCATGCACAAGTTTAAAAGATATTCAATAAGGGTATACAAGGCATGATCGCCCAACCATCCGCCCTTTGATGGTAGGGTTTTCAAAAATCATGATTTGAAAATATTTTAGCATAGTTTAAAAATCACTACCAATTGAAGAATAAAGACTAGTTTAAAGATAATTTTGAAAACTAGTATTAAATCCTTCAAGAAAGGAATAAAACATGAATATATGAAAACATGAAAATTACATGCTTATCGACACTCAAATAACAATATAGGCTCAAAAATCATGAGTAAACACCAGACATAGAGTGTAAGATTCATGTAATTAACAAAATCATGAAAATAAGGCATCAAAGCTCGTATGAATTTTCTTTTATCAAAAGTAAGAAATCATCAAAACTAAATGTGTTTCAAGGTATATGCATGTATTGTTGAAACTAAAAGTATACATAAATATCCCAAACATAAACGAGTCTCAAAAAAAGAATTTTGCATGAAAAGTAAGTAACTCTAAGATAGACATGTATATCTAATAGTTTTGGACAAAGTTGACATATACATGAAGATAAACACAATTTATTTTATGAAAACATGTACAAAAATAGGGAAAACAAGTATCAATGAAAGAATCATCAAAACTAGGTTATACATGTACATGTGATGAGTACAAATGAGCAATGAAGCACAAACACATAGTAAGCAAGTGTAGCTCATTACTTGTATAAGTATAAACACAAGTTTTAACGAAAACTTTATCTAAACAAGTAATCAAAAACATGAAGTCTAAAATCATAAACAAACGTGATCATTAGGGTAAATGCATGTGCTTTAGAGATAGGATATATACAATAGCTAAACTATAGTGAGAACACAAAAGTAATAGTCTATATAAACATGAGTGTATCTCAGAGACTACATATGTATATCATAAGTCTAATAAACATTGCATTTAAACATAATGAATATGAAAAATCAAAACATACTAAAAGTCAATCAATGAGAGCATGTAAATAAAAATAAGAGTTAGAGATAGTTACCAAAACTAATGAATAAATCTCTAGGTCTCCAAACAATGGTTATCCTCCCACCAAACATCCTTGAAGGTAATGCATCCAATGTAGTGTCCATCAAGCTCCAACGCAACCACCATCAAGGCACTAAAACCCTCGTGTCAAGTGAGAGTCCATACCTAAATCAAATACAACAGGGGTGAGTTTTGGTACCCATACCTTATTGGGCCCATGGGGGTTAGCATAGCACCTTTCCTAAGCCAAACAAATTTATTTACAAAATTTGAATTATGTATTCTATTATAGCAAAACTTTGCAAGGTGGCCCTTACGTCTGTTTTTCATTGATTTTGCAAAAGGGAAACTTACAAAAAAAAGCGATTGAGGAGCTAAATTACAAGTAATTGAAAAGAAAATTTATAGGTAGATCTCCTCTGAGATTTCTGGGGAAGTGTGCCGCTAGGAATCTGATCAGCGCGCGACCACTTTATCCCTTTGACGATGCGATCGGTCAGATGATCAAACTGCCTCCTCTTGGAAATTCCTTCTCGCCTGGTTCCCGAAATTCCTTGAGAAGGAGGAAGATCTTAGGATATTAGCACCCTAAATTTATCCTTGTAGGATTAGAGAAACAATTCTCTGAATTCTTGAAAGCGAGAGAGTAGATCTCTAATTTCCTCTCTATCCTGGCCCGTTTCTTCTCTCTCCTCTTGTGTGCCTCTGGTAGGCTATTTATGGGGAGAACAGGGGTATAATCGCCCTGAAAAATCTGAAAACAGATTGAGTCAATCTATTTTGTATCTAGAAAGTAGCCTTGTCGCGAGGCTTGAATCGGCTTCTGCGAAGCAAGGGATAGCATATAGTGCTAATCCCTTGATTCGCTTAGCTAAATGAGGGATACTTCCTTGATCCTCTCCAGTTAATTGAGAGATCTCCCCTGATCTTCTTACCTGATTGGGAGAGTCAAAAGATCATGACAGGCAACTGCCAAATTTGATTTCAATCAACATTATCTTATCTGGAGATTTGTTTTCATCTGGAGATTTGTTTAGTCAAAATGACTATAAAGGACTCGCAGCGGAGTCGTTACGTTTAGCTCATAGCGGAGCTGGGAGAAGCTTCTAGCGAAGCTAGAAGAAAGCTCTCAGCGGAGCTAGATAAAACTTGTAGCGAAGCTACCAGTCAACCTTTTGCGCGGCTACGTGGAACTTCGAGCAAAGCTAACTTTCTGCGGAGTTAACTGAGCATTTCCACGCGAAGCTGTAAGTTAGCTTGCAGCGATGCTATTAAAGAGCTTTCTGCGATGCTAAGCAACTTTGGTTTCTCATGCGAGAATTATCTCGTGGGTTCGTGCGAGACTAAGTGTTGAACTAACTTAGTGTCTCTGGACCTACTTCGGCCTTCTCACGAGTTTTTTAAGGACGATGTTGGCTTACTGTCTGCTTTACTAGATCAGTAGAGTCCAAGTTGCTGATTCGTCCTTTTGAGATGGGTGAAGAACTGATCGTCAGCTTGTCTGCCACTTGTCTTTTGTAGATGTTAATAAGTTAGACATTGTTCAGGCCAGTTAGGAATCTTATTTTTTTTAGAGTGTCAACAAGACCCCCTTCAAAGTTTTTGTGAATCTGAAATGGAATGGTTCAGATTTTGAAATACTTTGAACTACTTTGATGGTGTGTGGGTATGAACATCGCCTTTGAGGTTGAGTTCAACTTTGCCTTGAACTCTGCTTTCAAGCTGGAATAGGTTTGCCAAGGAATTGTATCCGCTTCCGTGTAACTTCGCTCTTTTGGGTAGCCTCGCGCTTATGGGTAACTTCGCGCTTGGGTCTTCCGGTGCGACTTCGCTTCAAATCGGTCTGGAACGACGTTCCTTTCTCGAGGCTAACTGCTTTTTACAATTTTCGAGAAGGGTTGCTCCCTTTTCGAGGTTAGAATAACCTCTCTTGCATTAACGAGAGAGATTATTCCCTTTTCTGAAGTTTAAATAACTTCGTGTGCATTCCCAAGGGAGACTATTCCCTTTCTCAAGGCCAAGCACTTGAATGCCTTAAATTCGCCCGCGCCTCCAAGCCTGAAGTAGCGGCGGTGTGGTCAGGCCATGGGGCCTATAAATAGGACACTTGTAGTCCTTCTTAGAGAAACATACTTTTCTCTTTCTGAAAAGTTTGGTTATAACCTCTCCCTATTGCTCAAGCAAGGAAGCTGAGGCCCCTTTGAAGTAGTGGGGATTCTCACTCAATCAAGAACTGGTGAGCCTCGACCGTCCAGTGATTTTCAGGGAGTTTGTCTCCCTTAATCTTACTAGCTTTACCAGCTATCTTAGGGATTAAATTTCCTTGGTCTTTGCATTTGGCTGACTTTCAGAAAAGGGTTTCGGCCCTATTTTTTAGCTTCTCGGCGAAGCTAGCATTCTCGCTCTTTTCATGCAGAGTCGCTGCCTTGATCTGTCTGCCTGTTAAATCTGCCATATAGGCAAGGATTAGGATTTGGTCCTTTTAAGGTTGAACCAGTCTTGCCATATAGGTAGGGTCAAGACTGCGTCCCTCTGGGCCAGTCTGGCCTAGCCATATAGGCGAGGCTAGGACTTGGTCCTTTTTGAGGCTTCTCCAACCTAACTGCCTTGGGCAGGGCTAAGACTTGGCTTATGTTAAGCTAGTCTATCATTACAGTGCAAGCGAGGCTATCCTCTGCTTAGCTGAAATCTGTCTTGAAGGCACAACTGGATAGCTACGCCCAAAGAATTTTGACTTAGCATTCCACCCTCTTTTTGATTTGATGCTAACTTGTTTCTGTTTGCATTGCAGCGAACTGTGCTCGCCAGTCTTTCGTCTTGATGAAAGAGACCAGAAACTTTCCTCTTAATTTCAAGTTGAAACTTTGATCATAAGCAGGCGGAATATACTGGAGCAGCTGATGCGTGTTCCAAGAAGAGGTTGGCAGTCGCTTATCTGAGATGATCCACTTCAGGAAAGGGCTGGTAGTCGCTTATCTGAGATGATCTACTTCGGGAAGGCGGATGTCACCAGTAAGGTCTCGGATCCTTCCTTTGTCAATTTTGTTTAAGGAAGATCTAGCTTTCTGGTGGCAACCAATCCTTTGTCAATTTTCATCAAAGAAGATCCCACTTCTTGATGGTAAATTCTACCATTAAGCGAAGGATTACGGCCTTGTGTAAGAGAAAGGCCTTTCGTATCCAGTTGGTTTGGCTTATCACCTTAGAAATAAATAGGACAACTTGTATGCCTTTGGAGCAAAGATTCTGTTATATGAAAGACAATCTTTATGTAGTATCAATGTATCTTCCCTTTTGAAAAAATGTTTATTTTCTACTTGTCTACTTTGTTCCTCTGCTTTTCGATTCGAGAACACCCCGAATGGACTAGCTTAAGTAAGTCTTTTACTTAGGAGGAAATGAAAGTTCTTAGCGGAGCTAAGCTTCCAGCGAAGCTGAAGACAGATTTTCAACTAAGTCAGGAACAAGTTTCTGGCGAAGCTAGCACTGAATTTCCGCGAAGCTAGAGATGAGCTCTTAGCAGAGCTAAGGCTCGTCTTTTAGCAAAATTACTCAAGCGTCGACCGAGGTCAACGCTGAACTCACAACGGAGTTAACCCTTGGCAGGGCTGAAGTAAGGCTTCTCAGGAAGGCGCTTAGGCGTCGTTTCAAATTAATTTGAAACGGCCGCCTGTGCTCCTTTTGAGGAGTCAAAATTAAGACATTTTATGTCTATAAAAGCCCGATTGGGCTGAAAGAGAGAGAATCACTTCTCTTTGAATTTTCAGAGAAACAAGTCTCTTTCTCCAATTTCTCCTTAGTTACGATTTTCAAAACTTTTCAGTTCTTCCATGGCTCCCAAAAGACGAGCAGACAAAGAGGCTGCAACCTCTGCGACATAGGGGCCTTCTCCTCCTCCAGTCATCGAACGCCCCATTGCGGGTAGGGATTTTTCCCTTTTATTCAGAGATTTTCATCTCTTTTCGAAGCCATTTTCTAGCTATTTCATGATGAACCCAGAGTAATTTGCCATGATTCAGTGTTTGTTGGCCTAAAGGCCCATCACTCTAATTTTGATGATGATCAACTCATGTAGTTATAGTACTAATGATCTTGTGTTTAATTAGTTACAGATTTATGATCAAGATCTTAATAGGTGTGTAGCTTCAACAAAGGATTTAAAGTCAAGTTATGGAGCTAGCACGGTTTGATTCACGAGCCTATGCATCAAGATCACATCAAGTACCCAAGAGGAGCCGAGCTCGTTGGATCGTGTTTGGACCAAGTCAAGAAGATGAGAAGACTTCAAGTGAAGATTTCATGAAGACTTGTGTCTAGATTTGTTTTTGTAAGATTTTGTTTTTAGATAAAATGTAAAGGATATAATAGTTGGTGGATTGCTCAAGTATCTATATACACACACACTCTTGATTTAGATAAGTTTTTATAAAAGAATTTTCAGTTTAGAAAAAGTCTTTTTATTTTGGAAAAATACCAGTTTGGTTTTTGGTATTCAAGTTTATATGTTTTAACCAAAACCATGTTTAGATCTTAATGTCAAAAACATAGATATTTCACCATGTTTGTGTAGCGGATCATATCCATACACCCTATGCTTTAAAAGAGTTTAAATATCTTGTTTTTGTATTTGGAGAAGTTTTGAAAAAATCAATTTTGGAAAATACAGTTTTTGTTTTGAGCCAAAATTTCCAAGTTACAAAAATAGTCCAAATTGTTTGTAACATGTCTTGATTTTGTGCAAGCATGTTTGATTATCAAAGTATAATGTTAAAACTATTTTTGTACATTTTTTATGTTTTTATGAGATTTTATTTGAGCCAAAATGACTTAACTTTTTGTCCTAGAAATTCTGATCTGGCTTCAGCCGGTCGACCGACCGGTCGACCGAAGTCTGAAGTCGGTCGACCGGGCGGTCGACCGACGTGCACAGACGTGCACGCCAGTTCTGGCAGGAGGGCCGGTCGACCGACCCGGTCGACCGTCCAGAGAGCTCTGCTCTCTGGAAAGGCCCAGGTCGACCGGGCGGTCGACCGGACAGAGAGCAGAGCTCTCTGTATCCTGGCCACGGTCGACCGGCCGGTCGACCGCTGCCCCAATGATCATTGGCGGTCGACCGGGCGGTCGACCGGCAGGCCACCTGGCTCCCAACGGCTAGTTTTTCTAGCCCTATAAATTGGGCCATTTGTGTGCTGTTTTCTACAAGATTTGAGGAGAGTTTTTGGGCCAGTTTTTCCTACTCTTTTAAGAGGTTTTCTCCACTAATTTGAGAGCAAATATTTCCAATCAAAAGGAGAGTTTTATCAAGAGTGTTTAAAAGTGATTTTCTTGAGTTTTCCTCCACCACTCTCATCCTTGTTTTCTCACACAACACTTGAGCTATCCATTGCTACATCTACCTATAGGGATTTGTTGTGAGAGAATTTTAGGTGATCAAAGAGTTGTGATCACCAAAGTTCATCTTTGTTCCTTGAGAAGGTGGACAAGTGTGTTCGCGGTGTTTCGAGTTCGTGTGTGGACTCGGTGTTTGAGGTGCGGCCTCGGCGAGCTAGTGGGCTTGCGGTGTGTACGGACTAGGGAGTCCGAGAGCTTGTAGGTGTTGCGGCACCGAGGAGTGATCTGGTGGGATCGATTCTAGTGGAAATCCTTCGTAGTGTCGAAGGCGGGAATGTAGAGCAAGTGTGCTCGAACCTCGAAACAAATCCCTTGTGTTTGCGATTGCTCACTCTCACTCTCTATCTCTTTGTCTTTGTCTTTATATCTTGCATACTATTATTGTCTTTATCTTTATATGCTTGATATATTGTGTGCTTATTGATATATGCTTGGGGATTGTTTGCTAACACTAGTTTTCAACCAGGAGTGCCAACGCGGCACCTCAACTCTTATTTAGAGGAATCTTGAGGAGTTAGTTCAGAGCCCTTCACGGGGAATTCGGCTACACTCTTGTGTTAAACTTAGTGTTTAGTTTAATAAGTTTTTAATTTCGCATTTAGTGACCATTAGATTAGCCATCACCTATTCACCCCCCTCTAGGTGATTTTCAATTGGTATCAGAGCCAAGTGCTCTTGATTTGGGTCTAACAACCTAGAGTTGAAGATCCTTATTTTTAGGCTAATCACAATATTTGTACACACACCATGGACTTCATGTCACCTCCCACCTTTGACATTCTTAACATCCAAACTTGGAAGGTTAAGATGTCCTTGTACCTCAAAGCCCTAGGCATTCATGTTTATTTTGCCACCACTAGAGATTCTTATTGTTTAAATGGCAAAAATATTGAGGCTAATGCAAAAGCCCTACATGCTTTAAGATCTACCCTAAATGATGTTTATTTATCTAGGGTTGCTAATCTTGACTCGGCTTTTGTAGTATGGAACACCATCATCTCCCTTGGCGAAAAAGATCAATACTATGCGGGGAGCGACTCGGATGTTGGAAGCAACACTTCCAACGTGTGCTACATGGTCCAAGGGGATAACCCCCTTGAGGTAACTACCGAATCCGAGGTAGATGGAGATGTAGATATGTCATATGATGAGCTTGCATCTTTTTGTCAACAATTACTTGAAAAATATGACATACTTAAAAAGGATAACAAAAATTTGAAAAAGAAATTTGATTGCATGTTAAATGAAAATGATTCTATTAAAAATAAAATTGCATGCATTGAAAAAGAAAGTGAAATTTTGAAAAATGAAAATATTTCCTTACTTTCTAAATTGAGTGATCTTTGTGAAGGAAACACATCTTTGAAAAATAAAATTGTTTTGGTGGAAAAACAAAAAGAAATTGTTTTAAATGAAAATACCTCTTTAAAGAGAAAAATTATTGAAAATGAAAAAGAAAAAGTTTCTAAAAAGAATAAAAATGATTCTCATTCTCACCATGCTTTACATGCCACCATTAATGATAGTGAGATTAATGTTTTGAAAAATAGGATAAATTGTTTGAGCTCAACCTTGAGCTCATGTGCATTTAACCATAAGAAATTGGAAACCTTATTTTCAAAGAAACAAGTTCCAAATATTCATGCACATCATTCACATCATGCATATGTTGCACGTCATGACTACACCCACACCCATATGCATCCTAAGGTGTACAAATGTACACATTGTGGCCGCAAAGGCCATTTAGCAAAGTTTTATTATGATAAGATAAATCATTTAAATTTTGCTAATAATAATAATGTTTGGGTGCCTTACAAAGCTAACCCCCAAGGACCCAAAAGAAAATGGGTACCAAAA
Organism: Agave tequilana; assembly: GCA_038442645.1. Lineage (NCBI taxonomy): Eukaryota > Viridiplantae > Streptophyta > Magnoliopsida > Asparagales > Asparagaceae > Agave > Agave tequilana. The sequence goes on along the minus strand of JAVJIF010029864.1, from coordinate 498,778 downwards.
TCCCCACCTTTGGTTTTTGATGTAGGTGAGGGCTCTCACACAACGTGAGAGAGATGGTGCCTTGGTAGTGGATGTATGGACTTCATGGATACATATTTGATGCACCACTATCAAGGAGTTTTTGGTGGGACTACCACCATGTTTTGGAGCTTTGGAGTATAATTCCTAGTTTGGTAACTATTTCTAAAACTCCTACCTTATTTACATGCTTATTTCATATGTGACATTTTTAGCATGTTCATGTTTTTGGTGCTTCATCTGGTAAATACATGATTAAATGTAGTTTTTATCAAAACTTGTATTTATACATGTACAAATAGTGAACAACAAATTGATTCATATAAGTTTGCACTTCATTGTTCATTTGTATTCACTATATGCACATGTATAGCCTAGTTTTGATGATTCTCTCATTTACACATGTTTTGCCTATTTTTATGTTTAGGTTCATGTATATGCAATTTTCATTCAAATCTAATAAATATACATGTATACCCGTGAGTCTCTTTCCTTCATGCAAATTATATCATAGACTCTTTGTATGTTTGGGATATGTATGCATATTGTTAGCTTTGAATAAATCATGCATATGCCTAGAAGTTTGTTTTTAAATGAAAAATAAAATCTTTATAATTTTTAAAATGATATTCATGTTTGATTTGAGCTTCATTGACTATTTTCATGAAAACGCTAATTACATGATTTTGTGCACTCACACTTTATTTGTTTATTCATGACTTAGTTTTATGATTATTTTTGAGCCTTATAGATTTTGAGTGTCAAACTTTATGTATTTAGTATGTTTCATGATAAACATATGATTTGGTTTCATGTTTTGAAGGATCTTTAACTAGTTTTTCAAAAATTATCTAACTAGTTATTTATTCTTCATTTGGTAGTGTTTTCACTAAAAATATTTTCAAACACCTATTTTTGAAAACCCCTACCAACCCCCAATGGATGGACGGATGGGCGAGTATGCCTTGTACGCTTTATTGAAAAATCTTTTATCTTGAGCATATAAAGGGTGGTAGGTTATGAGTTATATACATGATTTACATTGTTATTTTCAATTGGTATCTCAATTGATATTTTTGTATATATTCATATTTTGTTTATATATATGTATGCTTTCAATTTCAAATAATATCAATTTCTATTTGTATTCTCTTTCTCATACATATATATGATTTTCATGTGCTTGCATTACAATTGGTTTACATATTGAAAGCACAAAATTAGTTTATGCTAAGCTTAATTTAAAACATATCTCAATTGACATTTTTTAATAAGATTATGCATTATGTTTAAAATTGGTATCAATATGTTTTACTTATTAAAATAAGAAAATTGATCATTATTTTTAAAATTGGTATCAAAATTCAAAATTTGTATTGTTTATTTACAATTTGGTATCCTAAAATTTTTTATATCTCAAAATTTGTTTTATTGAGAAAAATTCAAATTTTGTTTTAATAAGAAATATCAAAATGTTTTGATGTGTATTGCCTATATGCAAGGAGAGCTTAACATCTCTTCTACATATAGATTCATGTTGAGTGTATCTTATATTGAGGAGCTTGACAACTCTTCTTTATGCGGTACACGTGTGTAGGGGCAGCTTCACATCTTCTCTTATGCATTACAGATTATGTGTTATGTGAATTAGGGCTTGTCATCACTTCTTCATGTAATGTATATATGTAGGGAAGTTAACTTAGCGTCTTCCTCTTCATGAATGTATATCGCATATACCTTTTATTGATTTATTTGATTTCACCCCTTATTGATCTCTTTGTTTATGACGAAAAGGGAGAGAAAAATTTGTTGGTTTTGTTTTTTACTTTAACCCCTTTGTTGATGATTGACAAAAGGGGGGAGAAGTATTTTGGTATATATGCATGTTTTTCTTACTTTATTCATAAAGGGAGAGAAGTATTTATGTTTATGCATATATGTTTTGTATTGCAAATAGGAGAAAAAGAATATGATTTGTTTTATGCTTGATTGGCATGTTTATCTCCCTACATTTGCATACATGTTTATGAGCTCTTATTGTCATATATATTGTTTATTTGTTATGCATGAGTTAAGGGGGAGCTTCTTTGAAGCTTTACTTTAATCCATGCATATATAACTTCATGAGTTTTGTCATCATCAAAAAGGGGGAGATTGTTGGCCCAAAGGCCCATCACTCTAGTTTTGATGATGATCAACTCATTTAGTTATAGTACTAATGATCTTGTGTTTAATTAGTGACAGATTTATGATCAAGATCTTAGTAGGTGTGTAGCTTCAACAAAGGATTTAAAGTCAAGTTATGGAGCTAGCACGGCTTGATTCACGAGCCTATGCATCAAGATCACATCAAGTACTCAAGAGGAATCGAGCTCGTTGGATCATGTTTGGACCAAGTCAAGAAGATGAGAAGACTTCAAGTGAAGACTTCATGAAGACTTGTGTCTAGGTTTGTTTTTGTAAGATTTTATTTTTAGATAAAATGTAAAGGATAGAATAGTTGGTGGATTGCTCAAGTATCTATATACACACACTCTTGATTTAGATAAGTTTTTATAAAAGAATTTTCAGTTTAGAAAAAGACTTTTTATTTTGGAAAAATACCGGTTTGATTTTTGGTATTCAAGTTTATATGTTTTAATCAAAACCATGTTTAGATCTTAATGTCAAAAACATAGATATTTTACCATGTTTGTGTAGCGGATCATATCCATACACCCTATGCTTTAAAAGAGTTTAAATATCTTGTTTTTGTATTTGGAGAAGTTTTGGAAAAATCAATTTTGGAAAATACAGTTTTTATTTTGAGCCAAAATTTCCAAGTTACAAAAATAGTCCACATTGTTTGTAACATGTCTTGATTTTGTGCAAGCATGTTTGATTATCAAAGTATAATGTTAAAACTATTTTTGTAGATTTTTTATGTTTTTATGGGATTTTATTTGAGCCAAAATGACTTAACTTTTTGTCCCAGAAATTCTGATCTGGCTTCAGCTGGTCGACTGACCGGTTGACCGAAGTTTGAAGTCGGTCGACCGGGCGGTCGACCGACGTGCACAGACGTGCACGCCAGTTCTGGCAGGAGGGCCGGTCGACCGACCCGGTCGACCGTCCATAGAGCTCTGCTCTCTGGAAAGGCCCCGGTCGACCGGGCGGTCGACCGGATAGAGAGCAGTGCTCTTTGTATCCTGGCCACGGTCGACCGGCCGGTCGACCGCTGGCCCAACGGTCAGAAAAATGACAGTTGGCGGTCGACCGGCATGCCACCTGGCTCCCAACGGCTAGTTTTTCTAGCCCTATAAATTGGGCCATTTGGGTGCTGTTTTCTACAAGATTTGAGGAGAGTTTTTGGGCCAGTTTTTCCTACTCTTTCAAGTGGTTTTCTCCACTAATTTGAGAGCAAATATTTCCAATCAAAAGGAGAGTTTTATCAAGAGTGTTTAAAAGTGATTTTCTTGAGTTTTCCTCCACCACTCTCATCCTTGTTTTCTCACACAACACTTGAGCTATCCATTGCTATATCTACCTATAGGGATTTGTTGTGAGAGGATTTTAGGTGATCAAAGAGTTGTGATCACCAAAGTTCATCTTTGTTCCTTGAGAAGGCGGACAAGTGTGTTCGCGGTGTTTCGAGTTCGTGTGCGGACTCGGTGTTTGAGGTGCGGCCTCGGCGAGCTAGTGGGCTTGCGGTGTGTACGGACTAGGGAGTCCGAGAGCTTGTAGGTGTTGAGGCACCGAGGAGTGATCTGGTGGGATCGATTCTAGTGGAAATCCTTTGTAGTGTCGAAGGCGGGGATGTAGAGCAAGTGTGCTTGAACCTCGAAACAAATCCCTTGTGTTTGCGATTGCTCACTCTCACTCTCTATCTCTTTGTCTTTATATCTTGCATACTATTATTGTCTTTATCTTTATATGCTTAATATGTTGTGTGCTTATTGATATATGCTTGGCGATTATTTGCTAACACTAGTTTTCAACCAAGAGTGCCAACGCGGCACCTCCACTCTTATTTAGAGGAATCTTGAGGAGTTAGTTCAGAGCCCTTCACGGGGAATTCGGCTACACTCTTGTGTTAAACTTGGTGTTTAGTTTAATAAGTTTTTAATTCCGCATTTAGTGACCATTAGATTAGCCATCACCTATTCACCCCTAGGTGATTTTCAGTGTTCTCAGGGTGTTGCTCTCCCTTAATTCAAATCCACCGAATTTTTAGGGGATTTACTTCCCCTTCAATTTCGTGAATTAAAATTTAGAAACCGAAGGGTCTCTTCTCCAAGCTTCTATGCGAAGTTAGCCCTTAGGGCTGTTTACGTTCTGTCACGTGGCAGGATGTGAAGCTAGCTCTCGGAGTGTAGTTGGGAAAAGGACCTTAAAGTCCTTTGAACAATTTTAGGCACGAGTGCCTTTCTAGCGAAGTTTGCCCTTACGGGGCTTCTTTGCATTCTTTTCAGTGACAGAACGCGAAGCTAAGCTTCTAGAGCAAAGTTAACACTTGGATATTTTCTGCATTCTGCCTTCGTGCAGAATGTGAAGCTACACTGTAGTTGCCAAGCTGAGCTTTAGGGCGAAGCTAATGCTAGGCTAGCTTTGCTTAGAGAGTGAAGCTATGCCTTAGCAAAATTTTTTTTTCAGCAACTGAACTAATATGATTTCTTCTTGCTTTTGCATTGCACTATACTCATGGTCCTTTGAACAGTCCCTTTGAAACAACCAGGGGACTGGATGGCAATGTTAGCCTACAATTCCAGGGGCAAGCCTCATTATTCAGTGAGCAAAGTGCTCCCGTTTGGGATGCCCTTATCTACACCAGAGATCAGCGTACTATGAGGAGCATCTTAACTACTGTTCTCCTCGAGGATTGTGATCGAAAAATCTAACGGAAGCCCGACTTTATGTTTAGGGATGCAGCACCAGATATCGATCATCAGCTGCTGGCCAGAGAAGGGCATTGGATTTTCAATCTGGATGGCGAGAAGTATTATCTCCCATCTAGCAAGCATCATTTTCCAATGTCTTTCTTCCAATGCGTGACGAGGGTTCGAAAGATGCAGTGGCAAGTGACTCGGACTACTGACTCCGTTCACATGAGGAAATTGATAGCTCTGTCTCCCGGTTATACAAGGGTGGGTCCTCCTCGCTGCGTATTGGGTCTCCACCCTGGGAACGTTCTCCCAGACATCCCAATAGGGGAAAATCCCGCCGTGGCTCAGACTTTTGGAAACCAGTTCTTTAAGGCTCGTGGTAATTATCCAGCCACTTATTTTAGGACCCCTGGGTGGATTCATCCCCCCAAGGCCTGGTGGAGGGACTTGACCTTATATGTCTTGGCCCATTTTGAAGAGGATCTGGAGAGATTGGAACTCTAAGAGGCTATTAGGGTAACCTGTTACGACATCCAGATGAGCGTAGCGAACTTGTACGCCATCTTCGAGTTATATTGTCCAGCTATAGGGACTTTATTTACCCCTGTAGGCGAATTGGGCATGCTTTGTACGAGATGTGGGAAGTCTCTGCTCTGCCCTTGGGATCTCTCCTGTATGAAGAATATTTTCCGTGCGAGACGGAATTGGCACTTCTGGAGAAGTAGGAGCCCGCTTTGTTCGAGACTTACCAGGAATTTATGTGCCATCTTTACATCTGCTCGAGTATGCATGGGAGCCATAAGGGAGCTTCATGCAGTTCGAAGAGCTGGGGGAATTATTTGTTTCCAAACCTGGAAGATGCTCCTGAAGCAGCTCACTACGGGGTTGCAGATGAGGACATTTTTCGAAGGACGCAAGAACACTCCCAAATGGATATAATTTTGGAAGAAGATGATGGACCCTATGAGAAAGGTGATATTCTCCAGAGTTTCCATCACTAGGCTCATTGACCGATGTCCCGGAAGGCACTTTTGGTCGGGTTTTTATCGGTTTGGCTGAAGAGATGCGTGGTGCCATCTTCTTCTGGCGACGTCATTCTTCCGACTGTCTTATTACCGGCTATTCATTTAGTCCACGGTCGTTCCCTTGGACTTCTTCTGGCAATGGTTTGTTGTATTCAGTGGGGCCTTCGTGCATTGACGGAGGCTTTCTGTAGGCCACCAACGACGAAGAGGGGAAAAGGTACTATCCTGCCTCGCGACGGACCAAACACCAGGATCGATTTGCCATACACCTATTTGATGGCATGGTTCGCCCTTCACTGCCCTTCTATTATCCAAGTTGGTGAGGAGCCTCCAGAAGGTGTCCGAATGGCGCTTCTTCATCGGCTTGAGGGATGTTCGTGGTCATGGATTTATGTGGCCGCGGTTCGCAAACTGCTGTGCCGGCATGACGTCTACAATATTTTTCGGTGCTTTCCCTACATTCGCATGCAGGTTATGGCGAAGAATTCATGGATGTAGGAGATGGGCAGACGTCGCTAAGCCAGGGGGTTTTCGAATGGCTAGTTAGCATCCAGCCATCCCACTTGGTGTATAGGAGCGGTGATACCTGCTACTTGGAACCCTATGTCCCTAGCCAATTTGCTGGTCTGTTCGGGTATGACCAACTATATATAGGTAACCCGAACACCAGCCTGGCCTTCATGGGGAACCTCATTGATGGTGCTCGTGCCTGGCGGTTCTACATCGCTGGCTGAGGCACGGCTGTGCATGCCGCTGAGGACTCTGAACCTTCAGACAACTTTAGGGCTCTGTCAGTAGTACAGAACTTCAAACTCCACACCAACCAGATTTTCTATTAACTCATTTGGTGTGAAATTGATCTCTCAGCGGCTGAAGCGGAAAGTCACCAAGAGAGGCGAGGGCAGGAGAGTTCGTGTGCCAGGCCTCGGAGAGTTCGTCGCTACTGTCGATAGTGAGGCCTCGGACGCGAAAAGTCCCCGCTTTGAAGGAAATACGGGCGTTGAGGCTCCACCAGATGCTCCTAGTGGGGTAGGCACGGCCCCCATGGAAGATGTGAAGGTAGAGGAAGTGGAGGAAGAAGATCCCGATGTCCACTTCAAGCGAAAACGACAGGGTAAATCTCATAGGAAGAGGGTAGTGAAGAAGCCTCATCGCAACACTCCCACCGTTATAGCAGAGGGTGAATCAGACGCGATGCCTCCTCCTCCTGCTCCGTTAGTTATCAAGCTATCGGCTCTGAGGCAGACTGTTGATGAAGCTGCTCCTGACCTGAGTAAGATCAATTCTGTTCTTGCGACATATACTTATATATATTACATACAGCTCATTCGTTTATCCTATGATTCAAGAACCGAGACGGTGAGAGAACCGAGAGTCAAGGTTGTAGGAAAACAGGGGAATTATTATGATCCTCTGTTCACTTATAAAGAAGGTGACGAGACTAGCTACTTCGTCGTCTCAGAAGACTCCAGAGGTGACGCGGCTGACGTCGGTCCTTCGGGTGTTGGGACCTCCAAAGAAAGTCCTCTGGCCTCCAGGTCTATGGGATGGACCACAGAGGGTTCGGTGAGTGAAGGTGAGCCGGCCGTTCATCTTGACTCTGCCAAAAACTTTCCTATGGAGCCTGAGGGGATTGATGCTGCCGTCGAGGAAGTTTAGAGAGAGACTGCGGCTAAGCCAGTTGAGGCGATATCACTTCTTTGTAATACCTTTATCTTTTATGAGTAATTCTCTCTTATATTCATTATGCCTCACTCAAACAAAGTCTAACCGCAGGTGTTCTGCCTTTGGATGCATTGACTTCAAGGGAGCCAACCAATCTTCCTGAGGGAATCAGGGGTGAAGCAAGTACTTCCACTGCAATGCACGCTGCTGAGTTGGATGCTTTTATCACGACCTGCCCTCTTATCAGCCCAAACCGGTCAGTGGAAAAGAGGCTGAGGGGAAAGTGGTTACGGAACCAATCTCACTTCTGACTACATCGCTAAGTGAGATGCCAGTGATTTCGCCAACGCTACTCGTCTTGACAACCGCGGAGCTGAAGGTAATTACCAGTCCTACTTCTCCAACATTAGTTATTAAGCCAGCTCTCCAGAAAATAGTCACCAGCCCTACTTCGGTTGTGGCTAGTGTACTGGTTTCAATGAGGACTCATCCGAGATGACCGACGCTCCCTCATATTGCTCCAACCAGCGCTCCTGGCATCTCCTTTATGGTTATGTCAGTGAAACCGGTGGAAGCTTTACCTTCAGGGGCCACTCATTCACCGGGAGTAGTTGAAGCTGAGAATGAATTTGTGGCTAAGCTAGTCGACAGCTTTTATAAGGGCTTGAAGCGATCTGTTACTTTGGTCTTGAAGGGCTCGACTACCTCGTTCTCTGCTTTGAAGGTGGTCCTCTCTGGAAGTATTGACAGCATTCGAGACTTTGGAGGGGATGACCACGCTGCCACATTAGAGCTTCTGGTGGAGAGGCTTAAGAGGGATGTAGACGAATGACGCCGTCTCAGCCATTCAGATTTGGACTCCTCAGTTAATGAACAGCTTGAACACCTTGCTACCCAAATGCGTGAAGCTCATCTTGCGGCACAGGAAGCAGCTAAGGCAATTTCTTCTTATTTGAAATTCTTGGAGACAAGGAAAGCAGAAATTGGGGATGTCATAGATGCTTCTAATAGTGCTCTCCTCGACACTGAGGATAAGATTGAAAAGGCCAAGGAAATGATTAAGAAAGTCAATCTTCTTTTGTCCAAGGCAGAACTGGTGCGTCTTGAAGAGATCGCTCGGCTAGAGCAGCTTAAGGCTTAAAATGACAAAGTCCTACAACAGGAGCTAGCACAGAGGGCATCTTTGGCTAAAATTGAGGCTCGCCTATCCCAGACAGCAAGCTTTAATGAGGCCGAGTTGAGGTTGCAAACATTCATCAGAGTTGCTGAGGAGAGAAAGAATAGGCTGGCCATCCTTAAAGAACGGATCAAGTTCTACGAAGCACCCACGTACTTTGTAATCCATGTATCCATGTATCCCTCTTTTAGAATCAATAAAAAGTAATTTTATTTGACTCCTCTGTTGTATTTTCAACTTGTCTTATCTTCTGAATTTGCAATTCTTACTTTCAAGTTGTACTACAATGGTATAACTAATCTAATCAGAGGTGATAAACTGATAGGATTAGTTACAAATTTGAGAAATGTCTCGACTTAAATCATATTGAGATGAGGATGGAAGAAATGAGCTTGACGATCTTTACTGTTCAGAGGTAAATATTAACTACCAAATTAAAGATAATCGGATGACCTGGACATGATGATTAGGAATCATCAGATACAAAGCCTTGTCGTTTAGAGGTGACGACTGGACATAATGACAAAGAAAGATGAGATTGGCTATTCATTGGTTAAGAGGTGACAAACTGGACATAACCGATTAAAATTATAAAACTCAGAGTGTTTACTGTTCAGAGGTGACGAACTGGACATAACAGTAAGCAAAAAGGGAGACTTGGCTATCTGTCGGTTCAGAGGTGATAAACTTGACATGACCAATTGAGAAGCCACCAAGCTCGAAATTTATCATTCAGAGGTGATAATCTGGACATGATGACAAAGAAAGATGAGATTGGATATTAATCGGTTCAGAGGTGACAAACTGGACATAACCGATTAGAAATTACCAAACTCGGAGTGTTTACTGTTCAGAGGTGACAAACTGGACATAATAGTAAGCAAAAAGGGAGACTTGGCTATCTGTCGGTTCAGAGGTGATAAACTGGACATAACCAATTAAGAAGCCACCAAGCTCGAAATTTTGTCATTCAGAGGTGATAATCTTGACATGATGACAAAGAAAGATGAGATTGGATATTCATCGGTTCAGAGGTGACAAACTGGACATAACCGATTAGAAATTACCAAACTCGGAGTGTTTATTGTTCAGAGGTGACGAACTGGACATAACAGTAAGCAAAAAGGGAGACTTGGCTATCTCTCGGTTCAGAGGTGATAAAATAGACATAACCGATTGAGAAGCCACTAAGCTTGAAAATTTAACATTTAGAGGTGATAATCTAGACATGATAATAAAATGAAGGTGAATTCAATTTTAGGGACCCGTCTATTCAAAGGTGATATACTGGACATGATAGTCTAAGACACATTAAACTCCGAATCTGCTGCCAGAGGTAGTCGCATTAACTTAACAGCTAGCCCACTAGGGACTGCAAGGGTGAATTGGATCTGAGCACCTGTTGGTTCAGAGGTAATATGGATATAACCAACTAAGAGACATCAGGCTCACAATTCGCTGTTCAGAGGTAGTCGTATTAACATGACAACAAGAACTCCTGACCTTGCTAGAGAGAAGAAGAAAAAAGTTATGGACCTATCTATTCAGAGGTGGTGAACTAGACATGACAGTTGAAGTACCATAAGAAGGGAGGTATCCGTCGGTTCAGAGGTGATAAACTGGACATAACCAATTAGAAATTGCTAAACCCAAAGCCCTGCCGTTCAGAGGTGGCGAACTGGACATAACGGCCAAGGAATAGTCCCTACTGGACTGAAAGATGAGACTTGGTTATCTATCGGTTCAGAGGTGATAAACTGGACATAACTTTTTTGAAAAGCTACCAAGCTCAGGATTTCTACCGTTCAGAGGTGACAAGCTAGACATAACGGTAAAAGGAATAACCCCATGGGGGAAATAGGATTTGATTATAAATTCCGTAGGAAATTGATATCTCCTTTGGATATTTTTGAAAGAAATTGTCAGAGGTATATTGTTAACGTGACAATTAAGAAAGTCCATCGGGGACTGAGTGGGAAATAATAGACTTTTAAGAGAGTCTACTAGAGATTTGCTGGGAAGCTGAGAAATATGAATATCATGAAAGATTATATGTCAGAGAACTCCATGGTGATTTGTAAAGCAACTTGTCAGAGGTGTGATGGTAAGTTGATAAGGATTCGTTTACTGTCAGAGGTGTTTGAACATAACAGTAGTTTGAGTAAACCGGTCACTCTGTTGAAGAGAATGACAAGCAGAGTTAATTCACTGGGGATGTTGACCAAATTCGCAGGGATATTCGTTTTATCCACCGAGTAGCAGACTAGAGTCTTACTATCTGAGGTTTAATGTTAACGTGATAGGTTAGACTTGTCATTTTGCAAGGGATATGAATACCTTTCTATGTGGTCTTACCATTCCATGGACGGAAATTGGTAAGTGATTTTGGAAAGGGAATCAAATGGGAACAGGTCCCTTAGGATTTTTAGCAAACCCTCAGCTGTTAGCGGATTTGATATGCCTTTACCAACTACCGTTTGAGTCGGGCTATCCATGCTATTCCCCTCAGCATGATGAGTTGACAAGGACTTATGTTGGGCTTAAAGGCCAACATTTTCCTTTATCCTTAGCCGCTAGCGGCATTGGATTATTTTGTTACTTTGAGTAACGCGATACTTCCCCTGGGTTTTCACTCTGTAGGTGAGTTGGGAATTAATGGAGTAGACATGAATTCCACGAGATCTTGGTCTGAAGATTATCATTCCTCGTGGATTCTCTGCCAATCCTTACCTTGTTTCTATATTGAAAAGATTCTGGAGGAGAACATGTCATGAACCTTTTTCGATAAGTTCAGTTTGACAAGTCATCAGATGGACTTATTTATTTGGTCAGACCTTTTGTCGTTGGGTCGAACTTGTTCTCTTCTTCAATGTCAAAGGCATTCGATCGGCTCGATACTAGCTGACGGTGAATTCGTAACCTTGATTCTTCTTTGATACAACCGGTGTTCGGTTGGCTCGATGAAGGTCTTGATCAGAGGTGTAATGTTAACTTGATCATGAGAAAGATCTTATCAAGGATAATACTTTTTTAGGAACTTTTCGTTTATTGGCATCATGAGTAAGTCTCCGTCTGAAGTCATAAGGCAATATGCTCCATTTGAATAGTCTATTTCTATCACAAACAGTCCTTCCCATTTGGACTGAAATTTGCCTTTGGTTTTGTGCGTCATGATCGTCGGTCGTCTGACGGCTAAAACCAAATCTCCTTTCTGAAAAATCCTTTGCTTAACCCTCTTATTGAAGGCCTTCGAGATCCGCGCTTGATACAACTCAATGTGTCGTTGAGCTTGTAGCTGCTTCTCATCTAAGGCTTTGAGCTCTTGGAGACGCAAGCAATCATTATCCTCTTTTGTCATTCTGGTCATCAAGGTGACCCGTAATGACGGCATTTAGATTTCTAACGGTATGACTACCTCGCACCCGTATACTAGGAAAAAAGGTGTATTGTCTGTCGGGGTCCGAACTGTGGTTTGGTAGGCCCAAAGACATTCACTAAGCTTCTCATTCCAATCTCCCTTATTTGATGAAATGAATTTTTTAAGTAGCTTGATAATTATCTTGTTGAATGCTCCGCCAAGCCATTAGCGGCAGGGTTATAAGCAGTTGAAGTCACATTCTGAATTCGATATCTATCACAGAACCGGTAGAATATCTGGCTTGCAAATTGGGGACCGTTATCATGAATGATCCGCCTAGGGACACCAAATCGATGAATGACATGGTGTTTGATAAAATTAACCACATTAGAAGTTTTAACTTCCATGAGCGGTATAGCCTCTGTCCACTTTGAAAAGCAATCGGTTATTGCTAAGATAAACCGTTGACCTTTTGTTGAAGAGGGGCTGATCAGCCCTATGACATCGATTCCTCACGCTTTAAATGGCCACAAAGGAATAGTTGGATGGAGCAACTCTAGAGCTGATGTATGAAGTCCGCATGGATTTGGCATGCTTTACACCTTCGTGCGTATTGGATGGCATCGACTATCATGGTCGGCCAATAATATCCAAGCCTGTGCAATCGGTCCTTGGGTTTTGGACCTGGCTGATGAGCTCCGCATATGCCGTCGTGCGCTTCTTTAAGCACTTCTTGTGCTTCTGAATTAGAAAGCCAACGGAGGAGGACATCGTCATATGAACGACGATGGAGTGTCTTTACTATTGGATCATAGTAATAACGGAGAGCCTTTTGTCTAATAGATGCAGCTTCTTTAGGGTCATCCGACAGTAAACCATGCAAAGTATAGTCGATGAGGGGAAATCGCCACACTGTCGGTTCAAGATCCGTCAAGATGTTATAGACCTCTTTGGTTTTCAGCATATGTTTAGGACAAATAAGGTGTCGAGTAGCTACTGTAAGGTGATACTTGGTGTCGACTGGTAAGGCTAACGTTGTTGCTAGTGCAGCCAGAGCGTCGGCCTTAGTATTCTGAGATCGGGACATATGACTGATATAAAAGCCATTAAATAGATTAGCCATTTTGATGACTACGTGATGATAAGGTACCAAATCTTCGTGACGGACCTCATACTCGCCTTTAACCTGATTAACAATCAGTTTTGAATCACCATAAGCTTCAAGGTAGCGTACCCCCATTTCATGAGCAAGCTGAAGGCCAATGAGTAGAGCATTGTATTCTGCCACATTGTTGGAGCATGATTCCGTCAGAGAAAATGCCCTAGGAAGGACATGATTTTGTGGTGAGATAAATACAACCCCCACACCAGCAATGATCTTGCCTTTAGGGCCTATTCGTGATGCTCCATCAAAGAACATCTGCCATACTTCATCCTCTGAAGTTATATTAGATTCAAAAACCTTATCTGGAATATCTTCATGAAGTTTTGAGTTTTCCGAGACCGGATGAGCAGCCAAGAAATCTGCAAGCGCCTAGCCTTTGACCGCCTTCTGAGGGACAAAGAGCATGTCATATTGAGATAGAAGGAGGGCCCACTTAGCTAACCTAGAATTCAATGATCCTAGTTTCGTCATGAGAAGACGCAAAGGATTCACTCTGGAAATGACATGTATGGTTTGACCGACCAAATAATATCGTGTCTTCTGAATAGCAAAGACAAGAGCTAAGCATTCCTTCTCAATAAGGTTATACCAAGATTTCGCCCCTATCAGAGTCCTGCTCATATAGCAAATATCCTGTTCATGACCATTCTCATCTTTTTGAGCATGCAGAGCACCGAGAGAATGGTCCATAGCTTTCACATATAAGTAGAAAAGGTTTTCCTGATGTGGGAGCTACTAAGACCGGAGGTTTACTGAGATATCTTTTGATATCCTCGTAAGCTTCTTGACAAGCTTGATCCCATACAAAAGTGACACCCTTTTCATGAGTCGGGTGAACGGTTGACAGCAGCCTGAGAGATTTGCGATGAATCTTCTGATATAAGCCAGTCTACCTTGTAGAACCCTAAGTTCTTTGAGATTCTTAGGCGGATGCATGCTCTTAATGGCTTTGACTTTGTCTGGGTCAAGATGAATTTCCTTTGATGTAACAATGAATCCTAGGAACTTGCCACTCGAAACCGCCAAGAAGGATTTTGTTGGATTCATCTTCAGTTGATGAGCCCGCATTATGTCGAACATCATTCTCAAGTCGCGAAGGTGATCATTCTTATCGCGGCTTTTGATAGCAATGTCGTCGACATAACATTCTACCGTCTTTCAGAGTGGTCATAGAAAATTATTCTCATCGCGCACTGATAAGTTGCTCCCGCGTTCTTTAATCCGAAAGGCATCACGGTGTAGCAATAGGCATCACGGTGTAGCAATAAACCCCCAACGGTGTCCGGAATGAAGTATGCTTCTCATCCTCTGGACACATCTTAATTTGATTATACCCTGAGAAGCCGCTATGAAAGATATTATTTCGAATCCGCAGGTTTGTCAATCATGACATCGGTGATGGGCAATGGGAATTCGTCTTTAGGACAGGCTGTATTGAGATCGCGGTAATCAATATAGATTCGTATTTTTCCATTCTTCTTGAGAATGGGAACAATGTTAGCAATCCCATCTGGATGATGTTCCTCCCGTATAAAGCCACATGCAATGAGTTTATGGACATCAGCTTCAATAGCCTCCATAATATTCGGGCGAAACCGGCGTTGTTGTTGCTTAACTAGCTTGGTGTCTGGCTTGATGTTCAGACGATGCACGACTACTTGTGGATCAAGTCCGGGCATATCCTCGTAGTTTAATGCGAAGACATCAATATACTCTCTTACGAGCACTATCAATTCTTCTCTTTCCGTAAGTTATAAGCTTTCACTTATACAGATGGGTTTAGGGTGATCTTGACTGCCCAAGTTAACATGGATCACTTTGTCTTCAGTAGGTGATTCGTGTTGTTCGAATCGCTTTTCTCACTGGAAATCCAATTGCTGAGCCTATGGTTCAACATCAGTAGCTTCCGCTGGCTCCAATTGGCTACATGAAGTCATATTAACGGTGAGATTCTTGAACATTGTTCCCACACTGACATCAGAGTCCTATTCAGAGGAAGAGGCGAGCGTGATGGGATTGGTTTGTTATCTTTGAATTGAACTGTTGTAGGCGGTGGAGGTGTAACGTATCTAAACCCCCTGCGTGTGTTATTATAGTAATTTACCAGTTTCCCTTTTGGCACAGAATTACGTAGAAAATCACGTCTTCCTTTTCTGAAATTCAGGCCATTCCCACGCTGCAGGTTATATCCCATTTTCTTCATCATACACTGTGTTGATCGTGCATAATGAAAAAATTGCGGGGTCTCTGAGCTTGAACTTGAATCTGTGGCTGTAGACCTTTGCAGTTGAGCTCTACCGAATATTATTGGTGATTGACTCTTTTTGAATGGAGGAACCACTAGAACGGATCCTTTTATACATTCCACAAATGTTCTTGATGTACTTGGTTTATGCAAGGGCATGTGTAGAGAGCTATCCGTAACATATTCGAGCAATTCGACACTCACAGGATAAGCAAAGGAAATATTATCATTAATTACCCATTCGTCCTCCTCTTTAGAAAGAGTATTACATTGAGGATTAAAGTACGCTATAATTAGTTTGCTAACTAAAGTAGCTGGTGTGTCACCTTCAGACTCTGATCTGCCTCATTGCCACTATCATCGTTGTCAGGCAATGAATCTTTTGACACTTCACTGACTTCCTGATATAGGAGAGCATCAGAAAAGTAATTTTTCACCCCTTTGGATAGTTATTTTTCGACGAAGACAGTTCGTACTATTGCATCATCTTCAACATATTTGAAGCACTAGTGTAGAGTGGAGGGAACAATTCAATAAGCGTGGATCCAAGGTCTCCCTAGTAACAAGTTGTATGACGTGTCAGTGTCAATGACGTAGCACGTCACTTCTGATTTCAGGCTCCCGATTCGGCAACGGAGTCGAATCTTCTAAGTGGATGACTACTCCTTGCATTAAAATCGTATATTATTGTAGTGGTTGCAGACAACCGATATAGTGGTATACCAAAGAAGTAGAGGAGCCTCTTGGGTATGATGCTAAGCGCGGATCCTGGATCAACCTGTACTCTTTCAATGCATGTCGAACCGATGTATCCGGTGTAGTATAAAGGTCGATCGTGCTTATTATCCTTGAGAAGCATATCCTTAGTTGTGAAGGTAATAGCAGGTACTTTTAATTATACATGATGACACTCAGGGCAAGAGGGCTGAGTGTCACCCCTAGGGATTTCTGGCATATGTGTCAGAAATGATTCTGAGTTAGCCAACGCATCCCTAAGTGCTTCTCTTGTCTCTTTCGAGAGACGAAGGAGCTGGTGTATGGTGATACGAGCTGGGATATTAGCCAGCTGGGCCAATATGTCAAAGCGAAAAAGCATGTTAAGCCCTGGGCCTGAAGGCTTCTTCAGGACATGATCAAACCGGACTTCTTTCTGCTTCTCTTTTCCTGTTGTCAGGAGAGGAGCCGGTGTGGATATTTGTACTGACATCGTCTGCTGTTGTGTCTCGTCAGTAACTTTCTCATACTGTTTTAAGTATGATTTTTTAGATCGAGTGCCCATCGGCTGAGGTACATCAGCCTGCGCTGTGCAAGCATGCTTTTTCCCTTCAGAATCGCTAAGAGAAGCTGATGTGAGATTGCTATCATCCGGCAAGTGATTGCTAAACTGAAAGAACAATCAAAGAGTTTAAGAATTTACCGTGTAGCTTGTGACTAACGGGTCGTGTCCACGAGGAGGAATGCGATGGAAGCTTTCGGTGACTCGTTTAAAAACAAAGAATTGTGTTCGTTTATTAATGGAAAAGAGAATGGAAAGAAAGAGATGATTAAATGAGAAATTCCAACTTTAGAAAAGGCTTTGGAGAAGGTGATTTAAAAAAGTTCGAAGATTATTTTGTTGATTATAATAATGAAGAAAATCTGGGCTCACTATCTCACTACTCAATTGTTCATTCTTCTATTAAAATCTTAAGTGCCTTAAAGTGATCATAGGCAAAACTTAAAGTTGATTTTTAGAAAGTTTGAAGTAAAGCACATAAGATGGTTGGAAGAGTTTAGTCTTTTCTTCGAGAAATAGTTTAGAATTGAATATTAAATCATCAAGCGCGAAGAAGAAAGAATGAAGTAAAAACAATTCAAGAGACGTTCATGAAAGAAGTGAGAGTTTAACAATCCAAACCCATCCTCATGTGCCTTCAAGAACACTTTCAAAAAGAAAGGCTTTAAGTAAGGTATACAAATGATTCATTGGGTCTTTTTCTTTTAAAAACAGAAGAGAAGAAGAACAAAAGAAAGTTACAATAGCGAGCCCAGAAAACCATTTAGTTGCCCATGAAAAACGAAGAAGAAAGCATAGAAATAATGCAAACCATACCGTACTACAAGTGGAAGAAAACGCGGCTCGACTCTTGTATTGATATCACTTCAATCTTCAAGTACAAGCACTCAATTCCTCTCTCTCACAAGTTTTGATACTGGACTACAAATTAAAAAATAAGATTACAACTTTTGTGCTAGCTAACAAATAACCTAAATCCTTAGAAAATAAACACAAATTCTAATCCTAGTCTTCGCTCCATTTTCCTTTGCTGAAACCAGTATTTATAGGGAAAAACTAAAAGGGGAGGATCCCGGGAAGATTGGGGGAGCAAACGCTCCCCCAACAACCTCCAACAAGCCGCGAAAACGCGGCTAGGGCCACGTTTCCGCGGCCCTGGTGTGGCCAGGTGGCCACACCCAAAAGGGGGATCTCCTGGGTTGGTGATTTGCCTGTATCTTCCGCTGGTTTTCTTGTTTCTGCTCCAAACGTTGACGAAACAGCCTTTGATTGTGTGGCTTCAACCGCTTGATTCAGGGAGGATTCTTCTCAACCTCTTGAAATGCCAAGATTTTGCCCTGATTTCTTCATTTCGAATTTATTCTGAATTAAATCAGAATTTGGTGGGCTTTTGGGCTTGTTTCTCTTTTCTTTCTTTTAGCACTTGGGACTACATTTAACAAAGAAAAAGAAGACTTATTAATAGGATTTATTAGCTAAAAAGTATGGTAAGGTGACAATATAAATGCAATATATGTGACTAATCACACCCCCACACTTATCTTTTGCTCGCCCTCGAGCAAAACATCAGACTAATTCTAATCAATTATTAGACCACTTTCGCAGGTCACTCGATTGCACTGAGCATGTGCAATAAGCCGTTAAACCTCTAGGTTACCCCTAGAGGACGAGTTTTGTCTCGTGAGGGTTTTCAGTGGATTGCACCCACAAAATCCATAAAGAAAGAGAAAAAAGGTTAGTATTTCCGAAAAGCATTTTTAAAGGAGAAAATATTTGAAGTATATTTGTGAGAGTTTAAGTAACCTATAAGTTATAGGAATATCAAATTAAAGTAAGGAGTCAAATTGTACTTCTCATCTAGTCTATTAATTTACCCTGAGTCGTATGCACCATCGTGACTGTGAAGTTGACTATGGGTTCTTTAACATTAACTCCTATGCCTTATATTTATTTATTTTTGGTGAAATTTATTCCTCAATTTCATTAGGCTTTCTAATCTGCCCATGTAACGAGCATTCAGTCGGTGACACCCAAACCGGACAGTTTTAGGGTACCAGGTGAGAAAACACCCCTAAGGACTTAAACACTCGAGCAGATAAGGCCACGAAACCAAGGTTTTTATTTATAAGATGTACCCCTTTTAGGCGTGAATACTTATGCTTCATGAGGCATAAATACCCAGCTTAATCAGAGGATTTATATACACATTTTTTTCAAACTTATCTAATTATCTTTTGCATAAATACTAAGACTTGCTTAGGCCAAAGCACCTAGCTACTCAATAATTAGACTTGTTTTTTTTTCATAATATATTTTTTATAAGTCTCTGTTTTTAAACCCTAAGTGTGTAAGTGTATTTAGTGTGCATATGTCATCAAGGTAAATATCAAGACTAAATTACTTTCACAAATTTTCTTCCTAACCCTAAAAATCAAACAAGTTATCTTATTTTGACCAAGTGTAAGAAATCCTAATTATGATTCTCCTATTCCTTAAAATTGACTTAATTTCTTACAAAAAATATATCAAAATATTGTTCTACCCCTTTCAAAAAGATTTTTTTCTCTTTTTTTATATATATTGTTTTTTTCTTTTTTTTTTTATAACAGTCATGTTAGAACCCTCCCCCACACATATCTGATGCATTGTCCCTAATGTATGAAAGAAATGTATAAATGCATGAAATAAAATGGAAAGGAGGAAAGTTACCGATACACTGGGTCAAAAAGACCCATTGTCGTTTCATTTACCGGCACCGATTCCAGGAAAGGTTTAAGGCGTTGACCATTTACCTTAAAGTCATTTCCATTCTTGGTGTCACTGATCTCAACTGCACCGTGTGGAAACACGGTTTTTACAACGAATGGTCCAGTCCATCTTGATTTCAATTTTCCTGGAAAAAGATGAAGCCTAGAATTATAGAGTAAGACTTTTGTCCAGGGACAAAGGTTTTTCTTATGATGTGCTTATCATGAAAAATCTTGACTCTATCTTTAGTGATCCTAGCATTTTCATAGGCCTCATTTCTCAATTCCTCTAACTCGAAAATTTGTAATTTTCGAAGGTCACCGGCCTTAGTCAAGTCGAAATTCAACTGCTTGATTGCCCATAAGGCTCGGTGCTCTAACTCAACGGGCAAGTGACAAGGTTTGCCATAGACTAACCTATAAGGAGCCATTCCTAGAATCGTTTTGTAAGCGGTCCTGTAGGCCCATAGAGCATCTACAAGTTTGATGGACCAATCTTTTCGGTTTTGGTTCACAGTTTTCTCCAAGATAAGCTTGACTTGTCTATTGGAAACCTCAACTTGCCCACTGGTTTGAGGATGATAAGGTGTGGATAACTTGTGAGTTATGGCATACTTTCACATAAGAGCTTCAAAAGATCTATTGCAAAAGTGAGTGCCATTATCACTGATGATAGCACGAGGGGTTCCGAAGCGTGAAAAAATGTTCTCTTTCAAAAATTTTATGACAACTTTGTTATCATTAGTTTTACAAGGAATGGCTTCTACCTACTTGGACACATAATCCAGAGCAACCAATATGTATTGGTTCCCAAATGAATTAAGAAATGGACCCATAAAGTCGATACCCCAAACATCAAAGAGTTCTATTTCTAGAATTGGGTTGTGGGGCATCATATTTTGTTTTGAAATCCTTCCTACCATTTGACATCTAGGGCACGTCTTGCAAAATTCATAAGCATCCTTGAACAAAGTGGGCCAATAAAACCCACTTTGTAGCACTTTTTAGCAGTCTTGCGGGACCAAAGTGTCCACCGCATGCAAGTTCGTGACAAAAAGATAGAACACTCTTAACCTCCTCATCGGGAATACATCTCCTAATAATTTGGTCAGAACAGTACTTGAAAAGATACGGTTCCTCTCAAAAGAAATACCGGACTTGGGATAAGAACCGGTATACATCATTTTTGGACCAATGAGACGGAGTTTGGTTTGTGACTAAGTAATTCACTATATCCACAAACCAAGGTTCCCTAGAGATAGCTAAGAGATATTCATCAGGAAAATCCTCATTTATGGGTAATTCGTTGCATGGAGAATTAGGGATCGGTGAGAGATGGTCAGCAACGACATTTTCTACGCCTTTCTTATCTCGAATCTCAAGATCGAATTCTTGAAGGAGGATCCAACGAATGAGTCGGGCCTTGGCATCCTTCTTCATCATGAGGTACCAAGCGCAAAATGATCGGTGAAAATGGTGGTTTTGGACCCTAGTAGGTAGGGACGAAATTTCTCTAAGGTAAACACTACTACCAAGAATTTCTTCTCAGTCGTCGTGTAGTTCAATTGAGCTTCGTTGAGAGTCCTACTAGAGTAGTAAATCACATGCTGCTTGTTATCAATGCGTTGTCTTAGGACAGCGCCTATGGCAAAATCTGAAGCGTCGCACATGATTTCGAACGGCTTAGACCAATCCGGTACAGATATGATTGGTGCAGAAATAAGCTCTCTCTTAAGTTTCTCCCAAGAGTTTATGCATTCAACATCAAAAGTGAAGGACACATCCTTAGCTAACAGATTAGTCAAGGGCCTAGCAATTTTGCTAAAATCCTTGATAAATCTTTGGTAGAAACCAGCGTGTCCTAAGAAGGATCTAATGTCCTTAACGCATTTGGGCATGGGAAGCTTAGCAATAACCTCGATTTTTGCTCTATCCACTTCAATTCCTTTCTTGGAGATTTCATGACCCAAGACAATTTCATGTTTTACCATGAAGTGGCATTTCTCCCAGTTCAGTGTCAGATTTTTCTCAGCACAATGTTGGAGGACGAGTTCTAAATGGTGGAGACATTGAGTGAATGAATCTCCGTAGATGGAGAAATCATCCATAAAGATCTCTAAGAATCGTTCTACCATATCAGAGAAAAGACTCAACATGCAACGTTGAAACGTTACCGGTGCATTGCATATGCCAAAGGGCATTCAACGATAAGCAAATGTCCCGAATGGACATGTAAACGTAGTCTTTTCTTGGTCCTCAGGAGCGATAGGGATCTGGTTATAGCCCGAGTAACCGTCCAAGAAACAGTAATACTCGTGACCCGCCAAACGTTCAAGCATTTGATCAATGAAGGGAAGTGGAAAATGGCCCTTACGAGTTGCAGCATTCAGTTTCCTATAGTCGATGCAAACTCGGATCTTCGTAGGAAGTCTAGTTTGAACTAATTCTTTGTTCTCGTTTTCCACTACGGTGAAACCGGATTTCTTTGGAACCGCGTGGACAGGACCGACCCATTGGCTATCAGAAATGGGATAAATTATCCCATTGTCTAAGAGTTTTATGATTTCAGCATGAACAGCCTCTTGCATTATAGGGTTTAACCTACGTTGTGGGTCTCTTTTAGGTGTGTCGTCTTCATTGAGATGAATGAGATGTTGAACGATGGTTGGACTTAATCCCTTAATATCAGTCATAGTCCACCCAATGGCTTTCCTATATTTTCTTAGAATTGCTTTAAGATCTTTTTCTTCCCCGTCATTTAAATGGGAGGCAATGATGACAGGAAAGGTCTCTTGTTCGCCTAGATAGGCGTACTTGAGATGCGCAGGTAAGGCTTTCAATTCTAAGGAAGAGGAAGGCTCACTGGAAGGACTAGTTAAATCTGTTGCTCCATTATTGGTGAAATAGGGTTCGAGGACCAATTCACAGCAGAATCTACAACCTGATCAAGATTAAAGTCATCAGACTCTAATTCGAAGTCACACTCTGTTTCTAATTCCAATTCTTCCCCTTGTTCACTTGTCAAGTTCTCAATTAGGTTGACTTCAAATGTTTTGTCCTCGATATCGCGGGGTTGTTTTCCTAGATTGAAGACATTGACTTCTCTAGTCATGTCCCCAAAGGTTAACCTCATAGACCCATTCCTACAATTGATGATGGCATTAGCAGTAGCAAGAAATGGTCGCCCTAGGATAACAGGAGTTTGAGCCCTATGATTAGAGTTGGACACAGGTTGTGTCTCCAGAACTATGAAATTGACAGGGTAAATGAACTCTCCTACCCGGATCAGGACATCATTAATCTCTCCTTTTGGAACTTTAACAGAACAGTCAGCCAGTTGGATGGTGACTCGAGTTGGACTAAGATCGCCCAACCCGAGTTGTTGATAAACTGAGAATGGAAGCAAGTTGATACTTGCCCCCAAGTCAAGAACTACACGACTAATTTCGACTTGTCCTATTGTGCAGGCAATGGTGGGACTACCTGGATCCTCGTACTTGACAGGGATCGGACCCGATAGTAGCTCACTAATTTTCGTGGCTAAGAAGACCTTTTTTTGGACATTAGTCTTTCTCTTCTTGGTCCACATGTCCTTAAGAAACTTAGCATAGGAAGGGACTTGTTGGATGGCATCAAGAAGTGGCACATTTATCTTCATTTGGTTAAACATCTCAATTATCTTGTCCATGTGAGGATTTTGCTTGTTGTTTTTCAGCCTATAAGGAAACTGTACTATAGGCTGGTGCACCTGGCTGGCTGACTTATCTTTTTCAGATTCGTCAGAATTGAAAGGTTTTGGATTAGATGAGGTGGATGCTTGATTTTGGTTGTGCTGAATGGGATTGGTTGGTGTTGACACTTGATTATCGACTCTCTTTCCTGACCTCAATGTATGAACAACATTACATTGATCCTCAGCCAAATGAGCTTGTTGAGAATTCCTCGGATTGATTATTGGCTGACTAGGTAAGGTACCCTTCTGTCTCTCATCTGTGGAGTGGCTAGTTGACTCATTTGAACCTCTAACCTCTGGATCGTTTGCATGAGAGAATCTTGGTTTTTCATATATCTTTCCATGTTTCTTTCAAAGTCAGTCATTCTCCTTTCTACTTGAGGATTCTGGAATGAGGATTGTGGAACTTGGTTGGGAAAGTTCTGTTGATAATGTGAAAAGTTAGGTGGATGGTTGGGAGAATTATTATGAAAATTGGAGAAGTTGGGTTGATGATTGGAAGAATTATTA
Organism: Agave tequilana; assembly: GCA_038442645.1. NCBI lineage: Eukaryota > Viridiplantae > Streptophyta > Magnoliopsida > Asparagales > Asparagaceae > Agave > Agave tequilana. The sequence goes on along the minus strand of JAVJIF010029864.1, from coordinate 474,997 downwards.
CCATGATGGAAGTGGCTAGCATGATTTGATCGTGAATGGTCAGAGTTATTTTGGCTCCATGAGAAATTAGGGTGATTTCTCCAGCCAGGATTGTACGTTGGTGCGTAAGGATTGTTGTTCGGCCTTGAAAAGGCCGCATTCATCGGTTCATGGTAGGGTTGCTGAGCCTGAAACACAGGGCATTCCTCGAACACATGATTCATGGCTTGGCAGTAAGTGCAGCCCGTGGTTGAAAATTGGTTCGGGCTGACTTGATTGACTGGACTTGGTTCTTTCATTTCTAGAGCTTCCAGTCTTCTAGCCAGGTTAGCTAACTTAGCCTCATTTGCAATGGATGATTCGATAGAATGGAGACCTCCTTTTGAAGAGATGGAGTTAGGATTCCTAGAGGTCTCACAAGTAGATTCCTATTGGATGGTCTTCTCAGCTAGAATTTCATACAAATCCCATCCTTCATTTTCATCTTTCTGCAAGAAACCCCCTTGGCACATACTTTCTAAGAGGGTTTTGGTGGAATAGTCTAAACCGTCATAAAGAATTTGACATTGTCGCCATTTCTCTATTCCATGATGTGGACATTGGACAAGGAGGTATTTAAAGCGTTCAAAGTACCTCCAGAACGGTTCACTAGGTTCTTGCTTGAATTGCATGATCGTCTTCCTAATGAGAGCGGTTTTATGAATTGGATAGAATTTCTTCAAGAAAACCTTGATGAAACCATCCCAGGATGTGATAGAACCAACCGCTAAGCTGTGGAGCCACTTCTTTGCTAGGTCCTTAAGTGCGAAAGGGACAAATCTCAACCTAATAGCATAGTCTACAAGGTGTGGGATTTTCATCATTAGACATACTTTCTCAAATTCTCTTATAAAGAATTAGGCATCTTCGGACTCTAAGCCATGAAATTTGGGGAGTGTGTTGATGAATTGAGGCTTGAGCTCAAAATTGTATTCACCAACCGATGGAAGTAGAATGCAAGATGGAAGTGAGGTTCTAATGGGGTAGAACCTATCTGATTGGGAAAGAGATGTGTGAAGTATTTGCACAAATATTATGTAAAAGAGAGAAGGTTTAGAATCAACCTTAGTGCTTGTTTACTCCACAAATGTATTTGATATGATTAATATACCCTTTCCAATCTCCGTTATAGCAAGGGCTATACCGAGTCGATTCTCAGGGAGAGCTTGCGATGGAAGCGTTACGGTTCGTAGTGAAGAAAGAAAACGAAGATTCTTCTTTGTATTTACACAAATGCAAGAAGCATGGAAAAGAATATGAAAGAATGGGTGGATTTGTGCATTATGGAAAAATGAAAAGAAATCAAAACAAGATTGGCTTTGAAACTAGAACTAAAAGAAAGAAAACTTTGAAGAAGACTTTAAAGATGAGAAAACCATGACTAGCTAACCTTACTTCCTTGCTAAACTTACTAAACTCCGTGATGGTGAATGCATGCCTCATGTTGATTCATCGGTAAAGATTTGTCTTGCGTGTTGGTCTAATTACTTTCCCACTTGGATGACGGATGATCATTCTTGGACTTGTCTTGTAGCCTCATAGATGTCATTGGCCTACAAATTAGACTTTCAATAATGGAATCAAAAGAGCTACACTCAAGGGATGCTAAGGAAGAAGATACAACATTCATTAATGGAAGTAAAGAAGTTGTACAACAAATAGCATATTGGTGATCCATCTCCATGTTCCATCAAGGAACTTGTTCTAGACAAGGCTCTAAATGAGGCACACATGAATCATATGGAGAATTACAACAAGATACTTGCCAAGCATGAAAGTAACCCATCGGAGAAGAGAAGACCATACAACTTGCAAGATTAAAGATAGCAATCACCCATGAGTTAGTAGTTAGCAAGGTAAGTAGTTAGCTAGCCATGAGAAGAAAGAATTAGCTACTAGCCATTACAAAAGAAAAGCAAAGCATGAATAAAATTGCAAGTAAAGTAAAACTAGAATTAAAGAAAGCAAGTAAAGTTACTAGAAAATGCTCAAGTAGAGAGAAGAGAATGGATGAATCCTTGCTTCACAAGTTGTCACTCCTTGATGTACACAAGCTTTCTCTCTCTTACAACTCTCTTTTGCAGAATTTCTAGGGAGGAAGAAGGAGATCTAAAGAACTAAAAACCTAGAGAAAAATCCTACAAAAATTACAAGCATCTACTCTCTAATATCTCCTCTTCACGTTCTCGCTTTTTTCGCAGGTCCTTGGTCCAATATTTATAGCCTCAGAGAGAAATCTCCAGAAGACGAACAGGTGGCAGAAATCTGGGACTCAACGGCCCAGATTTTACCGCAAAAGCGCGGGAAATTGCGGCACTTTTGTGGCCGTTGGATCCCAGATTTTGTTACAAGTTTGTTACGAGGTTGTTATCCATGTGGCCTTCTAGAATCTTGAGCTGGTGCGTAGAATTCTCCAGATCCTGGGCTCAATCTTGGGCTCTCTTTTGGGCTTGGAATTAATTCCATTTAATTATTGCTAATTAAAGGAATTTTGGGTCTTTTCTCCATTAGAGTGTGGACCTGTAAAAATATAGAGAAGATGAGTAAAAATCATATTTTTATTTGTAATATGCATGGGAATAATGTGGTAAAATATGCAGAATTGTGTACTAATCACACCCCCACACTTATTCTTTTGCTTGTCCCGAGCAAAACAAAGAAAAGAAAAGAAAAACTATACTACCAATTTTATTACACCACTTTCGTAGGTGACACGATTGCACTGAGCGCGTGCAACAAGCCGTTAAACCTCTAGGTTACCCTAGAGGAGGAGTGTTGTCTCCTGAGGGTTTTCAGCGGATTACACCCACAAAATCCATAAAGAAAGAAGACAAATGTTAGTGTTTTGAAAATGCATTTTGAAAGAGAGTGTTTTCGAACTATTTTTGCAAAAATATAAGTGATCTTAGGTCATAAGTCCACCTATAATCATTCTTTCTTAAACATAGTCTCTATGAAAGATCTTGTCTTCAATTAAGGTAAGAATTCAAAATTGGATTGAATACTTTATCTTTCATAAAACCTAGATAATATGCACACCGTGCTCAGTGAAAATTTCTGGGATTTCAACTCCAACCATCAAGCCATTTATTTATATATATATATTTTTTTCTGCTTTTTCTTCCCTTAGTTTAGGCTTTCTAGTTTACCCTTGTAACGAGCCTTTAACCGATGACTCCCAAACCAGATGGTCTTAGGGCACCAGATGAGAAAACATCCCTCGGGTTTAAGGTCTCGAGTAAAAAAGGCCACAAAACTAAAGGGGATTATTTATTTCCTTTACCACCGTTAGGCGTGAATAATCATGCTTCTTGAGGCACATTTATCCAGCTTAATAGGTTTTTACCACCGTTAGGCGTGAATAATCATGCTTCTTGAGGCACATTTATCCAGCTTAATAGGTGATGTTTTATTTATATATATACATTTTTTTTCTTTTTTTTCTTTTTCTTTATTTTTATGGCATTTTGGTCTTTGTTTCCATCCCAAAAATGTGTAAGTGTGAAGTGCATACTATCTAAGGCAAAAAATTCAAGATAGAAATATCTCACCAATTTTACTTACTTAGCCTATAATTTCAAACAAGATCTATTATTTCAACTAGGTTTAAGATGTCATAATTAAGGCTTTCTTAATTTCTAAGATACATCTTAATTTTCTTAAAAATAGATCAAAACTTTGTCTCTTATTTCAAAAAGTTTTTTTTTATTTTTTATTTTTTTCTAAAAAGAAGTGTAAAAGAAAGAAAATCTAAAAACTCTATGTTAGTAAACCCTCCCCCACACTTATTTCATGCATTGTCCTCAATGCATCATGATATATGTATGCATGAAATAGGTAAGAGGTAAGAAACTTTTATTTACAAAAAAAAAGTGCAAAAAATTATTTACAAAGAATATATACAAGTATAACCATTACCTAGGCTTTTGGGTCATTTTCCTCTGGCCCGTTTCCCATCATTCCAGTGCGTCTGCTTTCGTGAGCTCAGTTGGGAAACGGTTTGAATTATTTTAGCCTTAGGTATTTCCAGATTCAATTTTTATTATTATCATTCACCCTCATTCCACCACATTGTTCATTAAAAAATTCCTTATCCCCACTCTCACTCTGAATCTCATCACTTTCAATGTTAAGAAAATTCAGCTCCTCTCCATACAATTCTTCAAAACTAAGGTCAACATCCGGAAGTGGACAATCAGCTAACCTACCCCGAGTTGACTCATCTAGATACATGATCTCATCAGCAAACAGGTCTTCAAAGGAAATATCAATCGGAGGTTCGGATATATTCACAGTTGGCTCATTGAAGGTGAAAATATCCAAATCAACTTTCCCCTGTTGAAAGGGTACTCGGATAAGAGAATCACAAGATTTTGACTCATCTTTTGGATCTTCACCTTCTTCCTCATAATTGTTACTAATGAAGCTAACTTCAAATGTTTGATCTTTATTTTACGAGGCTGTGTGTGGAAGACATTGAATTCATGAATCATGTTACCAAAGGTCAACCTCATTGATCCATTCCGGCAATTAATGACAGCATTTGTAGTAGCCAGGAATGGTCGTCCCAAAATGACAGGAATTTGAGCCCTTTGATTGGAATTAGACACTGGTTTTGTTTCAAGGACTACAAAGTCAACAGGATAAATGAATTCCCCAACTTTGACAAGGACATCGTGAATTTCCCCTTTGGGTCTAGTGACAGAGCGATCAGCCAATTGGATAGTCATTTGGGTAGGACGGAGATCACCTAACCCTAATTGTTGGTACACAGAGAAAGGCAGGAGATTGATGCTGGCCCCCAAATCAAGAAGTGCCCTATTAATGGTAGTCTGTCCTATGATGCATGAAATGGTGGGGCTACCTGGGTCTTTATATTTAACAGGAGTTGGACCATTGAGCAGCTCATTGATGGATGATGCTAGGAAGACTTTTTTAGGAACTTGTGTTTTCCTCTTCTTGGTGCACATTTCCTTTAAGAATTTGGCATATGATGGCACTTGTTGTATGGCATCAAGAAGAGGGACATTGATTTGGACCTTATTGAACATTTCTTTTATCTTCTCCATGTGAACATTTGTCTTGTTATTTGTAAGCCTATTTGGAAATGGTACAACAGGCTTATAGGGTTGCTCATCTACCTTTTCTTTACCCTTGGCTTTTGAAGTGGATGGCTCTGTACTAGAAGATGATTTGTCAGAAGCTGGTTGCACTGGGACAGGAGGTGTTGGCTTTGGTACTGGATGAGATGGTGGACTAGAAACCTTATTATCAACTTGTTTTCCAGATCTCAGGGTATGAATAGCATGACATTGACTGGGTCCTGAATCTTCCACTTCATTTAAAGGGAAGTGATGTTTGGGATTTGGTAATGGCTGGTTTGGGAACATTCCATTTTGTCTCTCAGCCAATTGCCTGATCTGGACCTTAACTTTATTCAACTCCTGCTGATGGTTCTTTGTAAAGGTTTCTAGCATTTTCCTCAACTCTGATATTTCTGAATTATTCTGGGGTGTATGTTGATAATACGGAGGCTGGAATTGTGATTGATAGTATGGTGGGTTCTGATATGGTTGTGAATGTGGTGGACTTTGAGATGGATGAACATACAGTGAATTATGATTGAAACTGGATGTGTGAGACTGAGCATTATATGGATATGGAAGTGGTGGCCTATGATGCTCAGGACCAGACTGACTCCCTGAAAAATTTGGATGGTTCTGCCATCCCGAATTATATGTGTTGGAGTATGGGGGTCTGGTAAAAGCTGCATTCATGTTCTCCTGATATGATTGGAGCTGATACAAAGGACACTCCCCAAAGACATGGTTAAGGTCATGACAGTAGGTGCAACCCGGTTTGATCACAGGTGATGGGTTGACCTGATTTACAACAGAATTCCCCTTTGACTCAAGCAGTTCTATCCTCTTCATCAATTGTGTGATCTTGGCTTCTACAGCTATAGAGGATTCTATGGAGTGTGTACCAGTTCTGGAAGTGGGGGGAGTGGATTTATCAGGACAAGACCCCCACTGAATGGTTTTCTCAGCTAGGGTTTCAAAGAGATCCCACCCCTGATGTTCATCTTTCTTCAAAAATTCCCCTTGGTACATGGATTCAAGGAGGGTTTTCGTTTGGTAATCTAGACCGTCATAGATAATCTGGCACAGACGCCATTTCTCTATGCCGTGATGAGGACATAGGGCTAGAAGGTCTTTGAAACGCTCAAGATACTTCCAGAAAGGTTCATTTGGTTCCTGCTTGAATTGCATGATATTCTTTCGCATGAGGGCTGTTTTGTGGATAGGATAGAATTTCTTAAGAAAGACTTTAACAAAATCCTCCCATGAAGATATGGAACTGACGGGAAGATTATAAAGCCATTTCTTAGCTAAATCCTTCAGTGCAAATGGTATAAACCTTAACCTAACAGCATCCTCGGTCAGTTGGGAAATTCTCATCATTTGGCATACCTCTTCAAACTCACGAATAAAGAGGTACGCGTCCTCAGACTCAAGACCATGAAATCGGGAAAGTGTATTAATGAATTGCGGTTTCAGCTCGAAGTGATTTCCATTTGGTTCGAGGAGAAGAATGCAAGATGGAAGGGAGGTGCGAATCGGATAAAATCGATCTTAAAGTGAGACGTTGTTTTCCATAATGTCAAGTGGTTGTGTAAGTGTAAGTGTAGAAAGTCTAACTAGTCTTGCAAAATTTGGATCACGAAACCACTCTCACATATACAATCACAAACAACGTGCACCGATCACACCAGCGAAAAACAAAAAAATGAAAATAACAAACAAAAATAAAAAATCAATCCAAGCTTATCTAGGATTCCTGGACCTAGACGACTCCTAACTGATTAGATCGTCCACAGGAGGTTTAGTGTAGACTCTGACTATAAGCGAATCAGCCAGGGAAGGGCAAGGTTGGTGGGAGGTTTTCCGTCAGAGACGTTCCTTAATAAAGTAACCAGCAACCTTCGGGCTTTCGGCCCTCAATCCCTTTCCTAGACACTGATTTTACAAAAGTCAATTTTCAACACTTTTTCCCCTTAGGATAATCTCCTAAGTGAGTCCGGATGTCCCTAGGGCCAACGTCTATCAGTTTTTATTTACAAGCTTGGGATTGTGAGTGCTGGGGATGGTGGTTTTCGGGCTAAGGAAGGGGTGATAAAATCCCCACCTTATCTTATTTATGGGTATGCCCTTAAAATCGATTTGTGCAAGTGTACGATATCAACAAACAAGGTTCACTCAAAGCGTAATTAAATCAAACAAAGAGTGAGTCCTAGTCTAGATGCAATGCGTACGTACCTTGCCTCCAGCACTCTTCAACAGTAAAAGTAAAGAAATTGAAAGACACGTGCCTAGAGTGCAAATGTCTAAACAGTTTTTAACGTTAACAACCAATTTTTTACTGTTGATTATTAGCAGATATAAGGTGAAGCATACAAGAAATTAAGTATTGCAGCAGCTGTATTTTGCAGAGAAGCAAGCCTTGCAGAAAACTGGTCAGAAGTCAACTCCTCCTTGCCGCAATTCTGCGGCAAAAACCCAGAATTTGTGGCAATTTGGAGGGATCCTGGTCTCTGCTTTCTAGAGCAGAGGCCCAGGTCCACTTATATGTTTCTGCAATGCAAATTTTCCTGTTTCTTCAACCTGTAACCTGCAACAGAGAAGAAGATTCGTTTAGTTCTTCACTTGAAATCAAAACCGTTGCTCTCCCCGGCAACGGCGCCAAAAATTTGATTGGGAAGGAGATGTGTGAAGTATTTGCACAAATATTATGTAAAAGAGAAAAGGTTTAGAATCAACCTTAGTGCTTGTTTACTCCACAAATGTATTTGATATGATTAATATACCCTTTCCAATCTCCGTTATAGCAAGGGCCATACCGAGTCGATTCTCAGGGAGAGCTTGCGATGGAAGCGTTATGGTTCGTAGTGAAGAAAGAAAACGAAGATTCTTCTTTGTATTTACACAAATGCAAGAAGCATGGAAAAGAATATGAAAGAATGGGTGGATTTGTGCATTATGGAAAAATGAAAAGAAATCAAAACAAGATTGGCTTTGGAACTAGAACTAAAAGAAAGAAAACTTTGAAGAAGACTTTAAAGATGAGAAAACCATGACTAGCTAACCTTACTTCCTTGCTAAACTTACTAAACTCCGTGATGGTGAATGCATGCCTCATGTTGATTCATCGGCAAAGATTTGTCTTGCGTGTTGGTCTAATTACTTTCCCACTTGGATGACGGGTGATCATTCTTGGACTTGTCTTGTAGCCTCATAGATGTCATTGGCCTACAAATTAGACTTTTAATAATGGAATCAAAAGAGCTACACTCAAGGGATGCTAAGGAAGAAGATACAACATTCATTAATGGAAGTAAAGAAGTTGTACAACAAATAGCATATTGGTGATCCATCTCCATGTTCCATCAAGGCACTTGTTCTAGACAAGGCTCTAAATGAGGCACACATGAATCATATGGAGAATTACAACAAGATACTTGCCAAGCATGAAAGTAACCCATCGGAGAAGAGAAGACAATACAACTTGCAAGATTAAAGATAGCAATCACCCATGAGTTAGTAGTTAGCAAGGTAAGTAGTTAGCTAGCCATGAGAAGAAAGAATTAGCTACTAGCCATTACAAAAGAAAAGCAAAGCATGAATAAAATTGCAAGTAAAGTAAAACTAGAATTAAAGAAAGCAAGTAAAGTTACTAGAAAATGCTCAAGTAGAGAGAAGAGAATGGATGAATCCTTGCTTCACAAGTTGTCACTCCTTGATGTACACAAGCTTTCTCTCTCTTACAACTCTCTTTTGCAGAATTTCTAGGGAGGAAGAAGGAGATCTAATGAACTAAAAACCTAGAGAAAAATCCTACAAAAATTACAAGCATCTACTCTCTAATATCTCCTCTTCACGTTCTCGCTTTTTTCGCAGGTCCTTGGTCCAGTATTTATAGCCTCAGAGAGAAGTCTTCAGAAGACGAACAGGTGGCAGAAATCTGGGACTCAACGGCCCAGATTTTGCCGCAAAAGCGCGGGAAATTGCGGCACTTTTGTGGCCGTTGGATCCCAGATTTTTGTTACAAGTTTGTTACGAGGTTGTTATCCACGTGGCCTTCTAGAATCTTGAGCTGGTGCGTAGAATTCTCCAGATCCTGGGCTCAATCTTGGCTCTCTTTTGGGCTTGGAATTAATTCCATTTAATTATTGCTAATTAAAGGAATTTTGGGCCTTTTCTCCATTAGAGTGTGGACCTGTAAAAATATAGAGAAGATGAGTAAAAATTATATTTTTATTTGTAATATGCATGGGAATAATGTGGTAAAATATGCAGAATTATGTACCAATCACTATCCTGCAGTGATGTTGATTGAGCCATTACCGGATCTGGTCTTGGTTCAAACTTAGGTGGTGATGTATTTCTAGTCAACCTAGATGAATTAGGGTCTCTCGACCACACTTGCATACACAAACACAATCACAATCACAAACAAGTTTACCAACAGTCAACAATAGTAATCAACCAAGCCTAGTCTAAGGTAACCTCGACCTAGACAACTCCTAACTGGTTGATTGTCCACAGGAGGTGGAATGTAGACTTTGACCTCAAGCTAATCAGCCAGGTCAGGGCAAGATTGGTGGGAGGTTATCCGTCAAAGACGTTCCTTAATTAAGTAACCACTAATCTTTGGGCTTTCGGCCCTCAATCCCCTTCCTAGACACTGATTTGGTAGGAGTCAATTTCTAACATCTTCCCTCTTTAGGATAATCTCCTAGTGAGTTCGAGATGTCCCTAAGGCCAACGTCTATCAGATTTTACTTAGGCTTAGGTTTGTGAGTGCTTGGAATCTGATTTTTGGGCCAACGAAGGGTGATTAAATCCCTACCTTATCTTGTTATTGGGTGTTGCCCTTAAAATCAATTTTGTGCAAGTGTACAAGATAAACAAGATTCACTTAAAGCGATATAAATCAACCAAGAGATGAGTCCTATTCTGAATGCAATGCGTACGTACCTTACTCCAGCACTCTTCAACAGTAAAGTAAATGAATTGAAAAGACTCGTGCCTAAAATGCAAACGTCTAATCAATTTTTTAAACTTTTCAACAAATGTTTTACTGTTGGCTTAAAATAGGGATGGTGGATAGCAGAAATAGCACAAATATAACATACAAAAACTTAAATTTTTGCGAGCAATATGTCCTGCAAAAAGAGTTTTTAGTAGTCCAATGAATTTTTTTCAATTTTGCAATGCAATTTCTTGAAATTCTGTTTCCTACTTTCGTGAGTAGGGGCAGCGAATTTGCATGTCTACTCTTGGAAAGCTTGAATGCTAGATCTTGAATCTTCAAGTCCCCGAAACAACACACAAAACTTGTTAGAAAATAAATACACCGTTCCCTCCCCGTCAACGGCGCCAAAAATTGATTGCTAAACAGAAAGAACAATCAAAGAGTTTAAGAATTTACCGTGTAGCTTGTGGCTAACGGGTCGTGTCCACGAGGAGGAATGCGTTGGAAGCTTTTCGGTGACTCGTTTAAAAACAAAGAATTGTGTTCGTTTTTTAATGGAAAAGAGAATGGAAAGAAAGAGATGATTAAATGAGAAATTGCAACTTTAGAAAAGGCTTTGGAGAAGGTGATTTTAAAAAGTTCGAAGATTATTTTGTTAATTATAATAATGAAGAAAATCTGGGCTCACTATCTCGCTACTCAATTGTTCATTCTTCTATTAAAATCTTAAGTGCCTCAAAGTGATCATAGGTAAACTTAAAGTTGATTTTTAGAAAGTTTGAAGTAAAGCACATAAGATGGTTGGAAGAGTTTAGCCTTTTCTTCGAGAAATCGTTTAGAATTGAATATTAAATCATCAAGCGCGAAGAAGCAAGAATGAAGTAAAAACAATTCAAGAGACGTTCATGAAAGAAGTGAGAGTTTAACAATCCAAACTCATTCTCATGTGCCTTCAAGAGCACTTTCAAAAAGAAAGGCTTAAGTAAGGCGTACAAATGATTCATTGGGTCTTTTTCTTTTAAAAACAGAAGAGAAGAAGAACAAAAGAAAGTTACAATAGCGAGCCTAGAAAACCGTTTAGTTGCCCATGGAAAACGAAGGAGAAAGCATAGAAATAATGCAAATCATACCATACTACAAGTGGAAGAAAACGCGGCTCGACTCTTGTATTGATGTCACTTCAATCTTCAAGTACAAGCACTCAATTCCTCTCTCTCACAAGTTTTGATACTGGACTACAAATTAAAAAACAAGATTACAACTTTTGTGCTAGCTAACAAATAACCTAAATCCTTAGAAAATAAACACAAATTCTAATCCTAGTCTTCGCTCCATTTTCCTTTGCTGAAACCAGTATTTATAGGGAAAAACCAAAGGGGAGGATCCCGGGAAGATTGGGGGAGCAAACGCTCCCCCAACAACCTCCAACAAGCCGCGAAAATGTGGCTAGGGCCGCGTTTTTGCGGCCCTGGTGTGGCCAGGTGGCCACACCCAAAAGGGGGGATCTCCTGGTTTGGTGATTTGCCCGTATCTTCTGCTGGTTTTCTTGTTTCTGCTCCAAATGTTGACGAAACAGCCTTTGATTGTGTGGCTTCAACCGCTTGATTCAGGGAGGATTCTTCTCAACCTCTTGATATGCCAAGATTTTGTCCTGATTCCTTCATTTCGAATTTATTCTGAATTAAATCAAATTTGGTGGGCTTTTGGGCTTGTTTCTCTTTTCTTTCTTTTAGCACTTGGGCCTACATTTAATAAAGAAAAAGAAGACTTATTAATAGGATTTATTAGCTAAAAAGTATGGTAAGGTGACAATATAAATGCAATATATGTGACTAATCATTAAGATAGAGATAACATTGCAAGATTTGCCCTTTGACTTAGATTTCTTTGAATCCCATTATCCGTCTTGGGCAAGGTCTAGGTGTATCCACATGATTTTCCTTGTTTCCAATGTCAAGGGAACAAAACCCTTAATCTCTTGAGTTTTGGCTAAAGGATGCTTTACTTCTAGCCGTGCTTCAAGGATTGGGTCCCATCAGGAACTGTGACTTTAGGGGTTTTGCCGAACTCGAGGATCACCATGTTTGCAGTGACTTTCTTTTGCTCTGATTTCAGAGTCAGAACTCTGGCGTCAACTAAATATTGAATTTTGTCTTTGAGGACAAAGCACTTATCAGTAGGATGATGAACCATCCTATGAAATAGGCAATAGTTGGGATCGTTTGTGCGTTCCACTTCATTAGGGCGCCGAGCATCCGGCGGCTTCAATTTATTCCCTTTGTGGCGTAAATGGAATATTACGACCACCGTTCGTCTTTGAAGGAGTACTGTTTCGGAGGAAATTTAGACTCTTGATTATTGAAGCCGCTCTTCTTGGCCTTCGAATGAAGGTCCCCTGACAATTCAACGGACATAGTCTCTTTTCCCTTTGGCTTGGGAAGACTGCGCTATGTCGATGCGCCCCTTATTATTCATACCCCATTTGCCTTTAGGGGTAGATGGCTCGAACTTATTAGCCGACTTTTTGGCTGTCTCAGCTTGTTCAACTAGTTCCTTCTAGGTATGGGCTTTGACAGCCCCTATACGAATCTCCACTTGGTCCAGGAAGTTATATCTGCATGTCTGCAAGAGAATGGGTAATGGCATCCCTGCTGGGCACATCAGAGACAAGTTTCTGAACCGCTCAATGTAGTCACGGATAGATTCGCCCTTCCTCTGTATGGTAGAGAGGAGTTTGTCCATGGTTACCTTAGTGTCATCCTCGTAAAAACGAGAAAGAAATTGAGTTTCTAAGTCGATCCAAGAATTGATAGAGCCTAGAGGAAGGCTTCAGAACCAGTCAAATGCTACCCCCTTTAAGGTGCCAATGAACAGTCTGGACATAATAGCATCATTATTTATAACGTTACCGGTCTGAGACCGGAAGTAATAGATGTGCTGGTTCGACGAGCTCTTACCATCATACGTATGTAACGTTGGTGGCTTGAACTTTGGTGGGCATGGTACTGAATCCCATTCCAAAGGGTAAGGACAGACTGCCCCCGCTTTCTTTAGTTCATCCCTCTGGGCTAGGGATGTGATTTGAGCTTGGATGCCATTAAGAACTTCAACATCCATAGAAGAACTTTCCTTTGACCTCTCAGTCTTGGGTTGTTCATCGTTATGATGTTCCTCCTCATTATGGTTACTCCCGGTATCATTGTTATTCCTGTTAGTGAGGAGTTGAGCGAGCATCTATTGAATGTTATCCAAGGCTTCTTGCTGGGCCTTGGAGGGCTGCTCCTGAGCTTCCAACCGTCGACAGAGGTCATCAATACCGTTATCAGTCATATTCACTGACACCCTATCTGTCTGTATCGAGCTGACTGTTGCCGAAGAGGCATACCCACTGTCTTCGTCCTCCTCTTCAGACCATTGGAATAATCCTCTCCTTGGTTCTGATAAGGTTACTGTAGTTGAGGAGGATGGCTGCTCATAACTGTAGGGTATTGCGACCCTAGATCTGATGTTTCGGAAGACACCTTCTTCGTGCACCGAGACTTGGCCTAAGTCCGGGCTATAGTCCGAATTTGGAGAACTGAAGGGAGGAAAATTAGCACTACGTTACGCTCATCTGCCCCTATGCGGTTCCCGTCTCCTTCCGATCATATTGATGGATGCTGAGGGCAGATCTAGTAGATCTTGTGATATGCTCCTTTTACAATGCTTCACAGGAGCTTGCACCGATAGTCGATCAAAGACTGAGTGTCAGTTTGGAGGAGTGGCGGGGATTGGTCCTAGCCGGTAATGGACTGAGTGGACCGTCACCAACTGATATCCCACTTGTTGACAACAGGAGGGAGAAGTCTTGAGTAATTTCGACTTTCGTTTTCTTGTTAAGAACTCTCACAAGTCGGACCCAGCCGAGCTTAAACGACTCAGCGCAGAGGCTCGGGTAGATCGTGTTTGATGCATTCAGGTAATTTTGACACCTTCTTTTTGCTCGCAAGCTTTGGAAGAGAAACACAGGATGATACTTCGCTCTTCTCATCACCGCAGAGGTGATTGGCACTAGATAGTGCTTTAGCTCTAGCTTCGCGGCTAAGATCTTTGGGGGCACCCGTAGGCACTGAAGCTGCATAAGCACCGCTATCAGCACCCAGGAATGATCCGTTAGCTCCACTGCGAAGAGCGAACTTAACGCTTAAGGAACTGGGGAGCGAAGCACACTGTGGCGCTTTGTTTGCCACCTTGTTGCGAAGGTAATTAGCACTGCTAGGTGCTTTAGTTCTAGCCTGGCGGATGGGAACTTCGCGCGTACCCTGAGATACTGGCGCTGTGCTTATCACGCCATCAGCAACTTTACTCATGAGAACGAGGTTGGTGCGAGGAGTTACTACTTCTGAATTAGGCGAAGGCATAGTTGTCGTTCTAGCCTCGTGGCTAATGACCTCGACGAAGTGGGCAGGCATTTTGCCTTTGTCTTCGCGTGATAGGCGAGCCTGTGACGTAGCTACGCCTAAAGCTTCACACGGAGCTTTCTATTTTGGCCTCCAAATTTACTTTGGGAGGGGAGATTTAGGTTCACAGGGAACTTGGTTAGCCTCGCTCGAGGCTGAGAGGGGTTGGAAGGAGGCTTGTTTTTGTTTCTGTTCCGAAACCTTGGCCATCGAGACCTTCCTATGCTTCCATATGTGGAGCACTAGACTACTTTTAGAAAGCAGGTCTTCGAATTTTCCTTGGTCGAAATGAATAAAAAGGTTTTTAAAGGTAACAGGCTCAGGATTTTGACCTTCGCATTGCGACACTGTCTCCTTGTTGCTCCAAAAGACTGACATCCCCAGCGGAGTCGGCATCTTATTTTTATTAATTTTGCAAAGGGGAAAACTTACAAAAAAAAGGGTCGAGGAGAAAAATTACAAGTAATTGAAAAGAAAAATTACGGGTAGATCTCCTCTGAGATTTCTGGGAAGTGTGCCGGTAGGAATCTGATCAGCGCGCGATCACTTTATCCCTTTGACGATGCGATCGGTCAGATGATCGAGCTGCCTTCTCTTGGGAATTCCTTCTCGTCTGGGTCTAGAAATTCCTTGAGAGGGAGAAAGATCTTAGGGTAATAGCACCCTGAATTTATCCTTGTAGGATTAGAGAAACAATTCTCTGAATTCTTAAAAGCGAGAGAGTAGATTTCTAATTTCCTCTCTATCCTGACCCGTTTCTCCTCTCTCCTCTTGTGTACCTCTGGTAGGCTATTTATAAGGAGAATATGGTATAATCGCCCTGAAAATCTGAAAATAGATTGAGTCAATCTATTTTGTATGTGGAAAGTAGCCTTGCAGTAGGTTTGAATCGACTTCTGCGAAGCTAGGGATAGCATATAGCGCTAATCCCTTGATTCACTCCGCTAAATAAGTGATACTCCCTTGATCCTCTCCAGTTAATTGAGAAATCTCCCCTGATCTTCTGACCTGATTGGGAGAGTTAAAAGATCAGGGCAGGCAACTACCACATTTGATTTCAATCAACATGATCTCACCTGGAGATTTGTTTTCATCTGAAGATTTGTTTAGTCAAAATGACTATAAAGGACTCGCAACGGAGTCGTTACGTTTAGCTTATAGCGGAGCTGGGAGAAGCTTCTAGCGAAGCTAGAAGAAAGCTTTCAGCGGAGCTAGATAAAACTTGTAGCGAAGCTACCAGTCAACCTTTTGCGCGGCTACGTGAAACTTCGAGCGAAGCAAACTTTCTGCGGAGTTAACTGAGCATTTCCACGCGAAGCTGTAAGTTAGCTCGCAGCGAGGCTATTAAAGAGCTTTCTGCGATGCTAAGCAACTCTAGTTTCTCATGCGAGACTTATCTCGTGGGTTCGTGCGAGACTAAGTGTTAAACTAACTTAGTGTCTCTGGACCTGCTTGGGCCTTCTCACGCGTTTTTTAAGAACGATCTTTGCTTACTGTCTGCTGAAATCACCTAGAGGGAGGTGAATAGGTGATGGCTATATGAAATATGGCAATAATGCGGAATTTAAAATCTACTTAACAATAAGCTCAAATTAAAATACTTGCAAGATAAATAGCAATAAGTAAAACAAGTAATAAAGAGATTGTGTTTAGAGAAATTTGACCAAACGCAAACACGAGGATATGTTTCTGAGGTTCGAGCCACGCTCTACGTCCCCGCCTTCACACTTGAAGGATTTCCACTATTGTTGATCCCACTGGATCTCCAATACAAGGACACACTTGTCCTATCTCTCGTGATGCCGCAACACCACTTGGAGCACACTAGCTCGCTTGAGGCCGATGCCTCTACAACTTCGCTCAAGAAGAAAATTGATCACACTTGATCACAAATGGCTCACTTAGCACAATCCTATAACCAATATGTAGAGATAGTACATGGGATTGTGAAGTGCAAAACTCTACAGAGAGAAGTAGAGGATTGCTTCAAGAAGGTGTTGGAAATTTTTGGCTTAAAGTGAAAATCTTTTGCTAAAAAGGCTAAGCTTTGAAAACTATTATTTTTGCTTGTAAATCTTGTAACAATTGTTGTCTTATCATGTTGAAATGACCCACTATATATAGGGAATGAAAGACAGGGTAAGATAGCTAGAGAAATTCGTTGGGGTGAGATCCCAACAAAATCTGTCAGAAAATAGAGCTGTTGGAGTCTGTCAGACTTTCTGACAGCTACCGGTCGACCGGGTCGGTCGACCGCCAACGGTCATATTTCTGACCGTTGGGGAAAACGGTTGGCTGACTCGGACGACCGAAATAAACAGAGAGCACTGACAAGTGCCCGGTCGACCCGAGCGGTCGGCCGACGTGCACACATGCACAGCGTGCACGTCGGTCGACAGGGTCGGTCGACCGGCGACTGTCAGATCTGTTAAAACAGATTCTACAGAAAATAGGAAAAGGAAATTTTGGTTTGATCTTTTTGGTTTGAGGATTTTGTAAATAAGGTTCTAGACCTGATAAACCTGAGAGTATGATCATAGATCAATACTCAACATGTTAGATCACATATGGTAAAAATCCTTTTGATAAAATGTTTTTCTAAAACTGGTTTTCCAAAACATGGTATTTCTAAAACTAAGTTAGAAATTCTGAAATGAAAAATAGTTTTGAAGCCATGAAGCAATACTAAGTGTGTGTGAGTGACAATCCCAAATATTCTACCTCTATCATCTAGGTTTTGACAAAATATCTAAAAAGAAAAAGTAAATTACAAATCTTGATTCTTTTCTACAATGCTTTGATCCCGAAGCTTTTCTACCGTGCTAGGCTGGGAATGCAAATCTTTAGCGGTGTCCAAACTTGTGAGTCTTAATGTGGAGCCGTCAAATCAACTTGTTTTAAACCTGAAAATCTTTTAAACAAGATTGTTAAACACATAACTAAATATGGTTTGTTATCATCAAAATATCGGGCTAATGGCCTTTGGGCCAACAATCTCCCCCTTTTTGATGATGACAAAACATATATAGTTATTACAAATATTTTGGGTGGAGACTTCAAGTGGAGCTCCCCCTCAACACATGCATATAATAAAAATATACTCAGGCATAGGTAAATGGCACAAATAATAAACAATCATACATGTCCATGCCAGAAAAAACTCATGCCATAAATAAACACATGTTCCTACAAAGCATAACAACATATATATAAAAACATATAGATAAAAATACATGTCCACACAAACATCAAATACATAACAAAATGTGTCCAACACACAAAACAACACATAAAATATAAGCCCAAGAAAGGTCTCTCATGAATAACTCTCCCCCTTTTGACATCATCAAAAGGGGAAGTCACTCCTCATCGTCGTCGTCCTCATCATCGTCCTCCTCATCGTCAGATGAACTGTCCGCAACGCCTGCAGCAACCTCTGCATCCTTCTGAGCCATATCAGCATCATCATTATCATCATCCTCCTCCTCAGAATAAATAGCTGCAACACCTGGCTGTGGTGCTGAAGAAGCAGAAGGGGCCCTAGCTGGAAATGGAGGGCCGGAGGAAGGAAGTGGCCGGGCATACGCCGTAGGGTCTGGAGCCCGCATATCATACTTCACAAAGAGTGCACTAAATTGTGAGTCCATATATCGCATGGAATCCGCAAAATAGGACATGTCATCGCGAAGTCCCTGATAACGCGAGTCCATCTCCGCACGATGAGCTGCATCCGCCGCAGAAATCTGGGTCAGTCGCTGCTCGACCCAAGACTGAAGCTCCTGAATCTGAGTACGAAGCTCAGACAAAATGAAGGCCTGAAGATCTGAAGGAATGGATGGCCCTGGAGCAGAAGAAGACCCTGGGGCAGATGAAGAACCTGGGGCATGAGCAGGAGGAATAGGAGGCTGCTCAGGAGCGGGATGACACACCCTAACTTGCATTCTCTTCAAAAGAGTACTGTTCAGGTTCACTGAGGGTTCAGTGGGTATCTCCGAGGATAGATCGAAATTGAGTTGTTTAAGGAGATACGAAATGAGCATCCCATAAGACAAATGCCTCGTGGGGACAAAGACGTGATCAGAAGTCATGTGAGAAATTATAAAGCGGGGGATATTTATCTTAATGCCTTTCAGAAGGCAATAGATAATCAAAGGTACAGGATCCCTAGCATGACTGTATTCCCCAGATTTGGGTAAAATGTTATAGAAAATAAACTTGGCAAGGACTTGAGCGGTGAGAGTGAATTTGTTCACCTCCTCATTCCTTACTAAGCCGGGGTTATCATCCCCGTGGATCAAGGTTGACGCGGTGAGCGCAGACTCACCGGCCGGATAAACAAAATCATGAAGGTCATAGGAATATACATCAACTCCTCCACAGGAGAGATGCAACAAATCAGCAAATTCTTGAAGAAAGATATTTATGTCTCTCTCAAGAACCCTAGACATGACCCGGTTACCCTCAAAAGCAAGATTGGTATAAAAGTAGGGTATGAGTGAGGTATACACCGGTTCTCTAATAGCCATGAATTGGTCTAAGGAATTATTCCTCAATATTTGTGGGATATTGAGGTGCTCAAAATCTTGGAGGACTCCACATCTCCTAAAAATAATGGTTCTCCTTTAAAGGAGGATATACCTATTTTCTGCAAGATCTGAGACAAATGGAGGTTAATCCTAGTGGATGAAGATGAGAGGACAACAGATTTTCCCTTTTCAGCTCTAGATCTCTTAGGCATGATTAAATTTTAGGTCAAATTGAAGATCTAGGTCAAAAGTAATATTAGGGCTTGATCTAGACTAAGGAAACGATAGATCTTGACACAACTATGATGAACAATAAGAAGGAAAGCAAGATCTAAAGGAAAAATTGGATTTTTACCTTGTTGGAAGAGAGATCAAGTACCAACAACTGAAAATCCCTGAGTTTGAACGTAGATCAGGCCTGAAGGAGATGATCCAGCAAAGATTTGTGAAAAATAGGCAAGGATTTAGGTTGGATTTGAGGTGGGATGGTGAGATTAAGGTTTTTAGAGAGAGGGAGAGGAAGAGTCGCCGTAGAGAGAAATGAGAGAGAGAGAGAGAAACAAGCTTTAAATAGAGTGGGTAGGTGGCAGAATCCCGTCGCCCGGTCGGCCGGTCGGGTCGACAGAAAATACTCGAGACCACTGACAGACCAAACGGTCGACCGCAGCGGTCGGCCGAAATTACCCGAGAGCTCTGACAGATGAAACGGTCGGCCGCACCGGTCGGTCGGCTACAGAGAAGGGTAAAAACATCCTTCCAGGCTAGGTCGGTCGATCGGATCTCAGCTCCGGTTGGCCGGTCTAGCCCAAAAGCTGTCAGCAGCAAAGACCCCAAAAAAATATCTAAAAAATGTCTAACAAATAATGAGAAAAATATTTTCAACATACAAAATTTTAGAACATGATTTAAACTTTATTAGCTATAATTATCAACAAAATTTTACACAAAAATTTTTACTTTTTATTTTCCATATAAAACAAAGATTTAGAGATGTTGAAGCCGAATACCCTGTGAAAGGTTCTGAACTTCATCCTCGAGATTCCTCTAAATATGAGTTGAGGTGCGCAATTGCCATCTCTAATGTATTTGCTTTAAATATGAATTTTAAATATTTATTTTAGTTTTGACAAAATGAGTATATATATATATGTATATGTGATCAAAAACTAGACATGTGGACATACAAAAGAAATATGGCATAAAACAAAATAGCATATACACAAGCATGATGGAAATGTGAGTTTACTCTAACACATATCAATGTAATACAAAGGTAAACTAACAATCCTATGCATATGTATATATATAAACAAAATATAACTTTTAAATGGAGAAATTACCAACCGAGGGTATTCTCCAAAATAGGTGCCTCTACGATAGCGATGCAAGCGACGATTGTGTTCGTTAGGCATTGTTGCATCCACCACCCGGGCACCGTCTCCCCCTAAGTCTTTGAGGATGAAGACCCACCTGTATCAATTAAATTTGGTGTGTCTTTTGGTACCCATATCTTTTTGGGTCCTTTAGGATTAGTACCGGGGCGAACCCAAACATGTTTATTAGTCATGTTATGTTTAGCAAAACAAAATTTTTCTAAATGGCCTTTGCGGCCACAATGAGTGCAAACATAAATCCTACCACTACCATACATAAAAACATATTTGTGAGTGTGTGCATGTTTCCGTGCATGTGGATGGTGAGTGTGTTTCCCTTGGGTTACTCCTTTGGGAAACCTAGATGCAAATTTACTTAGATCAAATGCACATTTTTTAAGAGTTGAATCTAAAACATCAACCTGTTTTTGAATTTCAATAAAATCATTTTTATTACAAGATACAATGGGGGTTTTCCCTTTACAAGCTAATTTATAGTTTTCAAAATCAATCTTTATTTTCTTAAAAGCAATAGACAAATCATTTTTCTCTTTTTCAATAATATCATATTTATTTTTCAATAAATCATTTTCTCTTTTTAACTTCTTATTATGAGATTGCGAAATCTCATATCTATCTTGGAGTTCTTCAAAAAATTGGGCTAATTCATCCATAGTTAAATCATCCTCTTCTATGGAGTTTTCAAAAGTTACCTTAGAAGCATCATCTCCATGTGCCATGAAGCACATGTGTGCGGCGTCGTTCTCCTCCTCGGATTCTGATTCCGAATCGTCCCACGTAGCCACCATTGCCTTCTTCTTCTTTGGGCCGTTCTTGGAGGTGGTAGCTTGAAAAGCGGGGTAATCGGCAATGAGGTGTCCGATCTTCTTGCAATGAAAGCAAGGACCCGGCTCCTCTCTTTTCCTTTCGAATCTTCCTTGAGGTTTCCCTCTTCGGAAGTTGCTTTGACTCCCTTTCTTGTAGAACATTTTGTCCACCTTCCGGATGAGCATGGTAAAGTCCTTATCGTAGTCTTCCGATGAGTCTTCCTCGTCATAGTTGGTTGGAGTGGCTTTGAAAGCGAGGGCTTTCTTCTTCGGCGCCTCCCTTTCTTCTCTTAGCTTCATCTCCATCTCGTGGGTTTTGAGATTGTCGATGAACCCAGAGAAGTCCATCTCCTCCCGATCGTTGAGCTCCTTGAGGGTGGTTGCCTTGACTTCCCAAGCTTTGGGAAGAACTCTAATGACCTTCCTTATCTTTTGGTCATTGTCGATCGTATCACCTAAAGAAGATAAAGCATTAGTTATTTTGGTGAAACGAGTGAGCATGTCATCAATGTTCTCATTCTTAAGCATGTAAAAGTTCTCATATTGAGAACGAAGCAAGTCAATTTTGGACCTCTTGACTTGTGACGTTCCCTCATGAGTCACAATCAAAACATTCCATACTTCAAATGCGGATTTACAGTTACTGATGCGTGAAAGGTCATCTTCATTAAGGGCTTGGGTTAATGCATATTGAGCCCTAGCATTAGCTTCATAGTCCTTGGTGGTATCCTCGGACCATGATCTCTCATCGGTGAGAGGTTCTATAAATTCTTTGGTTATGGCCCTAACTACTCTAACTCCTAGGGACTTTAGAAATAGGTTCATCTTGACCTTCCAAACAGGAAAGTTTAAGCCATCAAATTTGGGTGGGGACTTGATGCTAGAAAAGTCTATGGATGCCATGAATACAAAAGTATAATGCACAAACAAATATAATGCACAAAAAGATATAGCCAAGTGCAAGGATCTCCCTAAGGTGGTTAAACCAAATGTAAGGGTTAGGCTCTGATACCAATTGAAATCACCTAGAGGGGGGGTGAATAGGTGATGGCTATATGAAATATGGCAATAATGCGGAATTTAAAATCTACTTAACAATAAGCTCAAATTAAAATGCTTGCAAGATAAATAGCAATAAGTAAAGCAAGTAATAAAGAGATTGAGTTTAGAGAAATTTGAGCAAACGCAAACACGAGGATATGTTTCCGAGGTTCGAGCCACGCTATACGTCCCCGCCTTAACACTTGAAGGATTTCCACTATTGTTGATCCCACTGGATCTCCAATACAAGGACACACTTGTCCTATCTCTCGTGATGCCGCAACACCACTGGGAGCACACTAGCTCGCTTGAGGCCGATGCCTCTACAACTTCGATCAAGAAGAAAATTGATCACTCTTGATCACAAATGGCTCACTTAGCACAATCCTATAACCAATATGTAGAGATAGTACTTGAGATTGTGAAGTGCAAAAGTCTAGAGAGAGAAGTAGAGGATTGCTTCAAGAAGGTGTTGGAAATTTTTGGCTTAAATTGAAAATCTTTTGCTAAAAAGGCTAAGCTTTGAAAACTATTGTTTTTGCTTGTAAATCTTGTAAAAATTGTTGTCTTATCATGTTGAAATGACCCACTATATATAGGGAATGAAAGACAGGGTAAGACAGCTAGAGAAATTCGTTGGGGTGAGATCCCAACAAAATCTGTCAGAAAATAGAGCTGTTGGAGTCTGTCAGACTTTCTGACAGCTACCGGTCGACCGGGTCGGTCGACCGCCAACGGTCATATTTCTGACCGTTGGGGAAAACGGTTGGCTGACTCGGACGACCGAAATAAACAGAGAGCACTGACAATTGCCCGGTCGACCCGAGCGGTCAGCCTACGTGCACACATGCACAGCGTGCACGTCGGTCGACAGGGTCGGTCGACCGGCGACTGTCAGATCTGTTAAAACAGATTCTACAGAAAATGGGAAAAGGAAATTTTGGTTTGATCTTTTTGTTTGAGGATTTTGTAAATAAGGTTCTAGACTTGATAACCTGAGAGTATGATCATAGATCAATACTCAACATGTTAGATCACATATGGTAAAAATCCTTTTGATAAAATGTTTTTCTAAAACTGGTTTTCCAAAACATGGTATTTCTAAAACTAAGTTAGAAATTCTGAAATGAAAAATAGTTTTGAAGCCATGAAGCAATACTAAGTGTGTGTGAGTGACAATCCCAAATATTCTACCTCTATCATCTAGGTTTTGACAAAATATCTAAAAAGAAAAAGTAAATTACAAATCTTGATTCTTTTCTACAATGCTTTGATCCCGAAGCTTTTCTACCGTGCTAGGCTTGGGAATGCAAATCTTTAGCGGCGTCCAAACTTGTGAGTCTTGATGTGGAGCCGTCAAATCAACTTGTTTTAAACCTGAAAATCTTTTAAACAAGATTGTTAAACACATAACTAAATATGATTTGTTATCTTCAAAATATCGGGCTAATGGCCTTTGGTCCAACATCTGCTTCACTGGATCAGTAGAGTCCAAGTTACTGATTCGTCCCTTTGAGATGATGAAGTGAAATCACCTAGAGGGGGGGTGAATAGGTGACTAGCTAATCTAATGGAGAATTAATGCGGAATTAATACTATTTATGCAAACTATAAATTCTTAAGCTAAACACACAAGGTATAACACAAGAGTGTAGCCGAATTCCCCGTGAAGGGATCTGGACTATCTCCTTAAGATTCCTCTAGATAAGAGTTGAGGTGCCGCTTTGGCTCTCTTGGTTGAATACAAGTGTGAGCAAACAATCCCCAAGCATATAACAATATAAGCACAAATATATCAAGCAAGTAAATATATGAGCAATAAGCATAAGCAAGATATAAAGACAAGTGAGAGATAGAGAGAGCAATTGCAAACACGGGAGATTTGTTTCGAGGTTCGAGCACACTTGCTCTACGTCCCCGCCTTCAACACTATGAAGGATTTCCACTATAAAATGATCCACCGGATCACTAGTTGTCGCAACACCTACAAGTGAGTTCACACTAGAACACCTTTGGATTCTCTAGTCCCTTCACTTATTCCCGCAAGAACAACACACTGCAAGCTTGCCGAGGCCGCATCTCTACAATGAGCTCTCACTAGAACTCGAAACACCGCGAACCCGCAAGTCCGCCTCCTCAAAACAAGAATGAGAAGTTTTGTAATCACAACACTTTGATCACCTAAAATCACTCTCACAACAGCACACCTATAGGATAGATATATCAATGGAAAGCGCAAGTATGTGTGAGAAAAACAAGGATTGAATTTGTGATGAAAACACAAGAAATCACTTTTGAAAACTCTTGATAAACTCTCCTTTTGAATGGATGTATTTGGCTCTAAAACTTGTGGAGATAAACACTTAATAGAGTAGGAAAAATTAGCTCAAAAATCCTCTCCAAATCTTGTAGAAAACAGTCCATGGGAACCCCTTTATATAGACCAAGAAAAATTAGCCGTTGGGGTCAAAATCAGCAGTCTGCACTGCTGTCGGTCGACCGCCAGGTCGACCGGCCAACGATCAGATTTCTGACCGTTGGGCCAGTGGTCGACCGGTTTGGTCGACCGTGGCCTGGTATAGAGAGTAGAGCTCTCTGCCGGTCGACCGCCCGGTCGACTGGGGCCATTTCTAGAGAGCAGAACTCTCTGGCAGTCGACCGGGTCAGTCGACCGGGCCTCCAGCCAAACAAGGCGTGCACCTTTTGTGCACGTCAGTCGACCGCCCGGTCGACCGACTCCTGACTCGGTCGACCGTGCGGTCGACCGGCAGAAGCCAAAAAAGTATTTTTTTAGGGATTAAAAGTTTGTCATTTTTCCTTCAATAAAATCTCATAAAATCTCTAAAAATCTACAAAAATAAGTTCAGTATTATACTTTGATATACAAACATCTTTGAGTAAAATCAAGACATGTTACAAACATTTTGAACTATTTTTGTGCTATGGAAATTTTGTCTTAAAACAAAAACCGTATTTTTCCAAATTGATTTTTCCAAAACTTCTCCAAATATAAAAACAAAATATTTTAAACACTTTTAAAGCTTAGTGTGTATGGATATGATCCATTACACATATTGATGAAATATCTATATTTTTGACATTAAGCTCTAAAATAGTTTTGGTTAAAACATATGTATATATGAAACTTCAAAAACCAAAACGGTATTTTTCCAAAATGAAAACTCTTTTGTATTTTTTTAAAATGAAAACTCTATGATGAAAACACATCTAAATCTTGTGTGTGAGTGTATATGATACTTGAGCAATCCATCAACTATTCTATCCTTTACATTTTATCTAAAAACAAAATCTTAACAAAACAAACCTAGACTCAAGTCTCCTCTTGAAGGTCTTCACTTGAAGTCTTCTTCTCCTTCTTGACTAGGTCCAAACTTTGATCCAAAGAGCTAGACTCCTCTTGAGTACTTGATATGGTCTTGATGCATAAGCTCTTGAATCAACACGTGCTAACTCCAAAACTTGACTTTAAATCATTTGTTGAAGCTACACACCTACTAAGATCTTGATCACATATCTGAGACTAATTAAACACAAGATCATTAGTATTATAACTACATGAGTTAATCATCATCAAAACTAGAGTGATGGGGGGTTATATATGCATGGATTAAAGTTAAGCTTCATAGAAGCTCCCCCTTAACTCATACATAGCAATAAACAAATAGGATATGGCATTGAAGTGCATAAAACTAAACAAGTTTATATATGCATCAATAAGGTGAGAGAAACATGCATAAATGAAAAGTTCTTTTTCCAAAAACTTTCTCCCCTTTTTGTTTAAATTTTCAAAAATCATTCTCCCATTTTGTAAAACACATGATGCATAAACTCAATATATGCAGAAAAACAAATATATACATATATAAACTCAAAATCTTTCTCCTCCTTTTTGTCAATGTTCAACAAAGGGGTAGAATAAAACAAATCAATAATAAAGATATATATGCGATATACATTCATGAAGAGGAAGACGCTAAATTAACTTCCCTGCATGCATGCATTACATGAAGAAGAGATGACAAGCCCTAACTCACTTAAAGTATAATATGCAATGCATAAGTGGAGATGTGAAGCTCCCCCTACACATGTGTATCACATAAAGAAGAGATGTCAACCTCCTCAATATAGATACACTCAACATGAATCTATATGTAGAAGAGATGTTAAGCTCCCCTTGCATATAGGCAAGACATATCAAAACATTTTTAAGTCACTTTAAAACAAATTTTGATAATTACTCAAGGTAATAAAACAAATTTTGATATACCATTTGTACATAAAATTTTAAGATACCAATTGTAACTAAACAATACAAATTTTTAAATTTTTTTCTTAAATCAACAAATGAATTTGAGATATCACAAGATTTTGATACCATATGAAATAGGAAATATGTGATACCAATTGAAATTGAAACACTTGTATATTTTGATGCCAATGAAAGAAATTATTTTATATATACTAATTGACATATATTGATACCAATAGAAGTATATTGTAAATTTGATATCAAAAAAATACCAATTGAAAATAATGCATAAGCTTCTAAAAATACCAATTGAGGTACCAATTGAAAACAAGATTTAATTCAAGCCTAGCATAAACATAATTTGAGCTTTAAACAAGTAAATATTTGTAAATCAAGCACACTCAAATCATATATATGTATGAAAATAAAATACCAATAGAAATTGATATTACTTTAAAGCATGCATATATAGAAGCAAAATTATGAGTATACAAAAAGATATCAATTGAAATACCAATTGAAAATATGATGAGAAGCAAGTGTATAACTCATAAAAATTCACCCTTTTCATGCACATGACAAAAGATATTTAGCTTGAACATACAAGGCATGTTCGCCCATCCGCCGCCCTTGAAGGGGTTGGTAGGGGTTTTCAAAAACAAGAGAATGAAAAAAATATTTTAGCATTGAAAACACTACCAAATGAAGAATACATAACTAATTAAAAGTAATTTTTAAAAAACTAGTTAAAGATCCTTCAAACATGAAATCAAATCATATGTATCCATGAAGCATGCTAAAAACACAAGAATTTACACTCGAAATCTATAAGGTTCAAATATCTCATGAAAATAATGTCATGAGTAAACAAATAAAATGTGAGTGTTCCATAATCATGTGAGCAGCATTTTCATGAAAGTAATCAATAAAGCTCAAAACATCAAACATATGAAAATCATGAAAAATAAATTTTTTTATTAAAAACAAACTTCAAGGTATATGTATGATTTATCAAAACTAACAATATACATACATATCCCAAACATAAAAAGAGTCTATAATGTAATTTTTATGAAGGCAAGTGACTCAAGGGTTTACATGTATTTTATTAATTTTGAACAAAGATTACATATACATGAAGTAAAACATGCACAAATGTAGGCAACACAAGTATAAATGAGGGAATCATCAAAACTAGGCTATACATGTGCATGTAGTGAGTACAAATGAACAATGAATTGCAAACATATATGAATCAAATGTTGCTCACTACTTGTACAAGTATAAACACAAGTTTTGAAAAAACTACATCTAAACAAGTATTTACCACATGAAGTATAAACACAAAACATGCTTATTTTAACAAACACTAAAACATGCTAAAAATCATCAATTATAAACCATGTAAAATAAATGGAGTTTAGAGATAGTTATCAAACCAAAGAACTATATGTTGGCCCAGAGGCCTTCCACTCTAGTTTTGATGATGATTAACTCATGTAGTTATGTTTACTAATAATCTTGTGATATTTAGTTTTAGATACTTAATCAAGATATTAGTAGGTGATTAGCTTCAACAAAGGAGTTTTTGGAGCTGTCACATGGTGATTCAAGAGCCCGAGCATCAAGATCATATATAGCACTCGTTGGAGTCAAGCTCGGTGGATCACGGTTTGGATCGAGTCGACTTGAAGACGGAGTTCGTCAAGAAGATTTCGGTACATAGTTTAGTTTTTATTTTAGATCCATGTATAAAGATTAGATAGTGTGATATGCTCAAGTTCACAACACACACACTTGTTTTTGTTTTCATGTTTATTGGTTTTCAGTTTTTGGTTTAACTGATATTGGTTTTCATGAATAGATAGATTCAAAATAAGTTTACTTGGTTTTATGTATATTAGACTTGTTCTATATACATGCATGCTTCAACTATTTAGACAAACTTATTTTGATATGCCTATTCATGTGTTTAGGTTTTCTATTTTAACAAAACTTATTTTTGGATTTATTGTCAAAAACTATGATATATATCTTTACATGTATATTGGATTATATCCATATGCAACATGCTTCAAAGTGTTTAAGTATCATGTTTTTGTATTTGAATGAGTTTTGAAAAAATCAGATTTCCATTTGAAAAATCCAAGTTTGGAAAATACGGATTTTGGTTTTCGGCAAAATTTCCATAACACAAAAATTGTTCAAAAAGTTTGAAATATGTGTTGAATTTTTTTACACAAGTTTGATTTTCAAAGTATTATACTGAACTTATTTTTGTGGATTTTTAGAGAATTTATGGGATTTTTTAGAATATTAAAAACTAAGTTTTTCAGTCCCATATTGCTGCCTGCCAGGCTCTGGCGGTCGATCGGACCGGTCGACCGGACCGGTCGACCGACGTACACAAAACGTGCACGCTGGCCAGCCACTTGAGCCGGTCGACCGGGCGGTCGACCGACTACAAGTACCCCACTCTCGGGTGGGGGCGGTCGACCGACCGGTCGACCGTAAGGCTTGGATGGTCGACCGAGCGGTCGACCGGCCAGAGAGAAAATTCTCTCTGGATTGGGGACGGTCGACCGGGTGGTCGACCGAAGGCTCCAACAGTCAAATTTTTGACCGTTGGTGGTCGACCGGGCCGGTCGACCGCAAGCCGCCAGGGCTGAAAAACAGCCCCAACGGCTAGTTTTTCAATGGGACTTTATATACCCCATTTGTGAAGGGTTTTTGGTTAAGAAATTTTAAGAGAAAATTTTTCATATTTACAAGTGTTTTATTACAAGTTTCAAAAGTGTTTTAGAGCTTTAAAGATTTGATCTTTAGTTTGTTTTAAAGGGTTAGAAAATTCAAGAAAAAGGAGAAACTTTGGGATTGGTTTTTGATCTTCATTTTAATCTTATCCTAGTTGTTTTCCAAATAGTTTTCTTTGAGTTTTTGATTTCCAAACTCTTTGTTTTCCACACTTGACCTATATCTCCTATCCTATCTATAGGATCTTTTATTTGTGGGAAAAGTTGTTTGTGGTTGAGATAGACCACCTTGTTGTAACCCTCCTTATTTGTTGCATCCCTCTTTGGTAGAGGTTAATTGTGGAGTGGTGATTGGCTCCCTCTAGTGAGAGGTGGAGATTGGTTGTGTATCCCTCTTGGTGAAGAGGTTGATTGTGGTTGTTTGGCTAGGTGCCTACCCCTCTTGTGTGAGGTGGTGATTGGGTTGGTTGTGCATTACCTCTGTGAGAGGTTGAATTGGTTGGAGAGAGGAGTTGTGAACTCCCGGTTGTATTGCCCCAAATCCTCAGTGGAGATTCCCTGTGTGGGAGTCCTAGGTGGACAAGCTAGTGGATTGGAAATCCTTCTCGGTAAAGGCGGGGACGTAGAGCTTGGTGCTCGAACCTCGAAACACATCTTGTTGTTTGCGTTTGATCCATTGACTCTTTACTCTCTCTCTTTATATTGTGCCTTGCATTATTCATATTGCTCATTCATATTATATGCTTGGCTTGTTTGTGTGTGCCTCACTTGTGCTTAACCACGAGAGCTTCATATAGCGCCTCAACTCTTATTCAGAGGAATCAAGAGGAGTTAGTCCAGAGCCCTTCACCGGGAATTCGGCTACGCTAGTTGGTTGCACTAAGTGTAGTTGCAATTAGTTTTTAATTTTCGTATTTAGTTCATTAGATTAGCGGTACACCTATTCACCCCCCCTCTAGGTGTACTTTCACTATACTCTAAGTCTCTAAAACTTTGTGGTCGTCCCACCAAACCTCCTTGATAGCGGTGCATCAAATGTATGTCCATCAAGTCCATGCATCCACCACCAAGGCACCAACTCCCTCACGTCATGTGAGAGCCTACACGTACATCAAATACAAAAGGTGGAGATTTTGGTACCCATTTTCTTTTGGGTCCACAAGGGTTAGTCTTATTAGAACCCAAACATTTTTATTAGCAAAATTTAAAGAATTTACCTTATCATAATAAAATTTTACTAAATGGCCTTTGCGGCCTCAATATGTACACTTGTACACTCTATTATGCATATGTGTATGAGTGCGATCATGACGTTCAAAGTGTGCATATACATGTTGTGGATGATGTGCATGAATATGTGGAGCTTGTTTCCTTTGAAACAAGGTTTCCAATCTTTTATGGTTAAATGCACATTTGCTCAAGGTTGAGCTCAAACAATCTATTTTATTTTTCAAAAATTTAACTTCATTTTTAGTAGTAGCATGAAAAGCATGGTAAACAATCTTATTCTTTTTAGAAACATTTTCTTTTTCTTTTGAAATAATTTTTCTTTTTAAAGAGGTGTTTTCTTACAAAGCAATCTCCTTTTGTTTTTCTACCAAAATAATTTTATCTTTCAAAGAAGTATTTCCTTCACAAAGATCATTTAGCTTAGAGGATAAGGAAATATTCTCATTTTTCAAAAATTCATTTTCTTTAGAAATTCATTCTAATTTATTTTGAAATGAATCTTTTTCTTTTAACAAAGAATCAAATTTATTTTTTATTTTCTTATTTTTCCTTTTTAAGCATTTCATATTTTTTAAGGAGTTGTTGACAAAATGATGCTAGTTCATTATAAGGCATATCAACATCCTCTTCTAACTCAGATTCGGAGTTTACCTCAAGGGGTTATCCCTTGGACCATGTAGCATACGGTGGAAGCCTCACTCCCAACATCCGAGTCACTCCCCGCATAGTATTGCGTTTCTTTGACAAGGGAGACAATTGTGTTCCATACTATAAAAGCCGAATTAAGATTAGCAACCCTACATAAATAATCATCATTTAGGGTACTCTTCAAAGCATGGATGGCTTTTGAGTTAGCCTCAATATACTTGCTATTACTAACATTTGAATCCTTAGTGGTAGCAAGATAAATATGAATACCTAGGCCTTTGAGGTACATAAACATCTTAACCTTCCAAGTTTGGATGTTAAGAATGTCAAAAGTGGGAGGTGACATGAATTCCATGTGTGTGTAAACAAATATTGTAATTAGCTATAAAAGAGGTGAAAACACCTAGAGGGGGGGTGAATAGGTGTAAATACTAATCTAACAATCTTTTTAAAACAAGTATAAATGAATGATGCAACGATCTCTCAAAACAAGACTAAGAGCTGAATACCGGTGAAGGGTTCTGAACTCCTTCCTCCTGATTCCTCTTGAAATGATTTAGAGGTACGCAATGCAATCTTATTGTATGAGAATTGATCGACAATAGCAAGGAATGAATGCAATGGTGAAGTGCACACAAGATATATCACAAATAATGAAGACAATATCACAAACAAGTAATAAAGAGCAATAGAGAGCAACGGAAATAGAAAGCAATAGAGAGCAAGAACACAAAGCAATCGCAAACACAAGATGTTTGTTTTGAGGTTCGAGCCACCGCTCTACTCCCCGCCTTCACCGCCGTGAAGGGTTTCCACTATCCACCGAGGACTTTACAAGGTCTACCGAAGACCGGAGTACCGAACTCCACCACTTACAAACCTCTACCGAAGAGGTATCTCAACAAGAACAAGAAGAAGGAACAAGTAGCCAAGTGATCACCAAAAGGATCACAAACTTCTTACAAACTTTCTCTTTACAACTTCCTTATGGAATGAGGTGGGAATTTTTGACTCTAGAAGTGTAGTGAGAAGAACAAACTCAGTTGTAAATGGATCTTGCTTGAAAACACAACTGAAAAACAAAGCCAAGAATGAACTAGAAAATTTGAGAGCTTTGAAACTTTTCTTTTCTTTTGAAAACTTGAAAACTAGGAGTATTTCTTGGTATTTTTGCAAGAGACCAACCCTCTCTATTTATAGGGAGAGGAGGGGATAAAAACATGATTTAATTAAGTTTATATGGTCCAAAATTAGTCCCCAAAAGGTCAAGAAATTCTGCCAAACAAAAAGTAACAAAAACAGATTTTCAGAAAATCACCAAAGAGGAAAGAGCCGTTGGGGCTTCTGATAGGCTATCGGTCGACCGGCCCGGTCGACCGGTCGACCATCTGACAGATAGCCGTTGGGCTCGGTCGACCGATACGGTCGACCGACAAAAACAGAGAGCAGATGTTTTTGGTCGGTCGACTGGTCGGCCGACCGACAGAAAACAGAGAGCAGATGTTTTTGGTCGGTCGACTGGTCGGCCGACAGACAGAAAACAGAGAGCAATCTGTTTTTTGGCGGTCGACCGGTCGGTCAACCGACAGACGTGCACAAGCGTGCACGTCCTGGACACAGTACGCAGTCGACCGGCCGGTCGACCGTCCTGGCCTGGAACAGGTTTTCAAAATGGATTTTTCTGGAGTTGGGAAAATTTTCAAAATAATTTTTAAATTGATATATGACTAAGTAACATGCTTGGAAAGATAGACATACATGATTTAAACATGATATAAATTTTGTAAAAATTAGAGTCATGTATATTTATCAAGGCATGAACTTAAAAAACAAATACCAAAAATAAAACTAGTATTTTGAAAAGAAATGTGTGTGTGTTCTAGAGCCAATATGCCACAACCTCAAACTTTAACAAACTAAGTCTTACATAAGTTCTAGGTGACTATAATGTCTTCAAGTGGGCTTCTCCATATGATCTTGCAAGCTTGATTTTTGAGCCTGAAATGAACCGACTTGAGTCAAAACAACCTTCCTTTAGGGAATTAAACTCCATGAATCTTTAGAACCCTAAAACACACTTAAACAATAAACATGATTAGTACAAATAACTATATATGTTTTGGAATCATCAAAACTCAATAAAACGGGTGATTGTAACCTTGGGCCAACAATCTCCCCTTTTTGATGATGACAAACATATAAGCTATTTTATAAAAAGAAGGGAAAGGAGCTTGGAAGCTCCCCCTCAAATTATGCTTTGTATAAAAGAATGACTATGTATATAAATGAAAAGCTATATACATAAAAGATAAGTCATACAAAACATAATGCACAAAAACTAAAACTCAAAAATGCATTCAAACTAAACTTTTTCTCCCCCTTTTGTCATACATCAAAAAGGGTAAACAAAGTTAAAACACGTTTTCTTCAAGAATCTAAAATACAAACATTCAACTCACCACAAATAAAGGAAAATCTAGCATAGTCTAGAGGTTTTGTAAAATATCGGCAAGTTGAAAATCGGTAGAAACATAATCAATATCAATATCACCTTTCTCATAATGGTCTCTAAGAAAGTGATATCTAATGTCAATGTGCTTAGTTTTACTATGTTGATTTGCATTTTTGGTCATATGAATAGTACTAGTATTATCAGGAAATATTTTAATATGATCAAAATGCAAATCATAGTCAAGGAGAGTCTGTTTCATCCAAAGAACTTGTGCACAGCAAGCTCCGGCCGCAACATACTCCGCCTCGGCGGTTGAAAGGGCTACCTAATTTTACTTTTTGAAAGACCAAGAAACAAGACAATTACCAAGAAATTGATATGTTCCACTTGTACTCTTCCTATCTACCCTACAACCCGCATAGTCGGCATCCGAAAAACTCTTCATATCAAAAAGTCCGGTTTTCGGATACCAAAAACCCATTTCACTTGTGCCCTTAAGGTATCTAATTATGCGTTTTACCGCAACTAAATGGGACTCTTTAGGACACGATTGAAAACGAGCACAAAGACAAACCAAAAACATAATATGCGGCCTACTAGCCGTCCAATATAACAAACTACCAATCATGCTACGATAAAGCTTAATGTCTACACTTTTACCTTGTTCATCCTTGTCAAGCTTTGCGGTTGTTGCCATGGGAGTTTTGCTCACTCTAGCTCCTTCAAGCCCGAACCTCTTGACAAGTTCTTTTGTGTACTTGGCTTGATTGATGAAGATCCCATCCTTTCTTTGCTTGATTTGGAGACCAAGGAAATAGTTGAGCTCACCCATCATAGACATTTTGAATTCATCCTTCATGCATGATTCAAAAGCTTGGCAAAGAGATTCATTAGTAGAACCAAAAATGATATCATCTACATAAATTTGCACAATAAGAATATCATTTTCAACATGTTTTGTAAACAAAGTAGTATCTATTTTACCTTTCTTAAAACCATTTGAAATTAGAAATGAAGAAAGTCTTTCATACAAGCCCTAGGGGCTTGTTTTAAACCATAAAGAGCTTTGTCAAGTTTAAAAATAAAATCCGGATGTGTAGGATCAACAAACCCAGGGGGTTGTTCAACATACACCTCCTCCTCAATAAATCCATTCAAGAAAGCACTTTTAACATCCATTTGAAACAACTTAAAATCTTTATATGATGCAAATGCAAGTGTCATCCGTATGGCTTCAAGCCGTGCTACGGGTGCAAAGGTTTCTTCAAAATCGATACCTTCGATTTGAGTGTAACCTTGGGCAACTAACCTAGCTTTATTCCTAAAAACGTTACCCGACTCATCCAACTTGTTCTTAAAGATCCACTTAGTACCAATTGTTGGTCTATCGTGGGGCCTAGGAACAAGGTGCCAAACTTGGTTGCACTCAAATTGATTGAACTCCTCTTGCATGGCTAGCAACCAATATGAGTCGGCCTCAGCTTCGAGGACGCTCTTGGGTTCAAATGAGAAATAAAAGCATAGTGTCCACAAAAATCTTGAAATTTAGAACGAGTAGTTACCCCTTGAGATACTTCACTATAACAAGGTCCTTGGGATGATGTGGATTGTATCTCCAATCCTTTAGAAGTTGTTGAGTGGGCTCTACTTCATCTCTTTGAGTTTCATTTTCTTGAGCCTCATTTTCTTTAGCTTCATTTCCTTCATCATCCTTTGGCGTGCTTGCAATTGTAGGTGAATCCTTCAAAGTGATTCTCTCCATGTCTTCATGTAAAGAATCTATTTCTACAATATTCTTAACAACCACATTAGATTCCTCAAATTTCACATGTATAGATTCCTCAATAGTCAAAAATAACTTGTTGAAAACTCTATAGGCTTTACTAGTATTTGAGTAACCAACAAAAATTGCTTCATAAGACCTAGCATCAAATTTTCCCAAATTGTCTTTTGTATTTAAAACAAAGCATTTGCATCCAAAAACTTTAAAATATGAAACATTAGGCTTTCTAGAATAATAAATCTCAGAAGAAGTTTTTGAAGAATTTTTGCATAAGAAAACACGATTTGATATATAGCATGATGTATTAACGGCCTCGGCCCACAAATAATGTGGGAGACCATATTCACTAAGTATTGTCCTAGCCATCTCTTGTAATGTACGATTTTTCCGTTCAACTACTCCATTTTGTTTTAGAGTTCTAGGACAAGATAGTTCATGCTTAATTCTATGTTCTTCACAAAAAGTGGTAAAGCGTAAGTTAATGAATTCACCTCCTCTATCACTTCTTATTCTTAAAATTGAAGAGTCATTTTTCTTTTCAACTCTTTTCTTAAAGGCTTGAAAATGTGAAAAGGCTTGATTTTTGTGCTCTAAGAAGAAAACCCATGTAAAACGCGAGAAATCATCAACTAAAACAAATGCAAAACGATTCCCACTTAGACTTTTGGTTTGAGTGGGACCAAACAAATCCATATGGATCAACTCCAAGGGACGTGATGTCATGATATCCTTGATTGACTTGAAAGAGGACTTGGTTTGTTTCTCAAGTTGGCACGCGTCACAAACGCGGTCATTTTCAAAGTTCAAGAAAGGAATACCCTTCACCATTTCCTTGTTGTTTAACCTAGATAGATGGTCAAAAGAAATGTGGCCTAATCTTCTATGCCACAACCAAGAGTCATCATCGAGGGCTTTTAAACAAGTAATATTGCAAGACATATTAGACATATCAATCATGTAAATATTGTTTTCACGAAAATCGAAAAATATGCAAGTGTTAGAAAGTCTATCAATAACTCTACAAGCTATGTTATCAAAAACAACATCAAAACCTTTATCACAAAGTTGACTAATACTCAAGAGATTATGCTTGAGTCCGTCAACTAAAACAACATTTTCTATTAAAGGGGATGTACCAAGTTTAACATTACCAATACCGATGATTTTACCCTTGGCATCATCTCCGAAGGTGACGGTGCCACCTTCATGGTATCTTGATAGGGTTGCAAAGTTTTTGATGTCCCAAATCATGTGCCTTGAGCAACCACTATCAAAATACCACAACCCTCTACGTCTTTGGGCCTTGGAAGGTACCTACATCATTTAGCAAAATTGTTGACTTTGGTACCCAAATTTTCTTGGGTCCTTGAAAGTTAGTGTTGCGAACCCAAACATTATGATGTGAACCATTAAGTCTGTCATAGCAAAACTTAACTAAGTGACCTGTACGGCCACAATATGAACA
This sequence comes from Agave tequilana, assembly GCA_038442645.1. Classification (NCBI taxonomy): domain Eukaryota; kingdom Viridiplantae; phylum Streptophyta; class Magnoliopsida; order Asparagales; family Asparagaceae; genus Agave; species Agave tequilana. The sequence goes on along the minus strand of JAVJIF010029864.1, from coordinate 438,137 downwards.
TGAAAACACTTTACTATACATGAATGCATGATGTGTGTGTGGAGTGTGAGCATGTTTGGGGGGTTTGGCATGATGTAAAGGTTGTGAGGTGTGAACATGAGCATGAGCATGAGCATGAGCATGAGCATGTGATTGTTTCTTAGAGGCTTGTTTCTTAGGAGTGAGAGCTCTTCGTCATCTTCTTCTTCATCGTATTCGTCAGAGTATGAGGATTGACTCTTGAAGGCAATAGCTTTCTTCTTGGAGGGAGCCATTTCTTCCCTTGCTTTTCTCTCCATCTCATGGGTTTTGAGGTTCCCAATGAGACCTATAAGCTCCATCTCCTCCTTGTCATTGAGTTCCTTCAAGGTAGTAGCTTTTACTTCCCAAGAAGGAGGAAGAGCCCGGATGATCTTTCTTACTCTTTGGTCGTTATCAATAGCATCACCTAGAGAAGAAAGTCCATTAGTAATCTTAGTAAATCTTGTAACCATATCATCTATGGTTTCATGTTCTTGCATGCAAAAATTCTCATATTGGGACCGAAGAAGGTCTATTTTAGCCCTCTTCACTTGTGAAGTCCCCTCATGTGTAACGAGCAAGTGTGACCAAATTTCATATGCGAATTTGCAATAAATAACTCTAGAGATATCATCATCATTAAGGGCTTGAAGTAGTGCATAATGAGCCCTAGCATGGCATCAAATTCCCTAGTCTCAATTTCGGACCAAGTGGACTCATCACCGGTGGGTGCACTAAAAGGTTTGGTCACGGCCTTTGCAACTCGACTTCCTAGAGATTGCAAGAATACGGTCATCTTAACCTTCCATATGGGAAAGTTAAGTCCATCAAACTTTGGGGGGGTCTTAATTCCATCGGCCATTTTTACTAAATGAAAGTGTATGAAAAATGAATGAAATGATTAGCAAATAGAGGATCTCTCTGAGGTTGTTAAGCCAAGAGCCTAGAGACCAAAGCTCTGATACCAATTGAAAACACCTAGAGGGGGGTGAATAGGTGTAAATGCTAATCTAACAATCTTTTAAAACAAGTATAAATGAATGATGCAACGATCTCTCAAAACAAGACTAAGAGCCGAATACCCGGTGAAGGGTTCTGAACTCCTTCCTCCTGATTCCTCTTGAAATGAGTTAGAGGTGCGCAATGCAATCTTGTTGTATGAGAATTGATCGACAATAGCAAGGAATGAATGCAATGGTGAAGTGCACACAAGATATATCACAAACAAGTAGTAAAGAGCAATAGAGAGCAATGGAAATAGAAAGTAATAGAGAGCAAGAACACAAAGCAATCGCAAACACAAGATGTTTATTTCGAGGTTCGAGCCACCGCTCTACTCCCCGCCTTCACCGCCGTGAAGGGTTTCCACTATCCACCGAGGACTTTACAAGGTCTACGAAGACCGGAGTATCGAACTCCACCACTTACAAACCTCTACCGAAGAGGTATCTCAACAAGAACAAGAAGAAAGAACAAGTAGCCAAGTGATCACCAAAAGGATCACAAACTTCTTACAAACTTTCTCTTTACAACTTCCTTATAGAATGAGGTGGGAATTTTTGGCTCTAGAAGTGCAGTGAGAAGAACAAACTCAGTTGTAAATGGATCTTGCTTGAAAACACAACTGGAAAACAAAGCCAAGAATGAACTAGAAAATTTGAGAGCTTTGAAACTTTTCTTTCTTTTGAAAACTTGAAAACTAGGAGTATTTCTTGGTATTTTTGCAAGAGACCAACCCTCTCTATTTATAGGGAGAGGAGGGGATAAAAACATGATTTAATTAAGTTTATATGGTCCAAAATTAGTCCCCAAAAGGTCAGGAAATTCTGCCAAACAAAAAGTAACAAAAACAGATTTTCAGAAAATCACCAAAGAGGAAAGAGCCGTTGGGGCTTCTGACAGGCTATCGGTCGACCGGCCCGGTCGACCGGTCGCCCATCTGGCAGATAGCCGTTGGGCCCGGTCGACTGATACGGTCGACTGACAAAAACAGAGAGCAGATGTTTTGGTTGGTCGACTGGTCGGCCGACCGACAGAAAACAGAGAGCAGATGTTTTTTGTCGGTCGACTGGTCGGCCGACATGCAGAAACAGAGAGCAATCTATTTTCTGGCGGTCGACCGGTCGGTCGACCGACAGACGTGCACAAGCGTGCACGTCCTGGACACAGTACGCGGTCGACCGGCCGGTCGACCGTCCTGGCCTGGAACAGGTTTTCAAAATGGATTTTTCTGGACTTGGGAAAATTTTCAAAATAATTTTTAAATGGATATATGACTAAGTAACATGCTTGGAAGGATAGACATACATGATTTAAACATGATATAAATTTTGTAAAAATTAGAGTCATGTATATTTATCAAGGCATGAACTTAAAAAACAAATACCAAAATTAAAACTAGAATTTTGAAAAAGAAATGTGTGTGTGTTCTAGAGCCAATATACCACAACCTCAAACTTTAACAAACTAAGTCTTACATAAGTTCTAGGTGACTACAATGTCTTCAAGTGGGCTTCTCCATATGATCTTGCAAGCTTGATTTTTGAGCCCGAAATGAACCGACTTGAGTCAAAACAACCTTCCTTTAGGGAAGAAAACTCCATGAATCTTTAGAACCCTGAAACACACTTAAACAATAAACATGATTAGTACAAATAACTATATATGTTTTTGAATCCTCAAAACTCAATAAAACGGGTGATTGTAACCTTGGGCCAACAAGAGGATCTTTAACTCAAGGTTGTTGACCCAAATCAAGAGCACTTGACTCTGATACCAATTGAAATCACCTAGAGGGGGTGAATAGGTGACTAGCTAATCTAATTGAGAATTAATGCGGAATTAAAACTATTTATACAAACTATAAATTCTTATGCTAAGCACACAAGTTATAACACAAGAGTGTAGCCGAATTCCCCGTGAAGGGCTCTGGACTATCTCCTCAAGGTTCCTCTAGATAAGAGTTGAGGTGCCGCTTTGGCTCTCTTTGTTGAATACAAGTGTGAGCAAACAACCCCAAGCATATAACAATATAAGCACAAATATATCAAGCAAGTAAAGATATGAGCAATAAGCATAAGCAAGATATAAAGACAAGTGAGAGATAGAAAAAGAGCAATCGCAAACACGGGAGATTTGTTTCGAGGTTCGAGCACACTTGCTCTACGTCCCCGCCTTCAACACTATGAAGGATTTTCACTATAAAACGATCCCACGGGATCACTCGGTGTCGCAACACCTATAAGTGAGTTCACACTAGAACTCCTTTGGACTCTCTACTCCCTTCACTCGTTCCCGCAAGAACAACACACCGCAAGCTTGCCGAGGCCGCACCTCTACAATGTGCTCTCACTAGAACTCGAAACATCGCGAACCCGCAAGTCCGCCTCCTCAAAACAAGAATGACAACTTTTGTGATCACAACACTTTGATCACCTAAAATCACTCTCACAACAACTCTCCTATACGATAGATATATCAATGGAAAGCTCAAGTATGTGTGAGAAAAACAAGGATTGAATTTGTGGTGAAAAACACAAGAAATCACTTTTGAAAACTCTTGATAAACTCTCGTTTTGAATGGAAGTATTTGGCTCTAAAACTTGTGAAGATAAACATTTAATAGAGTAGGAAAAACTAGCTCAAAAATCCTCTCCAAATCTTGTAGAAAACAGTCCATGGGAACCCCTTTATATAGGCTAAGAAAAACTAGTTGTTGGGGTCCAAATCAGCAGTCTGCACTGCTGTCGGTCGATCGCCCGGTCGATCGGCCAACGGTCAGATTTCTGACCGTTCGGCCAGTGATTGCAGAAAACAGAGTACAGAAAATATAAAAAGTGTATGTGATTAGTTTTACTCTGAATCTTTGCAATTTAACTGCTGTAGCAAGTGCTAAACAGGTCGAACCTCAGGGAGAGATGCGATGGAAGCTTTTCGGTAATATTGTCTTCTTATTTCTCTGTTTAAATAACTTAGGAAAGAAAAGATGAATTGTATGTGGATAAAGAATCAACCTAAAAGAAAGTTTCACAGCTTACTAATAATCAACCACCATACATGCTAATGCTAGATAGATAATTACTTCACTTTAAATCCTAAACATGATATTCTACCACAAAACCAAGCAAGATACATAGGATAGAAACTAGGTTATGATTTGAAATAACACCATCCATGTTTTAACATTACAATATCAAGGTTGTCAATCAAGTATAAAGTAAGAAAAAATCATTAGAAAGTATTTAGCAAATCACTAATCAACATTTAACATTAAAATATCAAGATTTTCATCAAGCACAGATTAAGAAAAATAGTTAAAAAGTATTAGCAAATATTTGACCTAGTTGCTTATCTTAATGAGTCTTCAAGAATAAAAATTAGAGTAGTCATGCATATGATCTAATCTGGTTATCTACTAGACATTAGATGTGATGGTGGTGATGTCTTAGCAAGCCATGAGAAAAATCTAGCTACTCATGGTAAACATGACAAGAAAAAAAAATAAGAAATAATAAAAAGCAAAAATAAAGTAAATAACAAAAAAGATATGAAAAGAAAGAAAGAACCTTGTATTGATCTGTCACCTCGAATTACAATGGCTTCTCCTTCTCACAAATAGAACTAACATACAAAAGAAATTTGGAGAAGAGACTAAAAGAAAAATCCTAAGGTATGATCTCTGATGTGGAGATGATTCATAATGAGAGATTTAAGATCTTTAAATTGGCCTCAAAGCTAATCACACTAGGATACAAATTAGAAGGTTTCCTAATTCAATAAGGAATTCAGTCCTGCAGAAAGTTGACGTGTTGTTTACTGAATATGACTCATTATACGGCTGAATTTGACAGAATGATAAACAGAATAATTATAGTCCTTCATGTCTTCTTTCTGTAGCATCTTAAATCATTAGATTTTAATATCTGTAGCAAAAGTTATGATCCCAATACTAAAAGGTGTACAGCCAGAATCCGAGCCTGAATTGATTTTAAACTCCATTTAATTTGAATTATCCTCCTTTTCCCTTTTAGGATTAGCTTTATCCCCTTCATATTCTAGGACTTTATCTCCTGAATTTGAACTTGAATAGGAGATGAAGATTAATCCTTTCCTCCTTTGGATTCAATTAATCCAACTTTGAATAGGATTAGGGATAAAATGAAGCTTCTTGTATCTTTATCCTCTCATTTAAGTAACTACATACCATAATCAAAAAAAGTGGTTAATACTTAATAGCATTAATTAATAAAGGAATGATCAAGGATATATGTGTAAAAGTGATGATAAAAATGCAATTTTAGAGTTCAATCACACCCCCACACTTATCTTTTGATCGTCTTCGAGCAAAACCAAATGTTAGAAACTAATTTAATCTAACCTAACTCACTTTCGTAGGAATCACGATTGCACTTAGCACGTGCAACAAGCCGTTAAACCTCTAGGCTACCCTAGAGGACGAGTGTTGTCTCGTGAGGGTTTTCAGTGAATTACACCCACAAAACTCGTAAAGAAAAAAACAAAATGTTAGTATTTTTGAAATTCAATTTAGAAAGAGAACAATATTTGAATTATCTTTGAGGAAATCAAGTAATCTATTAGTCTTAGGATCACCAAATTATTCATTCCTATACTTAGTCTCGATGCAAATATTTATTATCAATTTAGGTTAGGATTAAAATTGAATTTCTCACTTAGTCTTTTATTTTTCCCCAAGTCATATGCACCTTTGTGAAAGCGAAGTGAAAGCGAAATTTTAACTTGGGATTCTTAAACTTCAACTCTTATAACTTGTATATAATTTTTTTTTTTTTAGCAGAAGTTCGAAATATTACCACTTCGTTGCCCTTTAAGCACTTCTTTCTTTTTTCTTTTTTTCCTTTTTTTCTTTTTTTTTAAATATGTATAACTCATCTAATTTTCTTTTGTGTAAGTAATAAGGCTTCTTGAGGCCCAAATACCTAACTAATTGATTATTAGATGTGTTAATACATATAATATTTATATATATATATTTTTAAACTTACCTAATTACCTTTCGCGTAAGTACCAAGGCTTTCTTAGGCCAAAGTACCTAGCTAATCAATAATTAGATTTGTCTATTTTATATATTTTTTTCTAAGATACAAGAGTCTTTGTTTTGAATCCAAGTGTGTAAGTGTTTAAAGCATGCATATTTCATCAAGGTAAAGATATCAAGACTAAATTACTTTTTCAATTTTTTCCTCCTAAACTTAAAAATAAAACAAATACTCTTATTTTGACCAAGTGTTAAGAAATCCTAATTATGATTTTCCTATTCCTTAAAATTAACTTAATTACTTACAGAAATAAATCAAAATATTGTTTTCTTTTTCAAAAAGTTTTTTTTTTTAAAAAATGTTAGTATCTACCTATGTTAGTATGTTAGTAAACCCTCCCCCACACTTATCTCATGCATTGTCCTCAATGTATGAATGAATGCATGTATGCATGAAAAAGAAGAAAGGGAAGGCAAAATATGACCTCAAGGTGGTGGTTCCGGTGGTGGCCGGATTGGGCCAAGCATTGCTACCCAATCTAAATATTGTGGATCATCAAGGAACCCACCTTTTATGACCTCTTTCTTATACACATTGTTATTATCCCCCAAATGAATAGGATCATGCACGACCCTAGCATTGAAACTATTTTGGTTGTATGACCAATCTTGAAATACCATCTCAGGGTCAGCATTGTCTACACCTTGGTCCAACAGTAGAATTTGACTTGATGAAGTGATTGATTTGGGCTTAAAAATGATAGGATTGGAAACTAATACTGGCTCAGGAAAATTAAATTTAGCTTCCAGAGTCGGGTTTGGTTCAAAAGTGGTCTCCAAATCAAAGAATTTAAGGTCGTATTTATTATCCATGAAACGAACGTGACTATCCAAAATAGGTGATCCAATTTCATAATATACGGGTACTGGAATTAATGTTGGCTCAGAAATTGGCTCCAACTTGGGTAAAGACACCGGAGTCAACATAGATTCAAAGTTTGAAATTAAATCACAGAGTTGAGGATCGGGTTCGTATTCACAATCAAGTTCAATCTCATTGAAGTTAAAACTTACCAATTTGTCCAAGGGTTGGGATTGATCAAGTTCACGTTGGTGCGATGAAATTGATTCTTCACCAAGGTCTTCAAGACACCATGATTCGTTGGTCTCGTCAATTTGGTTAGTTAGTTCAAGGATATTTGAAAGTCTAGAAATTTGCTCATTCATTAAACTTTGCAAATGATCTATTTTTTCTTCTAACCTATCGAATGGATAATTTGAGGACTGAATCATGGATTTTATACTCTTTTCCATGTAGGTAGGTTCTTCTATTGGTGGTGTGAAAAAAGAAGTATATGAAGATGATGGCTGCAAAGGTGGTTGACAATATGGCTCAGGGGTGTTACATCCCCATTGACTCGGTGAGGAGTAGAGATGATTATTCCAATTCGTTTCATGAGGTTGGGGCATATGTTGATTCAGATAAGACCAACTAGCATGCTTGGTTGGTTAAAATTATGATATGTCGGGCTGGTAATATCCGATTCAAAAGAGGTCGAGGTGTAATATGGATTATTATTAAAATTGAAAAAATTGTTGTAATAAGCCATATCACATAAGAATTATTAAAAATAAAGAGAAACAAATAAATAAAAAAATCTAGCCTAAGTTAGAAAACAATATATACCGTTCCCTCCCCCGCAACGGCGCCAAAATTAGATTGCACAAAACAGAGTACAGAAAATATGAAAAGTGTATGTGATTAGTTTTAACTCTGAATCTTTGCAATTTAACAGCTGTAGCAAGTGCTAAACGGGTCGAACCTCAGGGAGAGATGCGATGGAAGCTTTTCGGTAATATTGTCTTCTTATTTTCTCTGTTTAAATAACTTAGGAAAGAAAAGATGAATTGTATGTGGATAAAGAATCAACCTAAAAGAAAGTTTCACAGCTTACTAATAATCAACCACCATACATGCTAATGCTAGATAGATAATCACTTCACTTTAAATCCTAAACATGATATTCTACCACAAAACCAAGCAAGATACATAGGATAGAAACTAGGTTATGATTTGAAATAACACCATCCATGTTTTAACATTACAATATCAAGGTTGTCAATCAAGTATAAAGTAAGAAAAAATCATTAGAAAGTATTTAGCAAAATACTAATCAACGTTTAACATTAAAATATCAAGATTTTCATCAAGCATAGATTAAGAAAAATAGTTAAAAAGTATTAGCAAATATTTGACCTAGTTGCTTATCCTAATGAGTCTTCAAGAATAAAAATTGGAGTAGTCATGCATATGATCTAATCTGATTATCTACTAAACATTAGATGTGATGGTTGTGATATCTTAGCAAGCCATGAGAAAAATCTAGCTACTCATGGTAAACATGACAAGCAAAAAAAATAAGAAATAAGAAAAAGCAAAAATAAAGTAAATAACAAAAGAGATATGAAAAGAAAGAAAGCACCTTGTATTGATCTGTCACCTCGAATTACAATGGCTTCTCCTTCTCACAAATAGAACTAATACAAAAGAAATTTGGAGAAGAGACTAAAAGAAAAATCCTAAGGTATGATCTCTGATGTGGAGATGATTCATAATGAGAGATTTCAGCTCTTTAAATAGGCCTCAAAGCTAATCACACTAGGATACAAATTAGAAGGTTTCCTAATTCAATAGCGAATTCAGTCCTGCAGCAAGTTGACGTGTTGTTTGCTGAATATGACTCATCAGACGGCTGAAATTGACAGAATGATAAACAGAATAATTATAGTCCTTCAAGTCTTCTTTCTGTAGCATCTTAAATCATTAGATTTTAATATCTGTAGCAAAAGTTATGATCCGAATACTAAAAGGTGTACAGCCAGAATCCGAGCCTGAATTGATTTTGAACTCCATTTAATTTGAATTATCCTCCTTTTCCCTTTTAGGATTAGCTTTATCCCCTTCATCTTCGAGGACTTTATCTCCTGAATTTGAACTTGAATAGGAGATGAAGATTAATCCTTTCCTCCTTTGGATTCAATTTAATCCAACTTTGAATAGGATTAGGGATAAAATGAAGCTTCTTGTATCTTTATCCTCTCATTTAAGTAACTACACACCATAATCAAAAAAAGGGGTTAATAGCATTAATTAATAAAGGAATGATCAAGGATATATGTGTAAAAGTGATGATAAAAATGCAATTTTGGAGTACAATCAGCCAGCGGTCGACCGAGTCGGTCCACCGTGGCTTGGATACAGAGAGCAGAACTCTCTACCGGTCGACTGCCCGGTCGACTAGGCCATTTTCAGAGAGCAGAACTCTCTGGCGGTTGACTGGGTCGGTCGACCGGCCCTCAGCCAAACAAGGCGTGCACGTTTTGTTCACGTCGATTGACCGCCCGGTCGACCGACTCCTGGCTCGGTCGACCGTGCGGTCGACCGGCAGAAGCCAAAACAGTATTTTTTAGGGATTAAAAGTTTGTCATTTTTCCTTCAATAAATCCCATAAAATCTCTAAAAATCTACAAAAATAAGTTCAGTATTATACTATAATATACAAACATGTTTGAGTAAAATCAAGACATGTTACAAACATTTTGAACTATTTTTGTGTTATGAAAATTTTACCTTAAAACATAAACCGTATTTTTACAAATTGATTTTTCTAAACCTTCTCCAAATATAAAAACAAGATATTTAAATACTTTAAAGCTTAGTGTGTATGGATATGATCCATTACATATATATGATGAAATATCTATGTTTTTGACATTAAGCACTAAAATAGTTTTGGTTAAAACATATGTATATATGAAACTCCAAAAACCAAAACGTATTTTTTTCAAAATGAAAACTCTTTTGTATTTTTTCAAAATGAAAACTCTATGATGAAAACACATCTAAATATTATGTGTGAGTGTATATGATACTTGAGCAATCCACCAACTATTCTATTATTTACTTTTTATCTAAAAATAAAATCTTAATAAAACAAACCTAGACACAGGTCTCCTCTTGAAGATCTTCACTTGAAGTCTTCTTCTGCTTCTTTACTTGGTCCAAACTTTGGTCCAAAGACTCCTCTTGAGTACTTGATGTGGTCTTGATGCACAAGCTCTTGAATCAACACGTGCTAGCTCCAAACTTGACTTTAAATCCTTTGTTGAAGCTACACACCTACTAAGATCTTGATTACATATCAGAGACTAATTAAACACAAGATCATTAGTACTATAACTACATGAATTAATCATCATCAAAATTAGAGTGATGGACCTTTGGGCCAACATGAAGAACTGATCGTCGACTTGTCTGCCACTTGTGTTTTGTAGATGTCAACAAGTTAGACATTGTTCAGGCCAATTAGGAATGTTGTCTTTTTTAGAGTGTCAACAACGTCCACAATGTGTACAAGTGTACACACTAGCATATAAGGTGTTATGTGTGTGAACGTGAGCATTTGTATGCCGTGATTGGTGTGCATGCATATTAGGAGCATGTTTCTTGTGAAACATGGATTCCAATCGTGTGTGGTTCATGGCACGTTGGCTCAAAGTGGAGTCCAAACAATCTATACTTTTCTTCAAAGCACATATATCACATTCAATAATTGAAGAAGATGTGGAACAACCAACATGTTTATTAATAGAAGAAGAGACAATAGAAACATGAAAAACATGAGCATCAAAATTATTTTCAAAGAAGTATTTTCCTTTGAAACTAAATCTAATTCTTTTGAAATTAAAACAATTTTATTTTTCAAAGAATCATTCTCTTTTAAAACAATTTCAAGTTTTGAAGACAAAACCTCTTTTTTTCAAAATAATATCTAAATTATTTTTATTCTTCAAAATTTCATTTTCCTTTAAAACAGGTCAAATTGGATTTTTAAGGAGTCTCTTTCACTTGAAATCTCAACCCCTCTTGTAAAATCATGTCTAGCTTTGAAATAAATTCTCATTTTCTTCTTTTAATTTAAAACTTTTCTTTTTCAAAAGTTTGTATTTTTCTAGGAAGTTTTCACAAAATAGAGAAAGCTCTTCATTTAAAGCATGGGCATCCATACTATCATGATCATCATTAGAAGAGCTAGCACTATCATCTAGTTGAGTGTCCGAGTTTACCTCAAGGGAGTCATTCCCTTAGACCATGAAGCAAGCTTGGTCGGACTCTCCTCCACTAGATTCTTTCTCCACGTTGTTTGTCGTTTGTACCTTGGGAGAGGTATATGTAATCCACACTACAAAACTGGAATTACAATGAGAAACCATAGATAATATTCTTTGCTAAGTGTATACTTTAGTGCATCTAAGGCTTGTGCATTAGCCTCAATGTACTTGTCATTACCAAAATAAGTTTTCTTTATAGTGGCAAGATAGACATGCAAACCTAGGGTTTTTAAATAAGCACTCATTCTAAACTTTCACATATCGACATTAGAACATCAAATATGGGAGGGGAAAGGTGATCCATGTGTATAAACTAAATGTGTGCAAATGCAATACTAGATTAGCAATCTAAGATCTCACTCCAAGGTGGTTAAACCTAATATCAGGAGCGTAGGCTATGATACCAATTGAAATACACCTAGAGAGGGGGTGAATACGTGTACTAGCTAATCTAAGGGCAAATGATACAGAATTAATAATCAATTGCAACACACTACGTGTAACCAAAGAGTGTAGCCGAATTTTCGGTGAAGGGCTCTGGACTATTTTCTCGAGATTCCTCTAAATTAAGAGTTGAGGTGCTATATGAAGCTCTCTTAATTCAACACAAATATGGGTACACAAAAATACCAAGCATGTATGAGATATGAATAATATAAAGCAATGCAAGATATAAAAGAGATAGAGTTTAGAAATAATGGATCAATCACAAATAACAAGATGTGTTTCGAGGTTCGACCCACTGCTCTACGTCCCCGCCTTCACACAGAAGGATTTTCACTATATGTCCACACATGACCTTCCACCAAGGGACCTCTACTGAGGAAATACGACTCTACACTTGGAGTACACTACTCCTCTCTCAAATACAACCACCTCTACACAAGAGGGACAAGACACAAAGTCAAACCACAATCACCTCTACACAAGAGGGATAGGGCACAAAGCCAAAACACAATCACAATCTCAATCACCTCTACATAAGAGGGATAAACCCAAACCAAAATCACCTCTACACAAGAGGAATAGGCACAAAGTCAAACGACAATCACCTCTACACTAGAGGGATGAGCATAAACCCAAAGCAAAGAAGAGATTACAATCTTGGTGATCACAATAGACCACAAACAACACTTGATGATCACAATAGACCACAAACAATTTAACTCACAAAAATAAGATCCTATAGATAGGATTAGATATGATAGCTCAAGTGTGAGAAAATAAAATGCTTGAAAATGAAAATAGCGAAGAAAAACACTTGGAAAAAATACCTAATAGATATTGAAATCAAGATCAAAACCAATTTTTCAAAGACCTCTTTTTCTTGATTTTTCTAACACTTTAAAACAAGTAAAAGATAAAACTTTTTGGCACAAAAACTCTTTTCAAACGTACTGCAAAACACTTGAAAGTTGGGAAGAGAAGCTCACTAAAAATCTTGTTGACAATAGCTCAAGAGAAGCCCTATATATAACCTCTCAAAAAACTAGCCATTGGCAGCTAGAAAAGGTCAAAATTGACCTTCTGGTCACCGTCCAACAGTCATATTTCTGACCGTTATGACTCCGTCGACCGGCGCTACCCGAGAGTTGGGTAGTTTCAGTCAGTTGACTGCCCGGTCGACCGGTCTTCTAAGCTGGCCTTGTGCATGTTTCTTGTTCACCGGTCGACCGACCTCTTGTCCGGTCGACTGCCCGATCGACCGCCAGCAGGATCTGGCTGATATTATGGGACTTAAAACCTTGTCTTTTTATCTCCAATAAAATCTCATAAATTCTCACAAATTTCATAAAAATTAGTTCTTATAAATATTTTAATAACAAATATGTGTGACTAAAAATCAACACATATTATAAACTATTTGAACTATTTTTGTTATATAGAAATAAGGCTTAAACACAAAAACCATATATTCCAAAACTTGAATTTTGAAATGAAAATCCGTTTTCTCCAAAACTTGTATAAATACAAAAACATGATATCGAAACATATTTGAAGCATATTGTGTATGGATAGAATCCAATAGACATGTAAATAATATATCTATATTTTTGAAATAAAATCCAAAATAGGTTTTGTTAATTACAAAACTCTAAACACATAAATAGGATCATCAAAATACATTTTTCAAATTATATGAAGCATATATGTATATAGATGAAATCTAATATACATTAAACCATGTAAACTTGTTTTGATTTTATCTATTCATAAAAATCTTATATATGTATATTAGAAATCCAAAACGGTTAAACGAAAACCAAACATATTAAACTTGTGTATGTGTGTGAACTTGAGCATATCAACAATAGTCTATCTTTACATAAGATCTAAACACAAATTTAAAGTAAACACAAACTAAAGTTTTCTTGTATAACTCCTTCTGCAAGCCGACTCGATCCAAATACGATCCAAAGAGCTTAACTCCAACTAAGTGCTAGATGCGATCTTGACGCGCCGGCTCTTGAATCTATATGTGTTAGCTTCAAAACTCCTTTGTTGAAGCTAAGCACCTACTGAGATCTTGATAGTAAATCTTAAACTATATAAATACAAAATAATCAGTACTAGAACTACATGAGTTAATCATCATCAAAATTAGAGTGATGGACCTTTGGGCAAACAAAGTCGAAAGAATAGCAGGGGGCCTGGAAGGATAGGGCTCTGGATGGTCTGCCAATGATCCACGCTTATGATGTGCATCTCTGACCAGTAACCGTGAGAATTCACAAGTTCCAAGCTTTGGATCTGGACATGCGGATCTAGGGGAGTTAGAAACTCCCCAACGAGTGGTGAGGTGAATACCAAGTGGTGTGCAAGAACAAGCATACGCGATAAATTCGAATCTTAAACATGCATTAAAAGCCATGTCATGAGCACATGCATACAGGAGCAACAGAGATAGTAAGCGATATCAAGCAGGATACATGCATAATATAACATGATAAGAATGGGAGACCAGTGGAATAGAACACAAGTGATGAGCCAGGATGTATACATATAATATAATAACTGTAATAATATGATAATAAAATCAGAAATCTGAAGTAAAACCCAATGAAAGCAAATACGGTAAAACTAGTGGTATAACCTAGTTTATAGCTTCATGAGATAAGTATGTCAAAGGAATAATCCAAACAAGGAAATCCTCATCTATGTACCATATATCTCACGTCATCGTAAACTAAGTCCATACGACTCAAATTGCAAAACACAACAATTATTGATTGGCATCTTTTATATTATTACTTGACCTACTCAGATGTCTAGGTATGCAGACTAGCGTCCCAGCACACATATATCAACATCTGAGTAAAATAAGGTTGTTATTGGAAACCAACGGAGGTATCAATGAACAATGTTTACAGTAGGTCCCGTACATACCCGGGACCATGGCCCATGATTGTTCAATTGCTGGAGGACAGAACCTACCGCGAGGCATTCAGGAGGGTCTTATAGGATGCCATTTCAGGATGGTACTAGGAAGACAGAGAGCCAGCACTCCCCTCGGTCTCCTGGAGGCCCTCAAGTCGAATCGGAAGTTTAGTTGTACAGCATACCTAATACCACTGTAAACACGAATAGATATTGATATCCGTCCATTTCCCCCAACCTGATATAAGTTGTCCCTTTAATAGTTTATTACATAATTATCAGATTACGGGAATGACCAAGAACAAGTTAGGAGTATCAGGAGTACGATTTGTACTAGAATATATCAGGATATATTAAGATGTGAGGTCATCATTCCTGTATCATGATAATTATAAGAATCAGGTATGCCATGCCGGATGTCAGGTGATAGCATAACAGGGGTCAGGTGATATTAGATTGGTGTCAAGAGACAACAGGTAAATGTTAGGACATCAAGTGAAAGCATGTCAAGCGATAGAGGAAAACAGTATCAATATAAGAGATCGGTATGAATACTGAAAAATCTTGTAGTTTCTGAAAAATAGTATAAGTAAGATTTCAAACTCTTCATAACCATTAATAGAGAAATAGATAAACTATCAAGCAGGTAATTAGCAAGCAAGTGAACATCCAAGCGAAGCTAAGCAAGCTGGAGGCATGAACATCAAACAGTATTTAATCCCTAAAGCGCTTAACGGATTTACTGGGATGACTCGGCTTAAAATGCAACTCTAAAATCCAGTGGAGTTTCACGTAAGCGAGTCTAGTGATAAAACGCTGAGCGTTAAGCATGCCTACCATGCGGAACATGAGAGACCTGACGGCCTAAGCGCACTCCTCTTTCGAGGAAGTGGGCGAGAGCCCGAAGGCTAGAGTACGCCTGGGGTTTAAGCGCTCTCTCGGTAGCTATCACGAAATCCATAAGGGTGCAAGGCCTAAAATCTATTGGGTAGCCATCCCTGGAGTGGGCAGAAACCCAGAGTCTGTGCAAAGGTACATGCACTGTTAGTACTACACATGCACACATATAAACGTGATAATAACTAGGCTACCATAGAGTGGTGAAGCCCGAAGGCTGAGTATAGAGCCGAAGGCTAAACGACCATGAAGGGTTGGCCACACATGATATAAAAGCAAAAATAAAACACATCACAGGCAGTGCATATGTACAGAAAAGTAAACTATACTAATATAGGTATTCGTCATAGATCTAATACATGTAATCCTAAGCACTTGGCCATATACAAATACCAGTATACAAAATACAAATCAATCAAATATAAATATAATACATAGTCGACCCGACGAAGCGGGGAAACCCAAAACTAGGCAAGGACACTCATCTAAATAATCTTCAAAAATGTCGCGAAATCTCGGAACACCAAAAACATATGCACATGGCCATAATATGATATAAACTATAAATATATATATATATATTGGAGAGAGAAAATGAGAGAGAAAGAGAAAGAGACAAGAAAGAGAAAATAGGAGAGAGAAACCAGAATCACAGAGAGAGAAACCAAAATCATAAAAAGAGAGAACATGAGAGAGAAAGAGAAACCATAATCAGAGAGAGAGAGAACATGAAAGAGGGGAGAGAGAGAAAATAGGAAAAAGAGAGGGAGGGAAAGAACTAGGGGGAGAGAGAGAGCAAGAGAGACAGAGAGGGGCTGTTGTCCCCTCTCTGCTCACGTACAGGGGGCCAGGACGCCCCCTGGCCTAGCCCCCTAGCCGCGCATGGCCACCGGCCACCTCAAGGAGGGGAGAGAGAGCTAAGAGGGGTAGTGTTGGGTTAATGATGAGGGCGGGGATGATGATGATGGTGGCAGTGGTTGTTGGAGATGAAGATGGAAGTGGTGGTGGATGGTGGTGTTGGTGGGGGGATGTGGTAGTGAAGAGGTGGAGAAGGTGGTGCTTGTGGTGGTAGAGATGATGGTGATAGTGGTGTGGAGGTGGGGAATTTAGGGGATTTGAAGGAGGTGGTGGTGGTGAGATGATGAAGATGGAGATGATAGTGTTGATGATGGTGATGGAAATAGGAGGTGGAGGTAGAGAATTTGAAGGAAAGAAGATGGGGGTGGTGGGGGTGGCGCCAGAGGTGGTCTGCGCCGGGTCCACGGTGGCGTTGAGAAAAAAGAGGGGAAGAGAAAGAAAAGTAAAAAGGGAAAAGAAAAAGAAGGAAAAAGAAAGGGAAAGATTGAAAGAGAGTGATGGAGAGGTGACGGGAAGGGGCGGGTGATGGGGAACGGCCCCATGTGGCATGATTGGAACGAGAAATTGTATTAAAAATAGTTTAAGAGTTAGAAAGTCTTAGTCTCGTTTCAATGTAACCGCATAGCAAAGGCTAGACGGGTCGATCCACAGGGAAGGATGCGATGCAAGCGTTTCGGGACGATCTTCTCTGTATTTTACTTAGAACAAAACAAAAAGAGAGATTGATTAGATTTGAGTGATTTTGAGAAATATAGTTTACTAATCATCTATCACAACCCATAGTATTAGTCTCAAATAATGAATATCATATTGAAATAATAAACATCCACCCTAGATTATTAATTTCTATTCAAGCAAAATGAATAATATTGGAACCCTAACTAGTGTACACTAATAATGATTAAACAGTTGTTCATCCTAATTTCAAAGCATAGCATAATAAAAGTTTAACTTAAATTTATGCTATCAAGGTTTTTAAGTATGAATTATGAAGAACCATTAAAAGTGTAATCTAGATTAAAGTAAACCTAATCAATTCATCTTCAAGAAGATATTTTTAATTCTAGAGTTTCTAATAGTAGCTATCAATCAATTCACTTTTTTAAACTAAACTAGGGTTGATCGAGAGATTAGCAAACTATGATTTTTAATTTAGTTATTCATCTTTTTTTTATGTTATTTTCAAGTTTTTATGTGGAATCAAAAGAATTGCAAGAAAATAAAAGAAGGAAATAAAACAATTAATCTAAGGAAGAAAGCGAAATTAAATTGCAAAGAAGAAAAGAGTAACCTTTATTGGTGTCACTGACCATTTACAAAGCTCCTCGTTCTTCAAAATAATCTTCTTCAAATGAAAAGAAAAATACAAGAAATTTAGGAAACCGAAAAAGATCTAAAGAAAAACCCTAAGCTTCAGTCTCTGGATCCCCCCTCTCTGTTGCTCTGCAGGGGTATTTATAGGAGATATAGGAAGTAGAGTCCCAGTACAACTCTCCCACGAAACCACGTAACCGATCTCATCCAAAGAGCCGCAGAAACGCGGCTATGGCCGCGTTTTCGCGGCTATAGCGTGGCCAATGGCCACGCACTTTCTTCTGTGGCCTCCGCTGGTCCGTCCATCTGGGCGCCTCCTTCTGGATTCTGCATGCAGACCCTCTATCTTGAGAATTCGGGATAACTTGGGAAGCAAGTTATCATAAATCCGAATTTTTAAAATAATTTTTATCTTTAAACTTTTCTCCTTTTATCTTTAGCCTTGTCATGCAAGCAACTAGGGTTGAGTAGAAGTCCATCTCATCTTATCCTTTTCCTCCTCTTTTAGCAATTAGGAGTTCTATCTTATCCTTCCTTTTCCTCCCTTAGATTTTAAAATCCAAGTTTAGATTAGGTTAGATAATGTAGAAACTTCTAAATTACTACAATTTTTGCATATGGGCTTTTTGGGCTTTTGGGCTTCATTCAGGCTTTATTTCTTTATTTTTTAATTACTCAAGGCCTGCACACATTAAACAATAAAACATTAGTAGTAGTGCATAATAAAAGAATAAATAGGGAAATATGATGGTAAATGTAATAATAATTATGCACTTTTTACTACCTATCACACCCCCACACTTATCTTTTTGCTCGTCCTCGAGTAAAAATCAAAAAGAAAGAGAAAAAGAAAAGAAAAACTAATCTATCCTAACTCACTTTCGTAGGCATTACGGTTGCACTTAACATGTGCAACAAGCCGTTAAACCTCTAGGTTACCCTAGAGGATGAGTGTTGTCTCGTGAGGGTTTTCAGCGGATTACACCCACAAAATCCATAAAAGGGAAATGTTAGTGAATTAGTTAAATTATTTTATTATTTATTTATTTATTTTGAAAAAGGAACGAAATATTTGAAATATGTTTGAAGAAACCAAGTAAGCTATAAGTTTTAGGATTATCATTTTTATTCATTCTTAAACTTAGTCTTTATATAATAATTTGTTATCAATTTGAGGTAAGAATCAAAATTGAATTTTTGTATAGTCTCTTTCGTTACCCTAAGTCATATGCATCCTTGTGAATTTTTACTAGGAATTCTTTAACTTGGACTCTCATGCCTCTTTATTATTATTTTCTCTTTTTTTTTAATATGTATAACTCATCTAATTTTCTTTTGTGTAAGTATCAAGGCTTCTTGAGGCCCTCATACCCAACAATTGACTATTAGATGTGTTAGTACATATATAAATAATATTTCTTAGTTTTATTAGGCTTTTTAATCCACCCATGTAGCGAACCTAAGGTCGGTGGCTCCCAAACTGGTTGGTTTTAGGGCACCGGGTGAGAAAATACCCCACGGACTTAAGGATTCGAGTGAACTAGGCTACAAAACTAATGCTTCTTGAGGCACATGTATCCAGTTTCATTTATATATATATATATATATTTTATAAGGCATAAGAGTCTTCGTCTTAGAATCCTAAATGTGTAAGTATATTAGGAATGCACATTTCATTAAGGTAAAAATCAAGAATAATTAAAATTTATATTTTTATTTTTATTATTTATATTATTATTATTATTTTATTTTTTTAAAATTTTTTTATTATATATATTTATATATATATATATATTTTTAATACTTGAGGTTAGTGAGTTATGTTAACAGCTCCCTATAATTAGTCAATAAATTTTTTTATATATGTTTTTTTTAATTTTTTAATTTTTTATTTATTAGAAGGTTTGTACCCTTTTATTTATTAGAAGGTTAGTAAATATATTTTTTTATTTTTATTATTTTTTTAGAAATAAAAGAAAATTTTTTGTTAAGTTAATAACCTAAGGTTAGTGAGTTATGTTAACAGCAACCTACAGTTAGTCAATAATCAATGTTAAAATAATAATTTTTTTTTTTAGAAGTTAAGCGTTAGTACCCTCCCCCACACTTATCTCATGCATTATCTCAATGTATGAATGAAATACATGAATGCATGAAGTAAAGTGTAAAAAGAGAGAAATAAAAATAATAATATACAAATATATGTACAACACATGCATCTCCCTCATATAGATCTTTTTAGGATTCATCTCTCTAGCTCGTTTCCCATCATTCCAATGAGTTCTCTTTATAGGGCACAATGGGGAGACCAATCTTTTTATCATTTTTATGTTCATCCTCTCCAATTTGTTCTTTAATTTCCTCAATTTTCTCCTACGCTTCTTCCCTCTTTCACTCTTCATAAATTCATCATCGTCATCAAAAAGCACTTTTGGGGCATACACAACATGAATACCTAGAATTTTGAGCTCATCCTCATTTATCTCCTCAAAAATTGAATTAACCATTTCTTTTGGAAGAGTGTAATTAACCAAAGCATCCCTAATCGACTCATCCAAACAGTTAAGTTCATCTTCGATGAGATTTTTAAAGCTTTTGTCAATTTGAGGTTCTTGAGTTATGTTTTCAATTGATTGATCATTAGTTGGTTCATTGAATGAGAAGATACGTAAATCAAACTTTCCTCTTTCAAAGGGAACTCTAGACGTAACATACGTTTTCTCACCACTATGATCGCATTTATCTTTAAACAATATATCAAGAAATAGAGGCTCATCATCTTCACAAATATCCTCACAATATGATTTAACTTTCTCCTTGGGAGGTGTACGTGTATCCCAATCATCTTGAAACACTTCATCCAAACACAAAGATTCATCATCACATTTATCTTCACTATACGACTCAACTTGTTCCCTACGAGGTGAATATTCGGCCAAATGATCTCTAATCATTTGTCTCGAAATCGACGATAGTCGTCTAATATGCATACTTTCTCATCGGGCTTATCAACATTATTGAACTCATTTGCTTCATGAAGATGAATGTGATCTAGAATTGATATGGGTTTCTCACTTTGGACCTTTTTTATTCTATCTCGATTGATGTGCTCCTGGATTGACATAGGTATTTTTGTTTTTGAATCAAGAACAGGTTGAGTGGAAAATGAATCCTCCTCCTGCTCAACTGCTAACTCATTACCATCATCTCTAGTGGGCCCAGTGTGAAACATTGGCACTTAGTATTTGGTGTGAAGTTTGTGTGTCATCTTTATGATTGTAATTGAATTTTAATTGATGTGATGGATAGGGTTCGCTCGTAGGTCCTTGAATTGAGTGAAACTGATTTGAATTTCGTCCTAACGAATACCCCATCGAGAGATACTGTTCCGAGAAATGAGATGGATCATGACAATAATTGCACCAAACGGGTGGATAAGATGTAAAAGATGAGTGGGCAGGTTGAGTGTAGTGATGAAAGTTCGGAAAAAAGGTTGGTGGATGGAAAGGTGGGTTTGGCCTATAGAATGGATCATAATCAAATGAGTGTGGATAGACCATGAGATAATTTTTTTTTTTAATTGTGGTTAGTGGTGAATTGTTTTTTTTTTTTTAAACCTAGATGTACTAGATCTTTCAATTAAGCTGAGATGCACAGTTCACAAACAAGTTCACCCAATTAATCAAGAAAAAGAAAAAAAATAGTCAAAAATCCTATTCTAGGGTAAGCCTTGACCTAGACGACTCCTAACTTTAGACTGTCTTTAGGAGGTATATTGCCGACCTTAACCACAAGTTAATCGGCCATGTAGGTGGCAAGGTTGGTGGGAGGTTATCCGTCAAAGACGTTCCTTAATTAACCACCGGTCGACCGGCAAAACCCGAGAGTTAGGGTCTTGCAGTCGGTCGACCGGTCTGTCGACCGTAAGGTCTGTTGGTCGATTGGCCCGGTCGACCAGCAGACGTGCACAGACGTGCACTCTCCTGGCCATAAGGCCCGATTGACCAGACAGTCGACCGATCTGGCCTGAAATAGTTCCGGTTGACCGTCCGGTCGACCGTAAAGGCTTGAAACAGTTTTTAAAAGAGGTTTTTGAACTTAGAATAATTTTTAAAATATTTTTAAATGGTTTGAGGTTTAAGTAGAATGCTATAGGAGATGAAATACATGTTTTAAACTAGATATAAAAGTTTGGAATATTTTGAAACATGTATATTAATCAAACATGCACCAAAACCAATATAACCAAAAACTTGTATTTTGAAAAGTGTATTTGTGTGTGTGTGTTTTCTTGAGCACAACTATCATATCCTTACTCTTTAACATACTAATTCTTACAATGGTTCTAGGAGACTACATGATCTTCAATATGGGCTTTTCTATATGCATTGTTGAATAACTTGAATTCTTGATCCCGTATTGAGTCAACTTGAGTCAATCACTACCTTCCTTTAGGGAAGAAAACATCTTGAATCCTTAGAACCCTGAAACAATCTTAAACATTTAAACATGATTAGTACAGATAACTATATATGTTTTGTAATCATCAAAACTCTATAACCGGGTGATTGTAACCTTAGGCCAACAATATCCCCCTTTTTGATGATGACAAAACATATGAGTTATTTAACAAAAAAATGGAAAAAGGAGCTTGAAAGCTCCCCCTCAAAACATGCTATATATGAACTTTACAAAATGAACTAAAATGACATAAGAAAAAATAAGTATAACAAACAAACGAAAAAAGGAGCTTGAAGGCTCCCCTCAAATTATGCTATATATAAAAAATGGCATGAGAAAGAAAAATGTAAATAAATAATAACTCAAAAGTATTTCTCCCCCTTTTTTTTTTCATGCATCAAAAAGGGGCAAAGTCAATAAACATTTTATGAGTCCATAACACAAACATTTAATTCACTACAAATAAAGGAAAATCGATTATAATCTAGTGGTTTATAAAAATATCGGCAAGTTGAAAATCGGTAGAAACATAATCAATTTCAATATCACCTTTCCCATAATGATCTCTAAGAAAGTGATATCGAATGTCAATGTGCTTTGTTTTACTATGTCGATTTGCATATTTAGTCATATGAATAGTACTAATATTATCACAAAATATTTTAACATGGTCATAATGCAAATCATAGTCAAGGAGAGCATGTTTCATCCAAAGAACTTGTGCACAACAAGCCCCGACCGCAACATACTCCGCCTAGGAGGTTGAGACAGCCATAGAATTTTGCTTCTTGGAAGACCATGAAACAAGACAATTTCCTAGAAACTGACATGTTTCACTAGTACTCTTCCTATCCACTTTACAACCCGCAAAGTCGGCATCCGAAAAACTCGTCATGGAGAATTGTCTGGTCTTCGGATACCACAAACCCATTTCAATGATGCCCTTAAGGTATCTAATAATGCGTTTTACCACAATCAAATGGGACTCTTTAGGACACGATTGAAATTGAGCACAAAGACACACACTAAACATAATGTCTGGCCTACTAGCCGTTAAATATAACAAACTACCAATCATGCTACGATAGAGTTTAATGTCTACATTTATACCTTACTCATCCTTGTCAAGCTTTGTTGTGGTAGCCATGGGAGTTTTGCTTGTCTTAATTCAAACCCAAATTTCTTGATAAGTTCCTTCGTGTACTTGGCTTGATTGATAAAAATCCCATCCTTCCTTTGCTTGATTTGGAGACCAAGGAAGTAGTTAAGTTCGCCCATCATAGACATCTCAAATGCCTCCTTCATGCATGATTCAAAATCTTTGCAAAGTGTTTTCATTAGTAGAACCAAATATAATATCATCAAAATATATTTGAACTATAAGTATATCATTTTCAACATGTTTGGTAAACAAAGTAGTATCTATGTTCCTTTAGCAAAACCATTTGAAATAAGAAATGAAGAAAGCCTTTCATACCAAGCCCTAGGGGCTTGTTTTAAATCATAAAGAGCTTTGTCTAGTTTGAAAACAAAATCTGGATGTGTAGGATCAACAAACCCAGGGGTTGTTCAACATACACTTCCTCTTCAATAAATCAATTTAAGAAAGCACTTTTTACATCCATTTGAAAAAGTGTAAAATCTTTATATGAAGCAAATGAAAGTGTTATCTATATGGCTTCAAGCAGTGCTACGGGTGTAAAAGTTTCCTCAAAATTGATACCTTCGACTTGAGTGTAACCTTGGGCCACTAACCTAGCTTTATTCCTAAGAACATTGCCCTACTCATCCAACTTGTTCCTAAAAATTCATTTAGTACCAATTGTTGGTCTTGAAAGTACACCTAGAGGGGGGTGAATATGTGTACCGCTAATCTAATGAACTAAATGCGAAAATTAAAAACTAATTGCAACTACACTTAATGCAACCAACGAGTATAGCCAATTCCCGGTGAAGGGCTCTGGACTAACTCCTCTTGATTCCTCTGAATAAGAGTTGAGGCGCTATATGAAGCTCTCGTGGTTAAGCACAAGTGAGGCACACACAAACAAACCAAGCATATAAAGGATATATGACAATATGAATGATGCAAGGCACAAAAGTAAAGAGAGAGTTAAGAGTCAATGGATCAAACGCAAACAACA
The DNA here is from genome assembly GCA_038442645.1 of Agave tequilana. Classification (NCBI taxonomy): domain Eukaryota; kingdom Viridiplantae; phylum Streptophyta; class Magnoliopsida; order Asparagales; family Asparagaceae; genus Agave; species Agave tequilana. Next base: position 413,897 of record JAVJIF010029864.1, on the reverse strand, counting down.
AGATGTGTTTCGAGGTTCGAGCACCCAGCTCTACGTCCCCGCCTTCACTGAGAAGGATTTCCAATCCACTAACTTTGTCCACCTAGGACTCCCACACAGGGAACCTCCACCGAGAATTTGGGGCAACTACAACTGGGAGTACACAACTCCTCTCTCAACCAATACAACCTCCATCGAGGCAACACAAACACCACCTCACACAAGAGGGTAGGCCCTTAGCCAAACAACCACAATCCATCTCACACTTGAGGGATTCCAACACAAGCCTCCACCTCTCACTATAGGGAGCTAAACACAATCTCCACCTCTCACTAGAGGGAGCCAACTACCACTCCACAATCAACCTCTACCCAAGAGGGATACAACAACTAAGGAGGGTTTACAACTTAGTGATCAAAAGACCACAAACCAATTCTTTTCCATAAAAATAATGATCCTATAGAAAGGATAGAATGATATAGCTCAAGTGTGGAAAACAAAGTGTTTTGATCAAAGAAAATCACTTGGGAAAAACACCAAATAGATATAGAATTTTTAGACCAAAAACTAATTCCCAAAAGCCTATTTTCTTTGAAATAACAAACACTTTTAAAAACAAATAAAGAATAGCAATTTGAACTTAAAACCTTTTGCTTAAAACACTAGAAGAGATCTGGAATTTTTCGCTCTAAAAATCTTGGAGAAAAACTCTCACAAATGGGGTATATAAAGGCCCCAAGAAAACTAGCCGTTGGGGTTGTATTTCAGCTTAGGCGGCTGTCGGTCAACCGGCCCGGTCGACCGCCAACGGTCAAATTTCTGACCGTTGGAGCCTCGGTCGACCGCAGCCTGGAACAGAGAGCAAAGCTCTCTGCCGGTCGACCGACCCGATCGACCGGGGCTTTCCAGCAAGCAGAAGCTCTCTGGCGGTCGACCGTCCTGGTCGACCGGCCCTCCAGCCAAACAGGCATGCACATTCTGTGCACGTCGGTCGACCGACTCCTAGCTCGGTCGACCGGTTCCGGTCGACCGGCAGAAGCCAGAACAGGGATTACAGGACTTGAAAACTTGGTTTTTATTTACCTATAAAATCCCATAAAAACTCTAAAAATCCACAAAAATAAGTTCATGTATTATCTTTAATATACAAACTTGTTTGAGAAAAAATCAAACCAAGTTACAAACATTTTGAACTCTTTTTGTGTTAAGGAAATTTTACCAAAAACCAAAAATTGTATTTTCTAAAACTTGGATTTTTCAAATGGAAATCCGATTTTTCCAAAACTCGTTCAAATACAAAAACTTGATATTTAAACAACTTTAAGCATATTGTATATGGATATAATCCAATATACATGAAATAGATATATATCAATATTTTTGACTTTAAATCCAAAAATACGTTTTGTTAAATACAAAACTCCAAACACATGAATAGGCATATCAAGATAAGTTTGTCTAAGATATGAAGCATACATGTATATAAAACATATCTAATATACATTTAAACAATGTAAACTTGTATTGATACTATCTATTCATGAAAACCAAGACCGGTTAAACCAAAACCGAAAACCAAAACATGAAACGTGTGTGTGTTATGAACTTGAGCATACCACACCATCTAATCTTTACAAATGGATCTAAAACAAAACTAAACTATGTACCGAAGTCTTCTTGATGAACTCCGTCTTCAAGTCGACTCGATCTAAACCGTGATCCACCGAGCTTGACTCCAATGAGTGCTAGATATGAACTTTGACGCTCGGGCTCTTGAATCACTATGTGGAGAGCTCCAAAATACCTTTGTTGAAGCTAATCACCTACTAATATCTTGATTAGAGATCTGAAACTAAACATCACAAGATTATTAGTAAACATAACTATATGAGTTAATCATCATCAAAACTAGAGTGGAAGCCTCTGGGTCAACAGGTCTATCATGGGTCTAGGAACAAGATGCCAAACTTGGTTGCGCTCAAATTGATTGAGCTCCTCTTGCATGGCAAGCAACCAATATGAGACGCCCTCGACTTCGAGGATGTTCTTTGGTTCAAAATGAGAAATAAATGCATAGTGCCCACAAAAATCATGAAGTTTAGAGCGAGTAGTTACCCCATTTTATACTTCACCTATAATAAGATCCTTACGATGATGTGGAGTGAATCTCCAATCCTTTGGAAGTGGTTGTGTTGGCTCCACTTCAACTTCTTGAACTTCACCTTCCCCATCAACCTTTGGCTTGTCCTCTTGAGTAGGTGAGTCCTTCAAGGTTATTCTCTCCATGTCTTCACCTAAGGAATCTATTTCTACAATATTCTCAACAAGCACATTAGATTCCTCAAACTTTACATGTATAGATTCTTCAATAGTCAATGTAGATTTATTGAAAACTCTATAAGCTTTACTAGTGTTAGAATAACCAACAAAAATTGCTTCATAAGATTTTGCATCAAACTTTCTTAAGTTATCTTTAGTATTTAAAACAAAACATTTACAAGTAAAATCTTTGAAATAAGAGACATTAGGTTTTCTTGAATAGTAAATATCAAAGGAAGTTTTACAAGTGTTTTTGCATAAGAAAACCCTATTTGATATGTAACACGATGTGTTTACGGCCTTAGCCCATAGGTATTGAGGGAGACCGTATTCATTTATCATTGTTCTAGCCATTTCTTATAGTGTTCGATTTTTTTCTCTTAAGAACTCCATTTTGTTGTGGAATTTTAGGACAAGATAGTTCATGCCTAATTCCATGTTCTTCGCAAAAAGTGATAAAGGGTTGGTTATTGAATTCACCACCTCTATCACTTCTTATTCATAAAATAGAAGAATCTGTTGGCCCAAAGGCCTTCCACTCTAGTTTTGATGATGATTAACTCATGTAGTTATGTGTACTAATAATCTTGCAATGTTTAAGTTTCAGATATTTAACAAGATATTAGTTGGTGAAAGCTTCCACACATCTTTCACATGTTGATTCAAGAGCCCGCGCATCAAAGATCATACATTGCACTTGCTCGGTGAATCAAGAGTTTTTGGATCGAGCCGACTTGGAGATTGCGCTCTAGCTTGGAGATTGCGCTCTACAAGAAGACTTAGGTATCCATAGTTTTAGTTGGGTTTAGATCCTAATTGTAAAGATTAGAATAGTATGATAAGCTCAAGTTCACAACACACACCTTTCATGTTTTGATTTTCGGTTTTTAGGTTTAACCGATCTTGGTTTTCATGAATAGATTTTTTATCAAAACAAGTTTACATGGTTTATGTATATTAGATTTGTTCTATATACATGCATGCTTCAATTGTTTAGACAAACTTTGTTTGATAATCTATTCCATGTGTTTTATGTTTTGGTATTTACAACAAAACATATTTTTGGACTTAATGACAAAAATCATGATATATATATGTTTCTTGTATATTGAATTTCTATTCATATACAATATGCTTCAAAGTGTTTAAATATCATATTTTTGTATCATGGATGAGTTTTAGACAATGTATATTTTCTATTCAAAATACAAGGTTTTAGAAAATACGGTTTTCGGTTTTTGGCAAAATTTCTATGACACAAAAATAGTCAAATATGGTTGAAATTTGTGTTAGGATTTTTAACACAAGTTTGTATTTCAATATAAAATGATAAAACTATTTTTGTGGAATTTTAGAGATTTTGTGGATTTATTGGAATATTTTTTACCTCAATTTTCTGACCTATTTGCTGCCTGCCAGGCTAGTTCGGTCGACCGTAACGGTCGACCGCATGTAGCCGGTCGACCGTCACGGTCGACCGACGACGTGCACAAACCTGTGCACGTTTCTGGCACAGTCAGCCGTCGACCGGGACGGTCGACCGGAGCAGAATAGTCTGCTCTCTGGATTATTCGGTCGACCGGGCCGGTCGATCGGCAGGGTAAATCTGGCAAATTTCTGTCAACGGCTATTTTCTGATAATTGCCTATAAATACCCCATTTGTAAGAGTTTTTCTCTAAGAATTTTTGTGCGAAATTTTTCATACTCTCTGGTTTTTTTACAGCAATCAAAAGAAGTTTTTGAGCTCAAATTGAACAATACATTTGGTGTTTTTGTTAGGGTTTGGAAAATCAAAGAAAGGGTTTTTGGGAAAGGATTTTGATTGAACTTCTCTATCTTTGTATCAGTTTTCCCAAGGATTTTTCTTTATGATTTCTGATTTCTATTCCTTTGGTTTTCTCCACACTTGAGCAAAAATCTACTATCTATATCTATAGGATATTTGTGTGGGAAAAGATATTGTTTGTGGTTGTTGTTTGAAACCACTTAGTTGTAAACCCATTTCTTGCTTTGTGCCATTTCCCTCATTGTGTTGAGGAGGTTGTGCAAATTTGGTTGTGAGGAGTTTTGTGTAAGCTTGGTGCTAATCCCTCAAGTTGTGAGGTGATTGTTTGTTGTATTGGAGGAGTGCCTCAAGAAGGAGGTTGAGATTGTAAGAAGGGGAGTTGGGAACTCCTTGTAATTGTGATTGCCCCAAATCCTCGGTGGAGGTTCCCTTAGTGGGAATCCTTAGTGGACAAGCTAGTGGATTGGAAATCCTTCGTGTGTCGAAGGCGGGGATGTAGAGCTGGGTGCTCGAACCTCGGAACATATCTCTTTGTTTGCGCTTGATCCATTGACTCTTGCTCTCTCTCTTTACTTTGTACAAATTGCTATATCTTATACTTGCTTGTGTGTGCATCATTGTTGTAATTGCAATTAGTTTTTAAATTCCGCATTAAGTTCACTAGATTAGCATTGTCACCTATTCACCCCCCCTCTAGGTGACTTTTCAATTGGTATCAGAGCTAGTGCTCCTGATATTTAGGTTTAACCACCTAGGAGTTATCTTGGTTTGCTAATCTTCATTTGCAATTATCATTTGCACTCATACTAGTTTGCACTCATGGCTAGCCCTCCTATGTTTGACCATTTTAAACTTAATTCTTGGAAGGTTGACATGATTAGACATATAAAAACTCTAGGTCATCTAGTTTATCAAGCCATCACTATAGAAACCCTCCCTAATAGTAGCAAGCATAAGAAGGCCAATGCACTTGCACTCAAAACACTTAGAGCATCTTTTGATAATAATCTTTTACTCGTTTTTGATAGTTTTAACTCGGCTTTTGCAGTTTGGAGCGTCTTGACATCTCCGGAGCTTCCAAGGATCATCAACAATATGAGGAGATCTAGGAGAGATGTATCCGAAGAGCCTTGTTTCATGGCATATGGGAATGACTCCCATGAGGTACAATCGGACTCTCAAATACATGATAGCTCTAGCTCTTATTGCCATGGATGTTTTGAGGTTCAAAATTTAAATGTTGAACTTGCTTCTAAGCTTGAAAAATACTTGAAAAAACATAACTCTTTGAAAGAAAAACATTTTGATTTACAAAAGGAAATGAAGGATTTATGCTCTACTTTTGAAACCGTTTTGCAAGAGAAGGAAGAGATTACTAGTGAATGTGACTCACTAAGATCTCAACTAGACATTGCTTTAAAAGAAATTGAAGTTTTAAAAGGCAAAAATGATTGTGATGATATTTTGGAGCACAATGAGATTTTATCCTCAAGATTGGATTGTGTTTTCAAAGAAAACCTTACTTTGAAAAATAAAATTGATTCTATTACTAAAGAATTGAATTTGGTTTTGTCTAAAAATGAATCTTTGCAAAATGATATTGATTTGCATGTTTGTCATGCTAATGTAGCTTCTACTTCTTGCACTCCTATAGCATGTTCCACTTTGTCTTCTAGCATAGAAAATGATATAAATAATTTGAAGAAAAGTGTTGATTGTTTGGGCTCCACCTTGAGCCATTGTGCCATGAATCACACACGTTTGGAAACCTTGATTCGCAAGAAACAAGTTCCAACCTTGCATGCACACCCATCTAGGCATACACATGCTTCCCATGATCACCATCATCATATGTATGCTCACGTGTACACATGTACACATTGTGGTCGAAAAGGCCACCTTGCTAGATTTTGTTATGATCGCATTTGTTATGAAAATTTAGCAACTAATTTTGTTTGGGTGAGAAAAGAGACTAACCCCCGTGGACCCACTAGAAAATGGGTACCAAAAACCACCTCTTTGACTTTTGATGTAGGTGGGAGCTCTCGCATCACGTGAGAGTGGAGGTACCTTGAGGTGGATGCGTTCCGAGCTTGAATGAGAACTATTTGGATGCTTCACTCTCAAGGAGATTAGGTGGAGAGGATCACCATGTTTTGGAGAACTAGAGATGCACCTTCATCGGTTTTGGTATCATTCTCTAACTCCCATTTTTATTTGCATACTTTTACATATTCATAGCATGTTTTGTTTCATTGTTCATTATGCTTATGCTATGTTAGTTAGATTAGTGTTATACATGTTTAGTTACTTGAGCACCCATGTTTCATATGGATCTATATTTAGTATTCTCACCTTGTTTAGAACTAACATGTATGCCCTAGATCTTATGCACATACATTTGCATTATGACCATTTGGATGTTTATGATTATATGATGATTTGTTTTGATGACTCATGTTTTAGTATGATATATGCCATGTTTGTTAGACCCTTGACATGCATGTTTAGCTTATGAGATCACCCATGTTTAGTATGGACCCTTATTTTGTGTTCTCTTTATGTTTAGCTATCATGTTGATCATAGTTCTAATGCACATGTCTTTGTCATGCAAATCATATGGTTGACTATGATTCTTTGTTTTAATAATTCATGTTTTTATCATATTGATTGTTGACCCGTTTTATGCTTCATGTTTTGACTACTTGCTTGAATGATAGTTTTCATTAAGACTAGGATTTATACTTGTACAACGAGTGAGCTACAAATAGACCTTTATATGTGTTTGTGTTTGAACGCTCATTGTATTCACTTGATGTACTAGTATAGTCTAGTTTTGATGATTCATGCATTCAAACATGTATTCCTCATTTTTGATATGTTTTATGATCATGTGTTGTCTATGATAAAGTGTTTTCACTTCATGTATATGTCTATTTTGCCAAACCTTAAGATATACATGTATGCCCCTTGAGTCATTTGCTTTTCATGCAAATCTATATTTTGGACTCAATTGTGTTTAGGGATATGTATGTATACTTTTGCTTTGTCTAAACATACATATACCTTGAAGTATAAATTGACTTTTAATGAAAAGTTTAGATTTTCATGTTTTTAGGAAATTTCCTTTAGTAATGAAAATTTAGTTTTCATATATTTATATTTTAAAGGAATTTCAATTGAGCTTGATTGTCCTTTTTCATGATGATATGTTTCACACAACACTTGTACACTCTCCCTATTTAATGTTTTCTCATGATTTAGTTTTCATGAGTACAAATTTGTGCTATCTAGATTTTGAGTGTTTTAGTGCCATGTGAGTTTCATGTGTTCATGAAAAACATTTTTGTTATTCCTTACTCGAAGGATTTCGTACTAGTTTACCCTCCATTTAACTAGTTGCGATATTCTTCATTTTGGTAGAGATTTTCAAACATACTATAATTTCAAATCTATTTTTTTTGAAAACCCCTACCATCAATGGGCGGTTGGATGGGAGATCATGTTCTTGTATGCTTTATAATAAAAATCCTTTTTATCTTGAACCATGATTGGGTGATAGGTTATATGAGATATACACTTGTATTTATTGTTGTTTCAATTGGTATCATTGAACTCTTTCAATTGGTATCATTATGACATCTTTTTGTATACTCATATATGTTTGTATTTTATATATGTATGCTTACACTTCATATAGTATCAATTTCAATTGGTATCTATTTCTTACATACATATATAGATGATTTATTTGTGCTTCAAGATATCACAAATTTTGTTTATGCTTAGCTTGAACTTTTCAAATTGAAACAATGTTAAAGCAAATTTTCAATTGATTTAATTTTCAATTGGTATCTTGTGTTTTAAAGAACAATAGTTTCATTTGGTATCAAGATTTGTTTTTAAGGAAATTCAAAATTAGTATTGTTTAATTCCAAAATTGGTATCTAGTTTGTTTGTTTACAATTGGTAGGTTATTTGTTTACTTACTAATTGGTATCAAGATTTTCATTTTTTTTGTGTTTTCAATTGGTATATGTTCTCGTTTTGATTTCAATTGATTTGTTGTTTTTCAATTGGTATCAATATACACTTCATTGCCACATTTTTTTTGGTATCATATTTGATTTAACCCTTTATTAGTTCTTTGCTTTGAACAAAAGGGGGAGAAAAATTTATTGTTTTTGCTTTTATTTTTAACCCTTTTTGATGATTGACAAAAAGGGGGAGAAGAATTTGAGTTTTATATGCATATTTGTGTTTGCATATAGTTTACATTTGATGAAAAGAAGCCTTGTTTATATGCATGTCTATGCATGTTTTATGTGCATGTTTTATGTTTCATTTTTATTGATATCAAGAGTATGTTTTGGTAATTTAGTTGTTTTGTTTTAATTAGAATCAATAGCATGTTTCATATGCATATTCATTTTATGTCAAGAACCCTGTTTATATGCATCTTATTGTTTGTTTATTCCTATGCATGAGTTAAGGGGGAGCTTCTTTGAAGCTTTACTTTAATCCATGCATATATAACTCCATGAGTTTTGTCATCATCAAAAAGGGGTAGATTGTTGGCCCAAAGGCCTTCCACTCTAGTTTTGATGATGATTAACTCATGTAGTTATGTGTACTAATAATCTTGCAATGTTTAAGTTTCAGATATTTAACAAGATATTAGTTGGTGAAAGCTTCCACACATCTTTCACATGTTGATTCAAGAGCCCGCGCATCAAAGATCATACATTGCACTTGCTCGGTGAATCAAGAGTTTTTGGATCGAGCCGACTTGGAGATTGCGCTCTAGCTTGGAGATTGCGCTCTACAAGAAGACTTAGGTATCCATAGTTTTAGTTTGGGTTTAGATCCTAATTGTAAAGATTAGAATAGTATGATAAGCTCAAGTTCACAACACACACCTTTCATGTTTTGATTTTCGGTTTTAGGTTTAACCGATCTTGGTTTTCATGAATAGATTTTTTATCAAAACAAGTTTACATGGTTTATGTATATTAGATTTGTTCTATATACATGCATGCTTCAATTGCTTAGACAAACTTTGTTTGATAATCTATTCCATGTGTTTTATGTTTTGGTATTTACAACAAAACATATTTTTGGACTTAATGACAAAATCATGATATATATATGTTTCTTGTATATTGAATTTCTATTCATATACAATATGCTTCAAAGTGTTTAAATATCATATTTTTGTATCATGGATGAGTTTTAGACAATGTGTATTTTCTATTCAAAATACAAGGTTTTAGAAAATACGGTTTTCAGTTTTTGGCAAAATTTCTATGACACAAAAATAGTCAAATATGGTTGAAATTTGTGTTAGGATTTTTAACACAAGTTTGTATTTCAATATAAAATGATAAAACTATTTTTGTGGAATTTTAGAGATTTTGTGGGATTTATTGGAATATTTTTTACCTCAGTTTTCTGACCTATTTGCTGCCTGCCAGGCTAGTTCGGTCGACCGTAACGGTCGACCGCATGTAGCCGGTCGACCGTCACGGTCGACCGACGACGTGCACAAACCTGTGCACGTTTCTGGCACAGTCAGCGGTCGACCGGGACGGTCGACCGGAGCAGAATAGTCTGCTCTCTGGATTATTCGGTCGACCGGGCCGGTCGACCGTTAGTTGCCAACGGTCAAAAATTGACCGTTGGACGGTCGACCGGGCCGGTCGACCGGCAGGGTAAATCTGGCAAATTTCTGTCAACGGCTATTTTCTGATAATTGCCTATAAATACCCCATTTGTAAGAGTTTTTCTCTAAGAATTTTTGTGCGAAATTTTTCATACTCTCTGGTGTTTTTACAGCAATCAAAAGAAGTTTTTGAGCTCAAATTGAACAATACATTTGGTGTTTTTGTTAGGGTTTGGAAAATCAAAGAAAGGGTTTTTGGGAAAGGATTTTGATTGAACTTCTCTATCTTTGTATCAGTTTTTCCTAAGGATTTTTCTTTATGATTTCTGATTTCCATTCCTTTGGTTTTCTCCACACTTGAGCAAAAATCTACTATCTATATCTATAGGATATTTGTGTGGGAAAAGATATTGTTTGTGGTTGTTGTTTGAAACCACTTAGTTGTAAACCCATTTCTTGCTTTGTGCCATTTCCCTCATTGTGTTGAGGAGGTTGTGCAAATTGGGTTGTGAGGAGTTTTGTGTAAGCTTGGTGCTAATCCCTCAAGTTGTGAGGTGATTGTTTGTTGTATTGGAGGAGTGCCTCAAGAAGGAGGTTGAGATTGTAAGAAGGGGAGTTGGGAACTCCTTGTAATTGTGATTGCCCCAAATCCTCGGTGGAGGTTCCCTTAGTGGGAATCCTTAGTGGACAAGCTAGTGGATTGGAAATCCTTCGTGTGTCGAAGGCGGGGATGTAGAGCTGGGTGCTCGAACCTCGGAACATATCTCTTTGTTTGCGCTTGATCCATTGACTCTTGCTCTCTCTCTTTACTTTGTACAAATTGCTATATCTTATACTTGCTTGTGTGTGCATCATTGTTGTAATTGCAATTAGTTTTTAAATTCCGCATTAAGTTCACTAGATTAGCATTGTCACCTATTAACCCCCCCTCTAGGTGACTTTTCAATTGGTATCAGAGCTAGTGCTCCTGATATTTAGGTTTAACCACCTAGGAGTGATCTTGGTTTGCTAATCTTCATTTGCAATTATCATTTGCACTCATACTAGTTTGCACTCATGGCTAGCCCTCCTATGTTTGACCATTTTAAACTTAATTCTTGGAAGGTTGACATGATTAGGCATATAAAAACTCTAGGTCATCTAGTTTATCAAGCCATCACTATAGAAACCCTCCCTAATAGTAGCAAGCATAAGAAGGCCAATGCACTTGCACTCAAAACACTTAGAGCATCTTTTGATAATAATCTTTTACTCGTTTTTGATAGTTTTAACTCGGCTTTTGCAGTTTGGAGCGTCTTGACATCTCCGGAGCTTCCAAGGATCATCAACAATATGAGGAGATCTAGGAGAGATGTATCCGAAGAGCCTTGTTTCATGGCATATGGGAATGACTCCCATGAGGTACAATCGGACTCTCAAATACATGATAGCTCTAGCTCTTATTGCCATGGATGTTTTGAGGTTCAAAATTTAAATGTTGAACTTGCTTCTAAGCTTGAAAAATACTTGAAAAAACATAACTCTTTGAAAGAAAAACATTTTGATTTACAAAAGGAAATGAAGGATTTATGCTCTACTTTTGAAACCGTTTTGCAAGAGAAGGAAGAGATTACTAGTGAATGTGACTCACTAAGATCTCAACTAGACATTGCTTTAAAAGAAATTGAAGTTTTAAAAGGCAAAAATGATTGTGATGATATTTTGGAGCACAATGAGATTTTATCCTCAAGATTGGATTGTGTTTTCAAAGAAAACCTTACTTTGAAAAATAAAATTGATTCTATTACTAAAGAATTGAATTTGGTTTTGTCTAAAAATGAATCTTTGCAAAATGATATTGATTTGCATGTTTGTCATGCTAATGTAGCTTCTACTTCTTGCACTCCTATAGCATGTTCCACTTTGTCTTCTAGCATAGAAAATGATATAAATAATTTGAAGAAAAGTGTTGATTGTTTGGGCTCCACCTTGAGCCATTGTGCCATGAATCACACACGTTTGGAAACCTTGATTCGCAAGAAACAAGTTCCAACCTTGCATGCACACCCATCTAGGCATACACATGCTTCCCATGATCACCATCATCATATGTATGCTCACGTGTACACATGTACACATTGTGGTCGAAAAGGCCACCTTGCTAGATTTTGTTATGATCGCATTTGTTATGAAAATTTAGCAACTAATTTTGTTTGGGTGAGAAAAGAGACTAACCCCCGTGGACCCACTAGAAAATGGGTACCAAAAACCACCTCTTTGACTTTTGATGTAGGTGGGAGCTCTCGCATCACGTGAGAGTGGAGGTACCTTGAGGTGGATGCGTTCCGAGCTTGAATGAGAACTATTTGGATGCTTCACTCTCAAGGAGATTAGGTGGAGAGGATCACCATGTTTTGGAGAACTAGAGATGCACCTTCATCGGTTTTGGTATCATTCTCTAACTCCCATTTTTATTTGCATACTTTTACATATTCATAGCATGTTTTGTTTCATTGTTCATTATGCTTATGCTATGTTAGTTAGATTAGTGTTATACATGTTTAGTTACTTGAGCACCCATGTTTCATATGGATCTATATTTAGTATTCTCACCTTGTTTAGAACTAACATGTATGCCCTAGATCTTATGCACATACATTTGCATTATGACCATTTGGATGTTTATGATTATATGATGATTTGTTTTGATGACTCATGTTTTAGTATGATATATGCCATGTTTGTTAGACCCTTGACATGCATGTTTAACTTATGAGATCACCCATGTTTAGTATGGACCCTTATTTTGTGTTCTCTTTATGTTTAGCTATCATGTTGATCATAGTTCTAATGCACATGTCTTTGTCATGCAAATCATATGGTTGACTATGATTCTTTTGTTTTAATAATTCATGTTTTTATCATATTGATTGTTGACCCGTTTTATGCTTCATGTTTTGACTACTTGCTTGAATGATAGTTTTCATTAAGACTAGGATTTATACTTGTACAACGAGTGAGCTACAAATAGACCTTTATATGTGTTTGTGTTTGAACGCTCATTTGTATTCACTTGATGTACTAGTATAGTCTAGTTTGATGATTCATGCATTCAAACATGTATTCCTCATTTTTGATATGTTTTATGATCATGTGTTGTCTATGATAAAGTGTTTTCACTTCATGTATATGTCTATTTTGCCAAACCTTAAGATATACATGTATGCCCCTTGAGTCATTTGCTTTTCATGCAAATCTATATTTTGGACTCAATTGTGTTTAGGGATATGTATGTATACTTTTGCTTTGTCTAAACATACATATACCTTGAAGTATAAATTGACTTTTAATGAAAAGTTTAGATTTTCATGTTTTTAGGAAATTTCCTTTAGTAATGAAAATTTAGTTTTCATATATTTATATTTTAAAGGAATTTCAATTGAGCTTGATTGTCCTTTTTCATGATGATATGTTTCACACAACACTTGTACACTCTCCCTATTTAATGTTTTCTCATGATTTAGTTTTCATGAGTACAAATTTGTGCTATCTAGATTTTGAGTGTTTTAGTGCCATGTGAGTTTCATGTGTTCATGAAAAACATTTTTGTTATTCCTTACTCGAAGGATTTCGTACTAGTTTACCCTCCATTTAACTAGTTGCGATATTCTTCATTTTGGTAGAGATTTTCAAACATACTATAATTTCAAATCTATTTTTTTTGAAAACCCCTACCATCAATGGGCGGTTGGATGGGAGATCATGTTCTTGTATGCTTTATAATAAAAATCCTTTTTATCTTGAACCATGATTGGGTGATAGGTTATATGAGATATACACTTGTATTTATTGTTGTTTCAATTGGTATCATTGAACTCTTTCAATTGGTATCATTATGACATCTTTTTGTATACTCATATATGTTTGTATTTTATATATGTATGCTTACACTTCATATAGTATCAATTTCAATTGGTATCTATTTCTTACATACATATATTGATGATTTATTTGTGCTTCAAGATATCACAAATTTTGTTTATGCTTAGCTTGAACTTTTCAAATTGAAACAATGTTAAAGCAAATTTTCAATTGATTTAATTTTCAATTGGTATCTTGTGTTTTAAAGAACAATAGTTTCATTTGGTATCAAGATTTGTTTTTAAGGAAATTCAAAATTAGTATTGTTTAATTCCAAAATTGGTATCTAGTTTGTTTGTTTACAATTGGTAGGTTATTTGTTTACTTACTAATTGGTATCAAGATTTTCATTTTTTTGTGTTTTCAATTGGTATATGTTCTCGTTTTGATTTCAATTGATTTGTTGTTTTTCAATTGGTATCAATATACACTTCATTGCCACATTTTTTTTGGTATCATATTTGATTTAACCCTTTATTAGTTCTTTGCTTTGAACAAAAAGGGGGAGAAAAATTTATTGTTTTTGCTTTTATTTTTAACCCTTTTTGATGATTGACAAAAAGGGGGAGAAGAATTTGAGTTTTATATGCATATTTGTGTTTGCATATAGTTTACATTTGATGAAAAGAAGCCTTGTTTATATGCATGTCTATGCATGTTTTATGTGCATGTTTTATGTTTCATTTTTATTGATATCAAGAGTATGTTTTGGTAATTTAGTTGTTTTGTTTTAATTAGAATCAATAGCATGTTTCATATGCATATTCATTTTATGTCAAGAACCCTGTTTATATGCATCTTATTGTTTGTTTATTCCTATGCATGAGTTAAGGGGGAGCTTCTTTGAAGCTTTACTTTAATCCATGCATATATAACTCCATGAGTTTTGTCATCATCAAAAAGGGGTAGATTGTTGGCCCAAAGGCCTTCCACTCTAGTTTTGATGATGATTAACTCATGTAGTTATGTGTACTAATAATCTTGCAATGTTAAGTTTCAGATATTTAACAAGATATTAGTTGGTGAAAGCTTCCACACATCTTTCACATGTTGATTCAAGAGCCCGCGCATCAAAGATCATACATTGCACTTGCTCGGTGAATCAAGAGTTTTTGGATCGAGCCGACTTGGAGATTGCGCTCTAGCTTGGAGATTGCGCTCTACAAGAAGACTTAGGTATCCATAGTTTTAGTTTGGGTTTAGATCCTAATTGTAAAGATTAGAATAGTATGATAAGCTCAAGTTCACAACACACACCTTTCATGTTTTGATTTTCGGTTTTAGGTTTAACCGATCTTGGTTTTCATGAATAGATTTTTTATCAAAACAAGTTTACATGGTTTATGTATATTAGATTTGTTCTATATACATGCATGCTTCAATTGCTTAGACAAACTTTGTTTGATAATCTATTCCATGTGTTTTATGTTTTGGTATTTACAACAAAACATATTTTTGGACTTAATGACAAAAATCATGATATATATATGTTTCTTGTATATTGAATTTCTATTCATATACAATATGCTTCAAAGTGTTTAAATATCATATTTTTGTATCATGGATGAGTTTTAGACAATGTGTATTTTCTATTCAAAATACAAGGTTTTAGAAAATACGGTTTTCAGTTTTTGGCAAAATTTCTATGACACAAAAATAGTCAAATATGGTTGAAATTTGTGTTAGGATTTTTAACACAAGTTTGTATTTCAATATAAAATGATAAAACTATTTTTGTGGAATTTTAGAGATTTTGTGGGATTTATTGGAATATTTTTTACCTCAGTTTTCTGACCTATTTGCTGCCTGCCAGGCTAGTTCGGTCGACCGTAACGGTCGACCGCATGTAGCCGGTCGACCGTCACGGTCGACCGACGACGTGCACAAACCTGTGCACGTTTCTGGCACAGTCAGCGGTCGACCGGGACGGTCGACCGGAGCAGAATAGTCTGCTCTCTGGATTATTCGGTCGACCGGGCCGGTCGACTGTTAGTTGCCAACGGTCAAAAATTGACCGTTGGACGGTCGACCGGGCCGGTCGACCGGCAGGGTAAATCTGGCAAATTTCTGTCAACGGCTATTTTCTGATAATTGCCTATAAATACCCCATTTGTAAGAGTTTTTCTCTAAGAATTTTTGTGCGAAATTTTTCATACTCTCTGGTGTTTTTACAGCAATCAAAAGAAGTTTTTGAGCTCAAATTGAACAATACATTTGGTGTTTTTGTTAGGGTTTGGAAAATCAAAGAAAGGGTTTTTGGGAAAGGATTTTGATTGAACTTCTCTATCTTTGTATCAGTTTTTCCTAAGAATTTTTCTTTATGATTTCTGATTTCCATTCCTTTGGTTTTCTCCACACTTGAGCAAAAATCTACTATCTATATCTATAGGATATTTGTGTGGAAAAAGATATTGTTTGTGGTTGTTGTTTGAAACCACTTAGTTGTAAACCCATTTCTTGCTTTGTGCCATTTCCCTCATTGTGTTGAGGAGGTTGTGCAAATTGGGTTGTGAGGAGTTTTGTGTAAGCTTGGTGCTAATCCCTCAAGTTGTGAGGTGATTGTTTGTTGTATTGGAGGAGTGCCTCAAGAAGGAGGTTGAGATTGTAAGAAGGGGAGTTGGGAACTCCTTGTAATTGTGATTGCCCCAAATCCTCGGTGGAGGTTCCCTTAGTGGGAATCCTTAGTGGACAAGCTAGTGGATTAGAAATCCTTCGTGTGTCGAAGGCGGGGATGTAGAGCTGGGTGCTCGAACCTCGGAACATATCTCTTTGTTTGCGCTTGATCCATTGACTCTTGCTCTCTCTCTTTACTTTGTACAAATTGCTATATCTTATACTTGCTTGTGTGTGCATCATTGTTGTAATTGCAATTAGTTTTTAAATTCCGCATTAAGTTCACTAGATTAGCATTGTCACCTATTCACCCCCCCTCTAGGTGACTTTTCAATTGGTATCAGAGCTAGTGCTCCTGATATTTAGGTTTAACCACCTAGGAGTGATCTTGGTTTGCTAATCTTCATTTGCAATTATCATTTGCACTCATACTAGTTTGCACTCATGGCTAGCCCTCCTATGTTTGACCATTTTAAACTTAATTCTTGGAAGGTTGACATGATTAGGCATATAAAAACTCTAGGTCATCTAGTTTATCAAGCCATCACTATAGAAACCCTCCCTAATAGTAGCAAGCATAAGAAGGCCAATGCACTTGCACTCAAAACACTTAGAGCATCTTTTGATAATAATCTTTTACTCGTTTTTGATAGTTTTAACTCGGCTTTTGCAGTTTGGAGCGTCTTGACATCTCCGGAGCTTCCAAGGATCATCAACAATATGAGGAGATCTAGGAGAGATGTATCCGAAGAGCCTTGTTTCATGGCATATGGGAATGACTCCCATGAGGTACAATCGGACTCTCAAATACATGATAGCTCTAGCTCTTATTGCCATGGATGTTTTGAGGTTCAAAATTTAAATGTTGAACTTTCTTCTAAGCTTGAAAAATACTTGAAAAAACATAACTCTTTGAAAGAAAAACATTTTGATTTACAAAAGGAAATGAAGGATTTATGCTCTACTTTTGAAACCGTTTTGCAAGAGAAGGAAGAGATTACTAGTGAATGTGACTCACTAAGATCTCAACTAGACATTGCTTTAAAAGAAATTGAAGTTTTAAAAGGCAAAAATGATTGTGATGATATTTTGGAGCACAATGAGATTTTATCCTCAAGATTGGATTGTGTTTTCAAAGAAAACCTTACTTTGAAAAATAAAATTGATTCTATTACTAAAGAATTGAATTTGGTTTTGTTTAAAAATGAATCTTTGCAAAATGATATTGATTTGCATGTTTGTCATGCTAATGTAGCTTCTACTTCTTGCACTCCTATAGCATGTTCCACTTTGTCTTCTAGCATAGAAAATGATATAAATAATTTGAAGAAAAGTGTTGATTGTTTGGGCTCCACCTTGAGCCATTGTGCCATGAATCACACACGTTTGGAAACCTTGATTCGCAAGAAACAAGTTCCAACCTTGCATGCACACCCATCTAGGCATACACATGCTTCCCATGATCACCATCATCATATGTATGCTCACGTGTACACATGTACACATTGTGGTCGAAAAGGCCACCTTGCTAGATTTTGTTATGATCGCATTTGTCATGAAAATTTAGCAACTAATTTTGTTTGGGTGAGAAAAGAGACTAACCCCCGTGGACCCACTAGAAAATGGGTACCAAAAACCACCTCTTTGACTTTTGATGTAGGTGGGAGCTCTCGCATCACGTGAGAGTGGAGGTACCTTGAGGTGGATGCGTTCCGAGCTTGAATGAGAACTATTTGGATGCTTCACTCTCAAGGAGATTAGGTGGAGAGGATCACTATGTTTTGGAGAACTAGAGATGCACCTTCATCGGTTTTGGTATCATTCTCTAACTCCCATTTTTATTTGCATACTTTTACATATTCATAGCATGTTTTGTTTCATTGTTCATTATGCTTATGCTATGTTAGTTAGATTAGTGTTATACATGTTTAGTTACTTGAGCACCCATGTTTCATATGGATCTATATTTAGTATTCTCACCTTGTTTAGAACTAACATGTATGCCCTAGATCTTATGCACATACATTTGCATTATGACCATTTGGATGTTTATGATTATATGATGATTTGTTTTGATGACTCATGTTTTAGTATGATATATGCCATGTTTGTTAGACCCTTGACATGCATGTTTAGCTTATGAGATCACCCATGTTTAGTATGGACCCTTATTTTGTGTTCTCTTTATGTTTAGCTATCATGTTGATCATAGTTCTAATGCACATGTCTTTGTCATGCAAATCATATGGTTGACTATGATTCTTTTGTTTTAATAATTCATGTTTTTATCATATTGATTGTTGACCCGTTTTATGCTTCATATTTTGACTACTTGCTTGAATGATAGTTTTCATTAAGACTAGGATTTATACTTGTACAACGAGTGAGCTACAAATAGACCTTTATATGTGTTTGTGTTTGAACGCTCATTTGTATTCACTTGATGTACTAGTATAGTCTAGTTTTGATGATTCATGCATTCAAACATGTATTCCTCATTTTTGATATGTTTTATGATCATGTGTTGTCTATGATAAAGTGTTTTCACTTCATGTATATGTCTATTTTGCCAAACCTTAAGATATACATGTATGCCCCTTGAGTCATTTGCTTTTCATGCAAATCTATATTTTGGACTCAATTGTGTTTAGGGATATGTATGTATACTTTTGCTTTGTCTAAACATACATATACCTTGAAGTATAAATTGACTTTTAATGAAAAGTTTAGATTTTCATGTTTTTAGGAAATTTCCTTTAGTAATGAAAATTTAGTTTTCATATATTTATATTTTAAAGGAATTTCAATTGAGCTTGATTATCCTTTTTCATGATGATATGTTTCACACAACACTTGTACACTCTCCCTATTTAATGTTTTCTCATGATTTAGTTTTCATGAGTACAAATTTGTGCTATCTAGATTTTGAGTGTTTTAGTGCCATGTGAGTTTCATGTGTTCATGAAAAACATTTTTGTTATTCCTTACTCGAAGGATTTCGTACTAGTTTACCCTCCATTTAACTAGTTGTGATATTCTTCATTTTGGTAGAGATTTTCAAACATACTGTAATTTCAAATCTATTTTTTTGAAAACCCCTACCATCAATGGGCGGTTGGATGGGAGATCATGTTCTTGTATGCTTTATAATAAAAATCCTTTTTATCTTGAACCATGATTGGGTGATAGGTTATATGAGATATACACTTGTATTTATTGTTGTTTCAATTGGTATCATTGAACTCTTTCAATTGGTATCATTATGACATCTTTTTGTATACTCATATATGTTTGTATTTTATATATGTATGCTTACACTTCATATAGTATCAATTTCAATTGGTATCTATTTCTTACATACATATATAGATGATTTATTTGTGCTTCAAGATATCACAAATTTTGTTTATGCTTAGCTTGAACTTTTCAAATTGAAACAATGTTAAAGCAAATTTTCAATTGATTTAATTTTCAATTGGTATCTTGTGTTTTAAAGAACAATAGTTTCATTTGGTATCAAGATTTGTTTTTAAGGAAATTCAAAATTAGTATTGTTTAATTCCAAAATTGGTATCTAGTTTGTTTGTTTACAATTGGTAGGTTATTTGTTTACTTACTAATTGGTATCAAGATTTTCATTTTTTTTGTGTTTTCAATTGGTATATGTTCTCGTTTTGATTTCAATTGATTTGTTGTTTTTCAATTGGTATCAATATACACTTCATTGCCACATTTTTTTTGGTATCATATTTGATTTAACCCTTTATTAGTTCTTTGCTTTGAACAAAAAGGGGGAGAAAAATTTATTGTTTTTGCTTTTATTTTTAACCCTTTTTGATGATTGACAAAAAGGGGGAGAAGAATTTGAGTTTTATATGCATATTTGTGTTTGCATATAGTTTACATTTGATGAAAAGAAGCCTTGTTTATATGCATGTCTATGCATGTTTTATGTGCATGTTTTATGTTTCATTTTTATTGATATCAAGAGTATGTTTTGGTAATTTAGTTGTTTTGTTTTAATTAGAATCAATAGCATGTTTCATATGCATATTCATTTTATGTCAAGAACCCTGTTTATATGCATCTTATTGTTTGTTTATTCCTATGCATGAGTTAAGGGGGAGCTTCTTTGAAGCTTTACTTTAATCCATGCATATATAACTCCATGAGTTTTGTCATCATCAAAAAGGGGGAGATTGTTGGCCCAAAGGCCTTCCACTCTAGTTTTGATGATGATTAACTCATGTAGTTATGTGTACTAATAATCTTGCAATGTTTAAGTTTCAGATATTTAACAAGATATTAGTTGGTGAAAGCTTCCACACATCTTTCACATGTTGATTCAAGAGCCCGCGCATCAAAGATCATACATTGCACTTGCTCGGTGAATCAAGAGTTTTTGGATCGAGCCGACTTGGAGATTGCGCTCTAGCTTGGAGATTGCGCTCTACAAGAAGACTTAGGTATCCATAGTTTTAGTTTGGGTTTAGATCCTAATTGTAAAGATTAGAATAGTATGATAAGCTCAAGTTCACAACACACACCTTTCATGTTTTGATTTTCGGTTTTAGGTTTAACCGATCTTGGTTTTCATGAATAGATTTTTTATCAAAACAAGTTTACATGGTTTATGTATATTAGATTTGTTCTATATACATGCATGCTTCAATTGTTTAGACAAACTTTGTTTGATAATCTATTCCATGTGTTTTATGTTTTGGTATTTACAACAAAACATATTTTTGGACTTAATGACAAAAATCATGATATATATATGTTTCTTGTATATTGAATTTCTATTCATATACAATATGCTTCAAAGTGTTTAAATATCATATTTTTGTATCATGGATGAGTTTTAGACAATGTGTATTTTCTATTCAAAATACAAGGTTTTAGAAAATACGGTTTTCGGTTTTTGGCAAAATTTCTATGACACAAAAATAGTCAAATATGGTTGAAATTTGTGTTAGGATTTTTAACACAAGTTTGTATTTCAATATAAAATGATAAAACTATTTTTTTGGAATTTTAGAGATTTTGTGGGATTTATTGGAATATTTTTTACCTCAGTTTTCTGACCTATTTGCTGCCTGCCAGGCTAGTTCGGTCGACCGTAACGGTCGACCGCATGTAGCCGGTCGACCGTCACGGTCGACCGACGACGTGCACAAACCTGTGCACGTTTCTGGCACAGTCAGCGGTCGACCGGGACGGTCGACCGGAGCAGAATAGTCTGCTCTCTGGATTATTCGGTCGACCGGGCCGGTCGACCGTTAGTTGCCAACGGTCAAAAATTGACCGTTGGACGGTCGACCGGGCCGGTCGACCGGCAGGGTAAATCTGGCAAATTTCTGTCAACGACTATTTTCTGATAATTGCCTATAAATACCGCATTTGTAAGAGTTTTTCTCTAAGAATTTTTGTGCGAAATTTTTCATACTCTCTGGTGTTTTTACAGCAATCAAAAGAAGTTTTTGAGCTCAAATTGAACAATACATTTGGTGTTTTTGTTAGGGTTTGGAAAATCAAAGAAAGGGTTTTGGGAAAGGATTTTGATTGAACTTCTCTATCTTTGTATCAGTTTTTCCTAAGGATTTTTCTTTATGATTTCTGATTTCCATTCCTTTGGTTTTCTCCACACTTGAGCAAAAATCTACTATCTATATCTATAGGATATTTGTGTGGGAAAAGATATTGTTTGTGGTTGTTGTTTGAAACCACTTAGTTGTAAACCCATTTCTTGCTTTGTGCCATTTCCCTCATTGTGTTGAGGAGGTTGTGCAAATTGGGTTGTGAGGAGTTTTGTGTAAGCTTGGTGCTAATCCCTCAAGTTGTGAGGTGATTGTTTGTTGTATTGGAGGAGTGCCTCAAGAAGGAGGTTGAGATTGTAAGAAGGGGAGTTGGGAACTCCTTGTAATTGTGATTGCCCCAAATCCTCGGTGGAGGTTCCCTTAGTGGGAATCCTTAGTGGACAAGCTAGTGGATTGGAAATCCTTCGTGTGTCGAAGGCGGGGATGTAGAGCTGGGTGCTCGAACCTCGGAACATATCTCTTTGTTTGCGCTTGATCCATTGACTCTTGCTCTCTCTCTTTACTTTGTACAAATTGCTATATCTTATACTTGCTTGTGTGTGCATCATTGTTGTAATTGCAATTAGTTTTTAAATTCCGCATTAAGTTCACTAGATTAGCATTGTCACCTATTCACCCCCCCTCTAGGTGACTTTTCAGAATCTTTTTCTTTTCAACTATTTTCCTAAAAGTTTGAAAATGTGAAAAGGCTTAATTTTTATGTTCTAAAAAAAAACCCAAGTAAAACGAGAAAAATCATCAACTAAAACGAAAGCAAAATGATTCCCACTTAAACTTTTGATTTTAGTAGGACCAAACAAATCCATATGAATCAACTCCAACGGTCGTGATGTCAGATATCCTTGACAGATTTGAAAGAGGACTTGGTTTGTTTCCCAAGTTAGCACGCATCGCAAATGCGATCCTTTTCAAATTTCTAGAAAGGAATACCTTTCACCATTTTCTTGTTGTTTAATTTAGATAGATGGTCAAAAGAAATATGGTCTAATCTCCTATGCCATAACCAAGTGTCATCATTGAAGGCTTCAAACAAGTAGCATTGCATTGTATTTTAGACATATCAATCATGTATACATTGTTTTCACGAAATCCGAAAAATATACATGCATTAGTTTGTCTATCAATTACACTACAAGCTAAGTCATCAAAAATTACATTAAAACCTTTATCACAAAGTTAACTAACACTCAAGAGATTATGCTTGAGGCCATCAACTAAAACAACATTTTTTATTATAGGAGATGTACCAAGTTTAATGTTACCTATACCGATGATTTTTCCTTTAGCGTCATCTCCGAAGATAACGGTGCCACGTTCATGGTATCTTGATAGGGTTGCAAAGTTGTTGATATCCCACGTCATATGCTTTGAGCAACCACTATCAAGATACCACCGTTCCCTACGTCTTTGAGCTTTGGAGTGTACCTATGTCATGTAATAAATTTGTTGACTTTGGTACCTAAATTTTCTTGGGTCCTTGAATGTTAGCATTACGAACCCAAACATGATTATGTGATGCATTTATCCTATCATAGCAAAATTTAATCAAATGACCCTTTTGGCCACAATATGTGCATGCATAAACTTTACCATACATGAATGCATGATGAGTGTGTGGGGTGTGGATATGTTTTGGGTGTTTAGCATGATGTGAGTGTGATGGTTGTGATTTATGAACATGGGTGTGTGTAACATGTGTTTGTTTCTTTGGGATATGTTTCTTAGGAAACATAGCCTCTAGTCTAGATTTATCGAATTCACATTTCTTTAAAACTTCTCCTAATGAGTCAATTTTCTTCTTTAGCATGAAAATCTCATCTTTATCAACTAGTGAAAATTTACCTTTGCAAGAAATTTTATAAGCATCAAAATCCTTTGAGTGGTAGTAAGAGTTGAAAGTAATTCATCTTTTACTTTTGTGAGAGTGAAAATTGTGTGGTTAAGTGATTCATTTTCCTTTTTCATTTTTAAATATTTCTTTTTGAGAAAATCATAATTTTGAGATAGTTCTTCAAAAGCTTCTCTTAGTTCATCTATAGATAATTCACAATCTTCAATAGATGTTTCGGGAGTTATCTTACTTGTGCTTTCATTTGCCATGAAGCACATGTGGGCGGTGTCGATTTCCTCATCGGATTCACTCGCCGAATCCCAAGTAGCCTTTAAACCTTTCTTCTTGTATGGCTTCTTGGAGTTGGAGGGTTTGCCCTTGTTTTTCGGACACTCCGCAACTATGTGTCCCGGCTTCCGGTAATTGAAGCAAATGACTTTCTTCTCTTTTTTACCTTGCCATCTCCTTCTATTTTGAAATTTAGCCTTGTTGTACATTCTCCGAATGTTCTTCACAAAAAGAGAAAGATCTTCTTCATCCTCTTCTTCATCATCTTCGTCGGAGTAGGTGGAAGTGCTTTTGAAAGCTATTGCTTTCTTCTTTGGAGGAGCCATCTCTTCTCTTGCTTTTTGTTCCATCTCATGGGTTTTGAGATTCCCAATGAGACCGATGAGCACCATTTCCTCCTTGTCGTTGAGCTCCTTCAAAGTTATAGCTTTGACTTTTCAAGATGGAGGGAGTGCACGGATGATCTTCCTCACTTTTTGGTCGTTGTCAATGCCGTCACCTAAAGAAGAAAGACCGTTAGTAATCTTTGTAAATTTTGTAACCATATCATCTATGGTTCATTTTCTTGCATGGAAAAGTTTTCATATTGGGAACGAAGAAAGTCAATTTTGGCCCTCTTTACTTGTGAAGTTCCCTCATGAGTGACTAGAAGGTGAGTCCAAATCTCATATGCGGATTTGTAGTGAATGACTCTAGCAATGTCATCGTCATTAAGAGCTTAAAGTAAGGCATAGTGTGCCCAAGCATTAGCGTCAAACTCTTTCGTGGCAATGTCGGACCAAGTGTCCTCATCACCAAGGGGTGCGCTAAAAGGTTTAGGCACTGCCTTTGCAACCCGGCTTCCTAAGGATTGCAAAAACACGGTCATCTTAACCTTCCATATGGGAAAGTTAAGGCCATCAAACTTGGGCTTCGGCCATCTACTAAAGTGTATGTGGATGAAATATGAAAAGAGTGATTAGCAATATAGGATCTCTCTAAGGATGTTAAGCCAAGAGCCTAGAGACCAAAGCTCTGATACCAATTGAAAAACACCTAGAGGGGGGTGAATAGGTGTTAATGCTAATCTAATGCTCTTTTTAAACAAGTATGAATGATGCAAGCGGTCACTCAAAACAAGAAACTGAAGCCGAATTCTCCGTGAAGGGTTCTAGAACTTTTCCTCTTTGATTCCTCTAGATTATGAGTTGAGGTGCGTAATTGCTTTCTTGTTGAAATGAGTAAAGACCGAAAATACAAATAAATGAAATGAGTGCAATAATGAAGTACAAGTAAGTGGTATCACAAGTTAGGAATGTAAAGCAATAGAGAGCAAAAAGGAAACCAATCGCAAACACAAGTAATTTGTTTCGAGATTCGAGCCACTGCTCTACGTCCCCACCTTCACCACTATGAAGGATTTTCACTAAATCCACAAAGAGAATTTTCACACAGGAACCTTTACACCCAAGGGGATTACAAATGGTCTACATAAGACCGGAGTACCCAACTCCAATAAATCCAACCTCTACACAAGAGGGATCTCAACACAATGGAATACAAGTCACTTGGTGATCAGAAGACCACAAACTCTCTCTTACAACTTCTTATAGAGTGGAGTATGATTTTTGGCTCAAGAAGTAAAGTGAGAGAAAAATTTTAATTGAAAAGAAGTAAAAGACTTGGAAACCAACTGAAAACTTTTGCAATTGAAAGAACTTTAAAAATGAAAGCAAGTAAACTTTTCTTCTCTTTTGAAAAACTTGAAACTTGGATATATTTCTTGTGAAAACTAAAGACCAATGACCTCTATTTATAAGGAATGAATAAATACCATTCATAATTGATACTAGGTCATTAGGGGTGAGTTTAGCCACTAGGAACCAAGAAATAGCCGTTGGAATCATTAAAAAATGAAACAGATTCCAAGAAATAGCCATTGGGGTTTTCAGGACAGCTGTCGGTCGACCGGCAGGCCACTTGACAAAAGAGCCATTGGCTCCAGTTGACCGGCCCGATCGACCGCCAGCTATAATAATAACAAATATTGAACTGCCGGTTGACCAACAAAACTCGAGAGTTAGGGTCTTGCAGTCGGTTGACCGGTCGGTTGACCGCAAGTCTGTCGGTCGACTGGCCTGGTCGATAGACAGACGCGCACGCTCATGGCCATAAGGCCCGGTCGACCGGACGGTCCACTGATCTGGCCTGAAATAGCTCCGGTCTACCGGTCCGGTCGACCGTAAAGGCCTGAAACAGTTTTTAAAAGAGGTTTTGAACTTAGAATAATTTTTGAAATATTTTTAAATGGTTTGAGGTTTAAGTAGAATGCTATAGGAGATGAAATACATGTTTTAAACTAGATATAAAAATTTGAAATATTTTGAAACATGTATATTAATCAAACATGTACCAAAACCAACATAACAAAAAACTTGTATTTTGAAAAGTGTATTTGTGTGTGTGTGTTTTCCTGAGCACAACTATCATATCCTCTTTAACATACTAATTCTTATAATGGTTCTAGGAGACTACAAGATCTTCAATATGGGCTTTTCCATATGCATTATTGAATAACTTGAATTCTTGATCCCGTATTGAGTCAACTTGAGTCAATCAGGTATGTCATGCCGGATATCAGGTGATAACATAACATGGGTCAGGTGATATCAAGCTGGTGTCAAGAGATAGCATGGTAAATGTTAGTACATTAAGTGAAAGCATGTTAAGCGATCAGGAAAACTGTACCGAAATAATAGATCAATACGAATAATAAAAAATTATGCAGTCTTTGAAAATAGTATAAGTAAGATTTTAAACTCTTCACAATCATTAATAAAAGAATAGATAAACTCTCAAGCAGGCAATTAGAAAGCAAGCGAACATCCAAGAGAAGCTAAGCAAGCTAGAGGCGTGGACAACAAATAGTGTTTAATCCTTAAAGGGCTTGACGGAGCTACGGGGACGACTCGGCTTAAAATGTGATTCTAAAATTCGGTAAAGTTCCATCCAAGAGAATCTATTGATAAAGCGCTGAGCATGCCTACTAGGCGGAGCATTAGAGACATGACGGTCTAGGTGCACTCCTCTTTCAAGGAAGTGAGCAAGAACCCAAAGGCTAGAGTATGCCCAAGGTCTAAGCGCACTCTCGGTAGCTACCACGAAACTCATAAGGGTGCAAGGCCTAAAACCTATTGGGTAGCCATCTCGGGAGTGGGCAGAAACCCAGAGTCTGT
The DNA here is from genome assembly GCA_038442645.1 of Agave tequilana. Lineage (NCBI taxonomy): Eukaryota > Viridiplantae > Streptophyta > Magnoliopsida > Asparagales > Asparagaceae > Agave > Agave tequilana. Next base: position 386,705 of record JAVJIF010029864.1, on the reverse strand, counting down.
ACAAGGGTACCTGCACTGTAAGTACCACAATATGCACACATATAAACGTGATAATAACTAGGCTACCGTGGAGTAGTGAAGCCTAGAGGCTGAGTATAAAGCCCGGAGGCTAAATGACCACGAAGGGTCGGCTACACATGGTATCAAAGCAGAAATAAAACACATCACAGGCAATGTATATGTATAAGAAGTAAACTACATTAATACAAGCATTCATCACAGATCTAATACACGTAATTCTAGGTACTTGGCTATATACAAATACCGGTATACAAAATTCAAATACAATCAAATATAAAATAAATACATAGTCACCCGACGAAGAGGGAAAACCCAAAATGAGGCGAGGACACTCGCCTAAAAAATCTTTGAAAATGTCGCGAAATCTCAGAACACCAGAAACATGTGCACATGGATACAATACGATATTATATATATATATATATATATATATATATATATATATATATATTTAAAGAGAGAGAACAAGAGAGAGGTAGGAGAGAGAGAAAACAGGAGAGAGAGAAACCAGAATCAGAGAGAGCAGGGGCAGAGAGAGATAAAATAGGGGACAGAGAGAGAAAGGGAGAGAGAGAACTAGGGGAGAGAGATAGAACAGGGGAGAGGGAGAGAGAGAGAGGGGGGGTTGTTGTCCCCTCTCTGCTCACGTACAAAGGGCCTCCTAGCCCCCTGGTCGCGCCTGGCCACCGGCTACCGGCGGTGCGCCGGTAGCGCGCCACCCCCGGGGTGGCCGCCGGCTACCCTAAGGAGGGAAGATAGAGCTAGGAGCGGTGGTGTTGGGTTGATGTTGAAGGTGTGGATGATGATGATGGTGGTGGTGGTGATTGGAGATGAAGATGGAAGTGATGGTGGATGATGATGTTGGTGGGGTTATATGGTAGTGAAGAGGTGGAGAAGGTGGTGGTTATGGAGGTGGAGATGTTGGTGGTGGTGGTGTGGAGGTGGAGAATTTGTGGATTTGAAGGAGGTGGTGGTGGTGAGATGATGAAGATGTTGATGATAGTGTTAATGATGGTGATGGAAAAAAGAAGTGCAGGTGGAGAATTTGAAGAGGAAGAAGATGAGGATGGTGGTGGCATCGGAGGTGTTCTGAACTTGGCCCGAGTTGGCATCGGTGGTGGCATTCCCAGGGAGAAGAAGAAGAGGGAGAGAAGAAAGAGGGGGAGAGAAAGAAAAGGAAAAAGGAAAAGAAAAAGAAAGGAAAAAGAAAGAGAAAGTTGAAAGAGAGTGTGGAGAGGTGATAGGAAAGGACAGGGATGGGGACCAGCCCCATATGGCGTGCAGGTGGGTTGGGGGAAGAGAAGGAAAAAAAAAAGAAAGAAAGAAAGGAATGGTTTCAAAATAATAATATTATTATATTATCGAGAAATATCAACTATTCCAGAAAATTTCCTAAAAATATCCAGAGGTAAAAAAATCACCCTGAGAAATAATATGAAATTGATTTTCAGATATAAAATCCTATAATCAACTAGCGATACTGGCCGACACCAAATCCCATAGAATTTTAATAAATTCAGAAAAATCTTCAAAAATGCATTAAGATAGAAAATATGATCCTGAGAAACAATGTGAAAGCAATTTTTAAAAATTTAACTCCGTTTATAAATTAAAAATCTGAGAATAGATTGGCGGCATTGGTTGATATCGGTTTTGAAGATTTTGCAACTTAATTCAGAAAATTTTTAGAAAATCATAAAAAATCTAAAATATTAGAAAATGATGTTTGAAACTGAAACTGGTCAAATTTGACTACCGAAAAGACCAAATTGAGTAATACACTAGAATTGGGTCCTCAGTTCAGATTAGGGCTGACTCCAAATCCACGAATCCGGATCAATGCAAAATAATCATATAAATAATCATAAAATAAAAACAAATATGGAAAGTAAATCAAAAAATATGATCAAAAAAACTGAATACGTAACTAAATACGTATTCCGGGAACGGGGTGTTACAAAGACTAATTAAAGGATCAGAGGGTTAAAAGATATACAAATGTTTTTGCATGCGCAATGCACGTGAAGGTGAATTCGAGAGAGATACATCCATAAACAATTTTTGAAGCACAGAGAAAGTGACCATAGTAAGCTTGGCTTAGGTTACATGATACTTTCTTTCACATGATACTTGCTACGTTATGGCTTCAGTTTAGAGTGCATGAAAACTACTAGTATTTCATGGAGTCTCTTTGTAAGAATCAAGTAGGATTTTTAAAGCAGTAATTCTTTCGATAGCTTTTCCCATTAATGGAATCTTCTGTCTCATTTTTTAGAATATTTCTCTTTAATTTTTAAGTATTTTAGTCTTCCTCGTCTCTTCTGATATAAAGTCTACAAGTCTTTAAAAAAAAGTAAATGAAGGAAAGAGAAAAAGAAAAAAAAACTTTCAAGAAAGTCATAAGAAATCAAATGCTGAAACAGAAATTAGATGGTTAACGTTAACTTATTAGGACAATTTGGATGGCTATTTTAAATAGTTTCTTTTTTATCTCTCAATTTTGTAGAACATGAATAACTAGAAAAAGATGACTAGAAAACCAAAATAAGTAGAACAAATGAATTGTGGTAAATCAAAATATATAGTACAATTTTATTCTCTTTCCTACTTGTGAATGGTTGTTGTGGCCAAAAAAATCTCACAAGTTCTTGATGGATGAATCTCTGCCACAAGCGACTAGACGCTCCTAACCTGACTTGTCAGAGCACACAAAGAAGAGACACCTTTCTGATCAGAAGTACCGGTGTGGTGCCGGCCTAAGACCCTCGGCTATGAGAATCAGTAGTTGAAAAGGAAGGGGGATCGACAAAGGAAAACTGTCAGTGTTGTGGAAGGGTGGACTAGCACAGAAAAACTGCAAGTGTGTAATGGTGGCCTAACATAGAAAAACTGTAAGAGTAGTGGGTAGATTAGCACAAGAAAATGCTAGTATAGTTATGGGTTTGTGTGAGCTCTGAGGATTAGGGATGCGATCTCCTTTCTCCTCAGAGAAGAAGGATAGTATATCCTCATAGATGTTGGCATGGAGGCAGAATTGATAGGTTGCTGTAACTGCACGATCTGCACATGCTGAATTTTTTATAAGGGCCGTGATCACTGGTGCTGGTTAGTTGGGATACATGTAGAAATGTTCGTCACTGTCCATAACCGCCCACGCTGATTAGGGACGTTACACATTATGAACGTGGGGGATGATGAAGCTGCACAACTATCGGCAGAGATTAAGGATGATCTATTATTGGAGCTTTAGGTTCGGAGCTAAAACTTTAAGAATAGAGAGGTTCCGGAGTGGAGAAGACTCTGAGGAGATGAGGATTTCAGAGTGCTAAAGGCCTCGAAGTGGAAAAGGCCTCGGAGTGCCAGAAAGCAGCTTTCGAGTTGGGAAAGTCTTCGGGATAGTGGGCAGCTCCAAGAAGGCTAAATGTCGCGGAGTCTTCGGGATGGACTCTGAGAGTTATGGATGTCTTAAGGGAACTCCTCAGTAGTTTGGACATATGTCATCATCCTAGTCCGGGTTATGTTTTGACCACTGCAGATGCCCCTCGCTTTCCCACTTGTTGGAGCCTGTGGAAGAGAAGTCGAGGGAGCGAGATCGGAGGGACTTTCAATGCCTTCAACTCATTTTTGCATTTGCTATCAGAGGAGCATATGTCAAATCTCTTTGGATCATTATGGATATTCAGGAGTTAATTAAAGATTGCACAGCTGGTCGCTAGTTGTTACATTGGTCAGCTGAATCCCTCATCTTGTATTTCTTCAAATCCTGGCATCATAATGACTGAGATTGTAGGGTTTTATTGTTTAGCAGAGACAGTTCATCTTCTGCCTCTTTTGTTGACCGAAAATCTTGGTATATGGGCCAACTTATTCAGGATTGGTAGTTTGAATTAAAGGCGATGTGGCTTCTCGTCCATCTATAAATAGAGAGACATGTAGGAAAAAGATCATCTTCACTGTTTTCTTCAAAACCCTTGCTCCAAAATTTCAACTTCTTCTTTCCTCATCAGATGGAGGAAATAAAGGAGAGGGATGAGGAGGATGAGGAAGCAGTGATCAGTCTCTCTCTTCTAGAGAGTCTGACTGTAGCGTCGCATTAGTTGCCAGGATGTTACAGTGCATTAGTCACCGTGATGGGGCACCGTCACCGGAGGGGATATGCAGAACGAATGGATGGTCCTTCAGTTTGCCCAAATCGAGGAATTCTGGCTTTCTCCTCTAATAGCCTGGAGTCTCTCGATTGGTGATCTGAAGTCTTTCCATTTGGTAGTGATACTTCTTCTCGAGTTCAAAGTACTGACGTGATTCCATAACTGTCTTGCATGTGTTACAGACGTCGGTCTCCAGAGGGTTGCTATCTCACTCTCACAGGGTTTCCTGAAGGTTCTTCTCATCCCTCTCGCAATGCGAGGAGGACAATGGCCTTCGTTTGGCTACCTTGGAGTCATGGGGCAGCGAAAAGGAAGAATGTGTTCTAGGTTGACACATTCTTTCAGGCCTGTCTTTTCTCAGCTCCTCGATCTTCTCTTCAGCGATTTTAGGAATTCGGATGGTGGCATGAATAAAGGGGCAATTCTTCCGGTAGATGTTCCCCTACGACTCTGAGTTTGTGCCTTTGGAGTTCTATGGTGAGATGGGACTAATGGGATAGGCTAGAGTTCCTGGATTCATATATGTTGTATTTCTTTTCAAAAATGCAAGCACAGAGAGATAATGGACTTTTGTATTGCACTTATCCGATGTAACTAAATAAATTTAATGGAATGGTATTCAGAATGAAGATAACTTTGGAATGGAAATATCTTTTGTAAGGGAAATAGTTATGTTTAGATCTTGCCTGGTTTAATTTTACCATATGTTTTTTGGAATTGATATGACCATGCCAGTTCAGAGTGCTGATATTTATCTCTAGTATGGTTAGTTGGCATCGAAGTGTCGATGAGTTTACATTATTATTCTCGAGTGGGGTAATCCCATCAATAATACCTACAAACTTTAGACTCCAAGTGGGGGACACTCCCACAGCATAAGGTTTCAGTTGTTCATAGGCTAATCGAGAGGGAGCCCGCAGGCTGGTGCTTGTGTTATCGTTTTCGAGAGAGGGACACTCCCACAGTGGAACATACAAGCATTAAGAACTATGATGGAGGACACTCCCATCAACAGGGCAAGGACTCCGAACAAGGACACTCCCACAACAGAGGGTTTCGACTACCCGTAGGCTAATCGAGAGGGAGCCCGTAGGCTGGTACTTGCATTGCCATCTCTGAGTGGGGACACTCCTACAACAGTACGTACACACTCTCACAACAGAACGTACAAGCATTAAAATTTTTGATGACGGACATAAAACATCACCAGGACAGGAACTCTTAGAGGAGACACTCCCACATCGAAGAGTTTCGACTGCCCGTAGGCTAATCGAGAGGGAGCCAGTAGGTTGGAGCTTGTATTGCCATTCCTAGTTGGGACACTCCCACAACAGAACGTACAAGCATTAGAAATTCTGATGGCGGACACTCTTATCAGCGGGGTGAGCTTGTTGGCCCAAAGGCTTGTCACTCCAGTTTTGATTATGATTAACTCATATTGTTATAGTACTAATGATCTTGTGATGTTTAAGTCTACAAGTTTAATCAAGATCTTAGTTTGGTGTTTAACTTCATCAATAGACTCAAAGTCAAGGTCTGAAGCTAACACGTGTTGATTCAAGAACTCAAGTACAAAGAACACATCATGTACTCTAGAAGGAGTCTAACTCAAAGGAATCAAGTTTTTATCAAGTCAAGAAGAAGAAGATCAAGAAAGAAGACTTAAAGTTTTGTAAAAGAGTTTGTAAATGTAAAAGTTTTGTAAATTTTAAATTAGAATTGATTGCTCAAGCTCACACACATGCAAAAGTTTTAATATTGGTTTGATGGTTTTTCATTGAATATGAATTTGTGTTTTGATTTTCAAGAAATTGAGTTTAACAATATCGATTTGAAAAAGATCCTATATTTTGTATTTTAAACTCAAATCTTGTGTGTATATGATTTATATCTCAAAAAAATGAGTTTTATAGTTTGTAATATGTATTGAATTTTATACATACATATTAGAGCTCTATTTGATAAAAAAATATTGGCCCAAAAGCCCATCACTCTAATTTTGATGATGACTAACTCATGTAGTTATAATACTAATGATCTTGTAGTATTTAAGTTTCAGATATTGATCAAGATCTTATTTAATGTTTAGCATCTTTGAAGCTAACACATGGTGATTCAAGATCTCAAACTTATATTACATATCTAGTACTCAAGATGGAGTCTAACTCAAAGAATCAAGTTTGGATCATGTCTACTTGGAGAAGAAGATCTACAAGAAGACATGACTAGAGTTTGTGAGTTTAGATCTCTTGTAAAGAATAGATTAGTTTTGATTGCTCAAGCTTACACACACATAAAAGTTTTCATATCTAGTTTTCTGATTTTGGTATTTTACAAGGATTGATTTTTGATACATGACCAATATTTTTCAAATTTTTATATCATATTACACACATGTATCTCATAGCCTATGTATTGTCAAAACACTTTTTAAACCAATTTAAAATATTTAAAAATGAGTTTGATTTCAAAATTATCTTCAAACAGTGTATTAGGCCCGACCAGTCGACCTGACCTCAGGGGTGACTTTGGGTGACTGTTTGTGCATGTTTTGAACGATTGTTGGATGACCGACTGGTCGACCAGCAAATCTAGCGGTCAACTGGGTAGTCAACCGACTGTCACACCCAAGTCTCAGTTTGGCTCGGCTGACTGGGCAGTCGATTGATGCATAGCGGCTAGTTCAAAATTTTGAACCGCCGGTCGACAGACCAGTCGACTGTTCTGCTAATTTGCTCAAATACCCTTTCAGTAATTTGGCTATAACTTTTTATTCTGATATTCAATCAATATGATTCAAGTTGCATTACAAAGATAACTTTCAGGGCTACATTTCTTATTCTATAATTATTCTAATTCAATCATTTAAGATGTCAAATATTGATTTGAAATCAGTTCATGTTCTGAAAATAGTTTGTAGTTTTCTAGTTTGACACATGATCGGTCACTGATACTACATATTTATTCTCACATTCTCATATTTATTATTTAATAAAGTCTATTTTTAATCTTATTTATTGTCTTAATTATAAACAGGCCTTGACTAAAGGAGAGGGAAGAGAAACAAGCCCATAAGCCCATCAAAATTATGATTTAATTTAGAATTAATTCAAATCAAAGATCAGGGAAAACAGGGCAAATCACAGAAAATAAAACTAGTTGAAAACCAGTTAAAGCAGATCTTCACAAATTAGTTGATTAAAGTTAAAGATAAAAGGAGGTTTCGTCAAAATCCAGGACCCAAACTGAAAATCTAGCCGGAGATAAAGCCAAAACGCCAAAGCAGGGACCTGCACCTCCCGGGTGTGGCCACCTGGCTATACGCAAGTCGTGAAAATGCAGCCAAAGTCATGTTTTTATGACTAGCTTATTGAATCTCGGAGATGGTTTGCTCCCTCTATCTTCGTACGCTCTCCCCCTTTTTGGTTTTTGCATATAAATACTGGGATTTCTCAGTGTACAGAGAACGATTAAGCAGAGAAGGATTCTTAGGCTAGTTTCTCATTCTTTTTAGTATAGATTTTTATTTTTATTTTATGTAATTTTCATTTCTTTATAAGCATAGATTAGACTATGATTCATGTAAGTAAGAGAGAGAGAGAGAGAGAGAGAGAGAGAGAGAGAGATATTTATGTTGAGAGTGACAATGATGTAACCTCCTCCTTTTTTCCATCATTTCTGCAAGCAATAAAAAGGTAACTTTTTTATGTTCTTCTTTATTTTTGTTTTCTTCTTCTTCTTTCTTTTCTTCCTCTTTCGGTTTTGATGATAGTCAAATAGCATCGGTATTGCCTTGCCTTAGCGAGTGCCATCGATAGCTCATGACGATGGGTACTTCCCTATGTTTGTATCATTTCATACTTGCTCGATGAAGCCTTGATGATGTAATGTGAATTGGGATTGAGTTAATCTTATGAGTTATGCGCTGATGGCCTCTAAATCAAGGTAAACATGAAAGGATTCCAAGTAAGTCATCAACAGGAAAACGGTAAGTATTTCTTTTAGGTTTTCTTTCTTTTCTTTTAATCTTTAATTTAGATCACTTCATCACCAAATCTCTATTATTTTCACTTTATTTGTACAAATTTTTTTATTTTTCTCCACCTTCTCAATCTACCACTTTCACAATTTAACATAACTTATTTTCTTTTTCTTTTCAAGAACTAAAAGAAGAACTTTAACCATTTTTTGTAACTTAAAAGAGAACTTGTAAAAAGCTTCCATCGTTAGTCCCTCCTTGAGGATCACGACCCGCATAGCCACTTACTATTGTGGTAGCATTGAGTACCTTGCACTACTGTTATAAAGTTCTAAAATTCTGTATTTTCTGTGTGCAGGTTATAACTCAATCAAAATTTGGTGTCGTTGTCGGGGAGGGACAGTAAGTAACTCTTTTTTGTTTACTTTATTGATTAGCTTTCTTCTCTGTTCTTAGTGTACAAGTTTAACAACAAGAAACTTTTTACTGCAGTGGACATATAAGTGGCCCTGCACTCTGCTCAAGAAAGCAGAGCCCAAAAGCCCTCAGATTTGCTATATTCCTGTGACAATCTGAGTGAACTACTAATCTGTATTTTTGCAGGTTGGCTAAATTGTAAAGTTTAAATATCTATAGCTATTTATTTCCTTGTTTGACTCACTGTACATATATTTCTAATTCAACAGTAAAAGATTGATTTTAAATGCTAAAAACGGTTTAGACTTTGCATTTAGGCACATGTTTATTTCGTTACATTTTTCATTTGCTGTTAAAGAGTGCTGGAGCCAAGGCATATGTGCATAGCATTTAGTATAAGGTTCATTCTTATATGAAATATTGCTTGAGTGTTACTTTTTCTTTATATTTGTACACTGCACTAAACTGAATTAAGGGCTTGTCCGATAAATAAGATAAGGTGGGGAAGTCATTACCTTTCCTTAGTCCACAAATAATCTCCTCACTCACTAACTCAAGCCTAACTAAAACTGAGTAGACATTGGCCCTAGGGACATCTCAGACTCAATAGGAGACTGACCTAAGGGAAAAGTTGATTAGAATTTCACTCTTGTCAAATCGGTGTCAAAGGTTGGGGATTGAGGGGCGAAACCCCAAAGGCTGGTGGTTTGGCTTAACTAGGCCTGTTGCTGTTAAGCACGAATACCTCCCACCAATCTTGCCCCTACCAAGCCGATTAACTTGTGGTCAGATTCGACAATATATCCCCTTTGGACAATCTTACCAGTTAGGAGTCATCTAGGACTAAGGTCTATCCAAACTTAGGTTAGATTTTTTTTTCTTTTTATTTGTTTGTTTTTTATATTTCTTGTGTGATATGGCTTATAACAATAATTTTTTCAATTTTAATGGTAATCCATATTACACCCCTACTTCTTTTTCAGATATTACTAACCCGGTATATTATAACTTTAGCCAACCTAATGTGCCGGATTGGTCTTATCCGAATAAATATATGCCTCAGTATCAATACTATGAATAAGACTAAAACAATCATCACCACTCTTCACAGAGTCAGTGTAGATACAACTACCCCGAGTCATATAGTCAACCACCTTACCAACATCCAGCTTCATATACTCCTCCCGAACTACAAGTAGAAGAATCAATTGACTAGAAAAAGAGGATGGAAATCTTAGAAGAGCTTGAGCGACAAATTCAAAGTCTAGAAGACTCAAAATCCCATAAAATTTTTTAAATTTAAGATCCTTACTCTCTTTTCCAAGTCCTACAAAAAGAAGAATATACCGACTTAGAAAAGAGTATAGAATCCATGATTCAATTCCAAAGTGATCCACTTGATGTGATAGAAGAAAGACTTAGTCGATTAGAAAACATGCGTAAGAATAAGGATACTCTCCCTACCCAATCTTTGACTATTCCCAACACTTCTAACCATATTAATGAAAATCAAGAATCATGGTATCTTGAAGACTTTGACCAAGATTCAATTTAACCACAAAACCTTGAACTTGACCAATATCAACCCATTGACGAATTGACAAGTTTTTATTTTAATGAGATTGAATTTGATTATGAATGTGAACCCGATTCCCAACCTTGTGATTCAGTTCCCATCTTGAATCTATGTTGACTCCGGTATTCTTATCCAATTTGGACCAATTTCTTGAGCCAATATTTATTTCCGTACCCATGATCTAGAAATTGAATCACCAATTTTGGATAGTCACATTCCATTGATGGGAAAAGAATGTGAATTTTAATTCTTAGATTTGGACTCAACTCTTGAACCAAAACGGACTCTCGAACCCAAAGTTGATTCTCCCGAGTTAGTATGGTTCCCGAACCTATCATTCTTGAGCCCAAGTCAACTATTCCACCATGTCACATTCTTTGGTTGGACATAGGTATAGACCATGGTGACTCTGTGAAGATTTTTCAAGACTGGTCATGTAAAGGGAATAAGTTTCATGATAAGATTTTTAATGATCCTATTCATATTGGGAACTGTAAATATGTAAACAGAAAAGAGGTCAATAAAAGTGGGCTCTGTGAACCACCACATTATCTTGATTGGGTAGCAACGCTTGACCCAATCTGACCACCACCGGAACCACCACCTAAAGGTAATATTTTCCTTCCCTTTCTTCTTTTTCATGCATCTATGGATTCATTCATGCATTGAGGACAATGCATGAGATAGGTGTGGGGAGGGTTCTAACATAACATAGATTTTTTTAATTAAAATAAAAAATTAACATTTTCTTTTCTTTAAATAAACTTTTTGAAAAGAGAGCAATATTTTAACATATTTTTTTGTAAGAAATTAATTAATTTTAAGGAATAGGATAATCATACTTAGGATGTCTTATACTTGGTCAAAATTAGATTATTTGTTTGATTTCTAGGGTTAGAAAGAAAATTTGAAAAATAATTTAGTGTTGATTTTTATCTTGATGAAATATGCATGCTTTATACACTTTACACACTTATGGATCAAAAAAAAAGATTCTTATGCCTTATTAAAATATATATATATAATATATCAAAAATCTTCTGATTAAGTTGGGTATTTATGCCTCATAAAGCATAAGTTTTCACGCCTAAAGCGGTTCATATAATAAAATCCTTAGTTTTGTGGACTTGTTTGCTCGAGTCCTTAAGTCCTTGGGGTGTTTTCTCACCCGGTGCCCTAAGACTGTCTGGTTCGGGAGTCACCGATTAAAGGCTCGTTACATGGGCAGATTAGAAAGCCTAATAAGGAATAATATCACCAAAAATTGAAAAAAAATAAAAGAAAAAATAAGGCATAAGAGTTAGAGTTAAAGAACCCCAAGTCAAAATTTCACGATCACAAAGGTGCTTATAACTTAGGGTAAAATAATAGACTAGATGAGAATATAGTTTGACTCCTTGCCTTGATTGATAACAAGTTTTTGAATAAAGACTATGCTTAAGAATAAAAAGTTTGATTTTTCTATAACTTATAGATTACTTAATTCTTACAATATACTTCAAATATTTTTCTCTTTCAAAATGTGTTTTTAAAATACTAGCACTTTATTTTTCTTTCTTTATAGATTTTGTGGGTGTAATCTACTGAAAACCCTTACGAGATAAAACTCATCCTATAGGGGAAACTTAGAGGTTTAACAGCTTGTTGAACATGCTCAGTGCAATCACGTGACCTGCGAAAGTGGTCTAATAATCTTTGATTTAGTTTTGTTGTCTTACTCGAAGACGAGCAAAAGATAGGTATGGGGGTGTGATTGGTCACTGATACTGCATATTTATTGTCACATTCTCATATTTATTATTTAATAAACTCTATTTTTAATCTTATTTATTATGTAAATTGTATACATGCCTTGTCTAAAGGAGAGGGAAGAGAAATAAGCCCAAAAGCCCATCAAAATTCTGATTTAATTTGGAATTAATTCAAATCAAAGATCAGGGCAAATCAGGGAAATAAAACCAGTTAAAAACTAGTTAAAGTAGATTTTCACAAATCAATTGGTTAAAACTGAAGATAAAAGGAGGTTTCATCAAAATCTAGGACCCAAACTGAAAATCCAGCTGGAGATAAAGTCAAATCATCAAAGTAGGGACCTGCACCTCCCGGTGTGACCACCTGGCTACACCCAGGCCACGAAAATGCGGCCAAAGTCGTATTTCTGCGGCTATCTTATTGAATCACGGAGAGCGTTTGCTCCCCCTATCTTCGTACGCTCTCTCCCTTTTTAGTTTTTGCCTATAAATACTGAGATTTCTCAGTGTGCGGAGAATGATTAAGCAGAGAAGGATTCTTAGACTAGTTTCTCATTCTTTTTAATGTAGATTTTTATTTTCATTTTATGTAATTTTTATTTCTTTGTAAGCATAGGTTAGACTAAGATTCATGTAAGTAAGAGAGAGAGAGAGATTTATGTTGAGAGTGACACCGATGTAACCTCCTCCTTTCTTCCATCATTTCTACAAGCATAAAAAGGTAATTTTTTTATGTTCTTCTTTATTTTTATTTTCTTCTTCTTCTTTCTAATCTTTTTCTGTCAATTTTGATGATAGTCCAAGTGAGTCAAATAGCATCGGTATTGCCTTGCCTTAGCGAGTGCCATCGATAGCTCATGAAGATGGGTTCTTTCTTATGTTTATATCATTTCATACTTGCTTGAAGAAGCCTTAATGATGTAATCTGAATTGGGACTGAGTTAATCTTATGAAAAAGGTAAGTATTTCTTTTAAGTTTTCTTTCTTTTCTTTTAATCTTTAGTTTAGATCACCTCCATAACCAATCTCTACTATTTTTCACTTTCTTTATACAAAACTATTTTCTATTTTTCTTCACCTTCTCAATTTACCACTTTCATGATTTAACATAACTTATTTTCTTTTTCTTTTCAAGAACTAAAGAAGAACTTTAACCATTTTTTATAACTTCAAAGAGAACTTGCAAAAAACTTTCATCGCTAATCCCTCCTTGAGGATCACGACCCGCATATCCACTTACTATTGCGGTAGCATTGAGTACCTTGCACTACTGTTATAAAGTTTTAAAATTCTATATTTTCTGTGTACAGGTTCTAACTCAATCAACACATTTTAGTATTTTGCTCATATCTTTTAACTCTGATATTACCCAATTCATCCATAAAAAGTTCACATTCATCAAGATGAGATTCAAATGTTACCATGGGTGTATTCTCATTTACAATAAAACACACATGAGCCGTGTCAACCTCCTCTTCGGATTCGCTCTTCGAGTCCCATTTTGCCTTTAAAGTTTTCTTCTTATATGATTTCTTGAAGGTTGCGGGCTTGGCTTTGTTCTCCGGGCATTCAGCAATAACATGTCCAGGTTTCTGACAATTGTAGCAAACAATTTTTTTCCTCCTTGCCTTGCCATTTTCTCCGATTATTGAGTTTTGCCTTGTTATACATCCTCCTTACATTCTTAACAAGCTGTGAAAGATCTTTGATATCTTCTTCTTCTTCATCATCTTCATCGAAAATGGTAAGGGTGGACTTAAAGGCTAGCGTCTTCTTCTTTTGTAGAGTCTTCTCTTCTCTTACTTTCCTCTCCATCTCATGGATCTTGAGATTGCCAATAAGACCTATGAGCTTCATCTCTTCTTTGTCATTGAGCTCCTTCAAAGTTATAGCTTTCACTTCACATGATGGTGGAAGAACGGATGACTTTTCTCACTATTTGGTCATTATCAATTTCATCACCTAAAGAAGCAAGATCATTGGTGATTTTAATAAATTTAGTAATCATGTTATCAATTGATGCTTCTTCATTCATAGCAAAATTTTCATATTGTGAACATAAGAGATCAATGTTAGCTCTCTTGACTTGTGATGTCCCCTCGTGCGTGACAACTAAGTGTGACCAAATCTTATGGGCAGATTTACAATGTATAACCCTAGCAATATCATCATCATTTAAGGCTTGAAGCAATGCATAAAAGGCTTTTGCGTTGGCATCAAATTCCCTGGTGGCAATTTCGGACCATGTGTCCTCATCACCATCGGGTACACTAAAAGGTTTAGTCACCGCCTTTGCAACCCGACTTCCTAAGTATTGCAAGAATATGGTCATCTTAATTTTTCATATGGGAAAGTTGAGCCATCAAACTTTGGTGGAGTCTTGATTCCTTCGGCCATGTATAATAGTGTAGTGAACAAAAAAATAAGTGATTAGCTAATGGATCTCTCTAAGGTGGTTAAACCAAAAACTAGAGTACAAGACTCTGATACCAATTGAAAGTACAACTATTTGATTTTGGAGAAGTTCATTTTCATTTTGTTTTCAAAATTTATTTTTGATGCTTATTGCCTATATGCAAGGGTAGTTAACTTAATGTCTTTTTTATATGTGAATTTATGATGAGTGTATTATATAAAGAAGAGCTTGACCTCTTTTCTCTTTATATCGTACACATGTATATGAGGAGCTTAAAATTTCTATCTATACATTAAATTACGCTTATATGGGATAGGGTTTACTCATCCTTTCTCCATGTAATGTATGTATGCAGAGGGAGTTAACTTGATATCTCTCCTCTTTATTGATTTATATCGCATATACATGTACTTAATTTTTAGTACCCTTTTCTGATGAATTGATAAAAAGGGGGGAGAGAATTTCAGAGTTTATTATATGCATGCTTGTATTCTATGTTTGCAAATATGCATTTATATTCATATTTCATGTTCATAATTTGTTTGTTATCTATAAGCTTACATTGAATATCTATATGTTTTATACTATGCAAGAGTTAAGGGGGGACTTTTACAAAGTTTTTCTCTATTCATGCATATATAACTCCATGAGTTTTGTCATCATCAAAAAGGCGAAGATTGTTAGTCCAAAAGCCCATCACTCTAGTTTTGATAATGATTAACTCATGTAGTTATAGTACGAATGATCTTTTAGTGTTTAAGTTTTAGATATTGATTAAGATCTCATTTGGTGTTTAGATTCTTTAAAGCTAACACATGGTGATTCAAGAGCTCAAGTTTGTAGTATATATCTAGTACTCAAGATGGAGTCTAGTTCGAAGAATCAAGTTTGGATCAAGTCTATTTGGAGAGGAAGTTCTACAAGAAGATTTGTCTAGAGTTTATGAGTTTAGATCTCTTGTATAGAATAAATTAGTTTAGATTGCTCAAGCTAACACACACACAAAAGTTTTCATCTCTATTTTTCCGGTTTTGGTATTTTACAAGGATTGGTTTTTAATACATGTCCGATACTTTCTAAATTTTTATATCATATTTTAAACATGTATCTCATAGACTATGTATTGTCAAAACACTTTTAAAACAAATAAAAAATATTTAAAAATGTGTTTGATTTCAAAAATTATCTTCAAACAGTGATTTAGACCAGGCCGGTCGACCGGACCTCAGGGTTGACTTTGGGTGACAGTTTGTGCATGTTGTGCCCATTTATCGGGCGACTAACTGGTCGACCGGCAAACCTAGCAGTTGATCGGGTGGTCGGCTGACTGTCACACCCAAGTCTCGGTTTGGCTCGGCCGACTGGGAGGTTGACCGATGCCTAGCGGCTAGTTCAAATTTTGAACTGTCGATTGACCGACAGTCGACTGTTCGGTTGATTTGCTCAAATACCCTTTCAGTAATTTAGCTATATTTTTTTATTCTGATACTCAATCCATATGATTCATGTTGCATTACAAAGATACCATTTAGGGCTACATTTCTTATTCTATAATCTTTTTCTGACTCAATCGTTTGTCAAATATTGATTTAAAATCAATTTATGTTCTAAAAATAATTTAAAGTTTTCTGGTTTGACACATTTTAGTATTTTGCTCATATCTTTTAACTCTGATATCACCTAATTCATCCATAGAAAGTTTACATTCATCAAGATGAGATTCAGATGTTATTTTGGGTGTGTTGTCTTTTGCCATGAAACACACATGAGCCGTGTCAACCTCCTCTTCGGATTTGCTCTTCGAGTCCCATGATGCCCTTAAAGTTTTCTTCTTATATAGTTTCTTGAAGGTTGTGGACTTGGCTTCATTCTCCGAGCATTCGGCAATGACATGTCTTTTTCGACAATAGTAGCAAACAATTTCTTGTCCTCTTTGCCTTGCCATTTTCTCTGGTTGTTGAGTTTTGCATTGTTATACATCCTCCTTAAATTCTTAATAAGGAGTGAAAGGTCTTCGTCATCTTCTTCTTCTTCATCATCTGCATAGGAAATGGTAGGGGTGGACTTGAAGGCTAGCATCTTCTTCTTTTATGGAGCCTTCTCTTCTCTTGCTTTCTCTCCATCGCATGGGCCTTGAGATTGCCAATAAGACCTATGAGCTCCATCTCTTCTTTATCATTGAGATCCTTCAAAGTTGTAGATTTCACTTCCCATGATGGTGGAAGAGTTCGGATGACTTTCCTCACCTTTTGATCATTATCAATTCTATCACCTAAAGAAGCAAGACCATTGGGGATTTTAGTAAATTTAGTTATCATGTCATCAATTGATTCTTCTTTATTCATAGCAAAATTTTCTTAGGAACACAAGAGATCAATATTAACTCTCTTGATTTGTGATGTCCCCTCGTGCGTGACAACTAAGTGTGACCAAATCTCATGGACGGATTTGCAATGAAAAACCCTAGCAATATCATCATCATTTAAGGCTTGAAGCAATGCATAGTGGGCTTTTCCATAGGCATCAAATTTCTCGGTGGCAATTTTGGACCATGTGTCCTCATCACCATCAGGTACACCAAAAAGTTTAATCACCTCCTTTGCAACCCGACTTCCTAAGGATTGTAAGAAAACGGTCAACTTAACTTTCCATATGGGAAAGTTTTGGCCATCAAACTTTGGTGGAGTCTTGATTTCTTCGGCCATGTAAACTAGTGTAGTGAACAAGCAAGTAAGTGATTAGCTAGTGGATCTCTTTAAGGTGGTTAAACCAAAAACTAGAGTACAATGCTCTAACATCTATTGAAAGTACAATTATTTTATTTTGGAGAAGTTCATTTTCATTTTGTTTTCAAAATTTATTTTTTATGCTTATCACCTATATGCAATAGTAGTTAACATAACATCTTTTTTATATGTAAATTTATGATGAGTGTATTATATAAAGAAGAGTTTAACCTCTCTTATCTTTATATTGTACACATGTATATGAGGAGCTTAACTTCTCTATCTATACATTATATATTATGCTTATGTGGGTTAGGGTTTAGTCATTTATTCTCCATGTAATGCATGTATACAGGAGAGTTAACTTGACGTCTCTCCTCTTCATAGATTTATATCGATATACATGTACTTCATTTTGTGTACCCTTTTTTGATGAATTAACAAAAGGGGGGAGAGAATTTCAGAGTTTATTTATATGGATGCTTATACTCTACGTTTGCATATATTCATTTATATTCATGTTTCGTGTTCATAATTTGTTTGGTATCTATGAGCTTATATTGAATATCTATATAATTTATGATATGCATGGGTTAAGGGGAGATTTTACAAAGTTTTTCTCTATTCATACATATATAACTCTATGAGTTTTGTCATCATCAAAAAGGGGGAGATTGTTGGCCGAAAAGCCTATCACTCTAGTTTTGATGATGACTAACCCATGTACTTATAATACTAATAATCTTGTGGTGTTTAAGTTTCAGATATTGATCAAGATTTTAGTTGGTGTTTAGCTTCTCTGAAGCTAACACATGATGAGTCAAGAGCTCATGCTTATAGTGCATATCTAGTACTCAAGATGAATTCTGACTCGGAGAATCAAGTTTAGATCAAGCCTACTTGGAGAAGAAGATCCACAATAATACTTGTCTAGAGTTTGTGGGTTTAGATCTCTTGTCAAGAAATAGATTAGTTTTAATTGCTCAAACTTACACACACATAAAAGTTTTCATATCTAGCTTTTCGGTTTTGGTATTTTACAAAGATTGGTTTTTGATACATCTCCAATACTTTCCAAATTTTATATCTTTTTTTAGACATGTATCTCATAGCCTATGTGTTGCCAAAATACTTTTATATAGATCACCTAGAGGGGGTGAATAGGTGATGTGCTAATCAAATACCAAATAATGCAGAATTAAAAACTTATTATGCAAACTAAAACTATCACACAACATATAACCAAAGAGTGAAGCCAAATTCTCGTTGAAGGGCTCTGAACTTCTCCTTAAGATTCCTCTAGACTAAGAGTTGAGGTGCTACTATAGCTCTCTTGGTTCAATACTAGTGTGAACACAAACACAATATCAAACATATAAAGTGTAAACAATAAGAGTAAGTAAGATATAAATACAAGTGAGTTGAGAGAGAGATAAGCAATCGCAAGCATGGTAGAATTGTTTCGAGATTCAAGCCACTTGCTCTACGTTCCTGCCTTCACTGCAATAAAGGATTTCCACTATAAACGATCCTGCAAGATCACGCGGTGCCGCAACACCTATAATGAGCTCCCTCAAGAACTCTTAGATCCGCAAGTCCCTTTCTTATTCCCGCAAGAACAGCACACGCGAACCCGCAAGGTCGCAGAGGCCGCAACCTCTACAACTCCTCAAAATATAACGGTGGAACGCTTTGTGATCACTTCTTTTAATCACTAACAAACATCTGACAAACAAGGATCCTATTAGGATTGGATATAACAATGAAAAGCTCAAACTTGTATGAGAAAACTAGATATATTTTAAAGTAGAAACTCAAAAAATCCTTTTGAAAACTCAAGAGAAACACTCTTGAAAAACTCTCTTTTGATATGAAATGATGCTCTAAAACTTGTTGGAAAAACTCTCTGGAAGGTAGAAAAATAGGTTCTAAAAACTTCTCCAAAACTTATGTAAACACCCAAAAGACCCCTTAAATAGAGCTTCAAAAAACTAGTTGTTATGGCTCAGAAAACTGGCTAGATTGGCCTGTTGGTCTTCCACCTTGTCGACTGGCCAATGGTCAAAATTTTGATCGTTAGGGTTGCCGGTCGATCGCCCAGTCGACTGCGCCCAAAAACTTGAGGGTCACAACTCTCCGTCGGTCGACTACCTGGTCGACCGATCCAAACCCGAAAGTAGAGTTGAGCTAGTCGGTCGACCACTAGTTGGGCTCGTGTGCATGTGCACATCGGTGGACCGGTCAGTTGACCGAGTGATCGGTTGCTAATATTGCACATTTATAATCATATTCTCATATCTATTATTAAATAAACTCTGCTTTTTCCTAATTATTGTTTGATTTATTTGCAGGCCCGTTCCTAATGGAGAGTGAAGAGAAATGAGCCCAAAAGCCCATCAAATTCTGAATAAAATCAGAATAAATTCGAAATCAGGGAATCAGGATAGATCTTGGCAAATCAGAGAGGTTGAAAACTGGTTGAAACAAATCCCTACAAATTAATCGGTTGAAACCAAAAATCAAAGGCTGTTTTATCACAATTCCGGAGCTGAAACGGGAAATCCAGCTGTAGATAAAGCCAGAACACGAAACCAGGAGGCACCACCCCCTGGCTGTGGCCACCTAGTCACATCCAGGCCGCGAAAATGCGGCCTTCGCGGCCTTATCATCTCAGTTGGGGGAGCGTTTGCTCCCCCTATCTCCTCACGCCTCCCCCCTCTGGGTTTTTGCCTATAAAAGGCAGGGTTTTCACTGTAAATGGGGACGACCAAACAGAGAGTAGAACTTAGGCTAATTTGTAATTTGTAACTTAAGTTTTTATTTTCTTTCATGTAATTTTTATTTTCTTTATGTAACTGAGAGGAGATGATACTTTCATGGAGGAATGAGAGCAAGCTTGTACTGCAGGTGACACCGGCGTAAGTGATCTCTTCTTCCATTGTTATTTGAATTGAATCAAAGTTACTTTTTCTTCTTTACTCTTGTTTTCATTTACTCTCCTCTAGTGTGTTGCAATCCAAGTGAATCTGTTAGCCTTGAGACTGCTTCGCCATTTGCAAGTGCCCTTGATGACCTATGGTGATGAACAACCATTCTCTTGATAGTATAGCTTGCCCTTTTATTCTTAGTATAGATCGGGAATGGGGAAGATCCTACACGCAATGCTTGATCGCCTTCAAAGACAAGGTAAGTCGCAGCTATGAATCCAAGGTATATGAGCACAAAAGGGGTAAGTAACTTTTAGTTTCTTTCTTCTCTTTTATATATTTAGTTTAGAACACCACAATCTACCACTTCTTCTATCATTCCATTTCGATTTCTTTGTACATATCATTTCTAGTTTTTTCATTTCTTAATCTACCATCTTCTTCCTAACTCACTTTAACCTAATTTTTCTCTTTTTCTTTACAAGAAATAAAAGAAGAATTTTAACCATACTTTATAGCCTAAAAGAGAACTTACTAAAAAGCTTCCATCGCTAGTCCCTCCTTGTGGATTACGACCCGTATAGCCACTTGCTATTGCGGTAGAATTGAGCACCTTGCACTACTGTTTTAAAAGTTCTGAAATTCTGTATTTTTTGTGCAGGAAAACCTCAATCAAACTTTGGCGCCGTTGCTGGGGAGGGACGATAAGTTACTCTCTTTAAAGTTTACATTTTTAGTTAACCTTCTTCTTTGTTTTTGGTGTACAGATTTAACAACAAGGAATATCTGTTGCAGTGGACATATAAGTGGCCCTAAACTCTGCTCAAAAAAGCAGAGCCCAGAATCCCTCAGATTTGCTACATTCCAGTGGCAAAACTGAGTAAACTACTAACTTGTATTTTTGCAGGTTGGCTGAATTGAAAATCTGAATTTCTGTAGCATTTATCTCCTTGTTTGAGTCACTGTATATACATTTTTAACGCAACAGTAAAAAGTTAATTGTAAATGCTAAAATGATTTAGACTTTGCATTTAGGCACGTGTCTATTTCATTTCATTTTCTATTTACTGTTGAAGAGTGCTGGAGCCAAGGCATGTGTGCATAGCATTTACTATAAGGTTCATTCTTGTATGAAATATTGCTTGAATGTTACTTTTTTCTATATACTTGTACACTACACTAAATTGATTTAAGAGCTTGTCCTATAAACAAGATAAGGTGGGGAAGTCATTAACCTCCCTTAGCCCACAAACAATCTCCTCACTCACTAACCCAAGCCTAACTAAAAATGAGTAGACGTTGGCCCTAGGGACATCTTGGACTCAATTAGGAGATTATCCTAAGGGGAAAGGTGTTAGAATTTGATTCCTTCCAAATCAGTGTCTAGGAAGGGGATTAAGAGCCGAAAGCCCGAAGGTTGGTGGTTACTTAATTAAGGAACGTCTTTGACGGATAACCTCCCACCAATCTTGCCCTGACCTGGCTGATTAGCTTTTGGTCAAAGTCTACATTATACCTCCCGTGAAAAGTCTAACCAGTTAGGAGTCGTCTAGGTCTAAGGTTTACTCTAACTTAGGTTAGAATTTTTTTCCTTTTTATTTGTTTGCTTATTTGTTTGTGTTTCTTTGTTTGTGTTTTCCTGTGTGATATGGCTTATAACAATAATTTTTCCAATTTTAATAGTAATCCATATTACACACGAACCTCTTTTTCGTATATTACCAACCCGGCATATCATAACTTTAACCAACCTAGTGCGCCAGATTGGTCTTATTCGAATCAATATAATCCACGTCCCGAATCTTATAAACATAATTTCCAGAATAATTTCAACTCTTCACAGAGTCAGTGGGGATTCACCTCCCCCGAGTCCAATTATCAACCAACTTGTCCTCCTTATCCACCTTTTCTACAATATTTTCAAGATTCATACTCAGTTCCACTAGTCCAAACTAGAAAACATTCAATTTTGGAAATGAGTATGCGTGAGTTCAAACAACAATCACAAAATCTGATGGACTCACAATTTTACCACCAATTCCACAACAACACTTCATCTTTTCAAGATCACTCGCAACAAAATAATGAACCTGTCAACTATGAAAAGATGCTTGAAGTCATGACTTAGGCTCAAAATGCTCGTAATCATGATATAGATATGATGGTCCAAACTCTGCGTTCTCACCGTTTGGCCAGTTTTGATGTCGTTAACCATTCTGTTAGAGCTTTCTGTTAGAGCTGAAGAGTCATGTTGTTTTGGAAAACAAGGTTTCATTTCAGCACAATCATTTGAACTTGCCCAAACTCCAAATTTTGAAAATGATATTGACAGTTTGGCATGTTATTCCTTTCCTAAAATAGAACTTGAGAATGAATATGATCCTGAACATCAACTTAGTGATTCAATTCTACTTCCTGATTCAATAATGACTCCGGTGTCTTCACCTAATTTTAATCTTTTTCCCGAGTCAACATTGGATTCTGTGCCAATTCATCATGAAATTGAATCACCCATCTTTGATGATCATCATATTGAACTTGACCAATTTCACACTTTTGAAAGTCCTATTGACAAATTGACAAATTCTCATTTTTATGAAATTGAACTCAATGGGAAATATGATCTAGATTCTCAAATTTGTGATCCAGTTCAAATTCTCGAATCAATATTGACTCCCATTTTGTTACCCGACTTGAGTAATATTTTAGAGTCAGTTTTGATTCCCACACCTGTCATTCTTGAACTTGAATCACCAATATTAAGTCACATTCTATTGTGGGAAACTGAATGTGGACTTGAGTTTCAATTTCTTGATTTGGACCCACTTCCTAAGCCAATCTCGACTCCTGAACCTTTACATGACTTAAGTCACTTTCCTGAGTCGGTATTAGTTCCAGTACTTCCTGAGTCCAAGTCAATCATTCTCTCTTTTCACACTCCATTTTGGGACAAGGCGGTTGACAAAATTGACTCCGAAATTAATTATGAAATTTCATATGGGGTTAAATTTTTAATAAAAAATGTTCATATATACATCATTTTAGTGGGTTATATAAAAGAGATTTCTGGTGGATTCCTCCGAACTCCACGAAAATTCGATTGGGCCGCATTTCGTGGACCAATCAGACCACCGCCGGAACCACCACCTTAAGGTAGTATTTTCCTTCCCTTTCTTCTTTTTCATGCATCCATGCATTAATTCATACATTGAGGACAATCATGAGATAGGTGTGGGGGAGGGTCTAACATAACTTAGGTTTTTCTTTTTATTTTAAAAAAAATTTTCTTTACTTTTAAAAACTTTTTGAAAATAGAAACAATATTTTGACATATTTTTTGTAAGAAATTGAGTCAATTTTAAGGAATAGGAAAATCAAAATTAGGATTTCTTATACTTGGTCAAAATAAGATTATTTGTTTGATTTTTAGGGTTAGGAAGATAATTTGTCAAAGTAATTTAGTCTTGATTTTTACCTTAATGAAATATGCACACTTCATACACTTACACACTTAGGGTTTAAAAACAAAGATTCTTATGCCTTATAAAAAAATAAAAAGAAAAAAGAAAAAAATATATCTGTGAAAGATGAAGAAATCTAATTATTGATTAGCTAGGTACTTTAGCCTAAGCAAGCCTTACTATTTATGCGAAAGATAATTAGATAAGTTTGAGAAAAATATATATATAAAAATCTTTTAATTAAGCTGGGTATTTGTGCCTAATAAAGCATAAGTATTCACGCCTAAAAGGGGTTCATATAATAAAATCCTTAATTTTGTGGCCTTGTTTGCTCGAGTCCTTAAGTCCTTGGGGTGTTTTCTCACCTGGTACCCTAAGACCGTCTGGTTTGGGAGTCATCGATTAAAGGCTCGTTACATGGGCAGATTAGAAAGCCTAATAGAACTAAGGAATAATACCACAAAAATATATATATAAATAAATAAGGCATAAGAGTTAGAGTTAATGAACCCTTAGTCAAAATTTTTACGGTCACAAGGTGCATATGATTTAGGGTAAAGTAATAGACTAGATGAGAAGTACAATTTGACTCCTTACTTTGATTGATAATAAATTTTTGAATAGAGACTAAGTTTTGGAATGAAAAATTCAGCTTTCCTATAACTTATAGATTACTTAAAACATACAATTATATTTCAAATATTTTTCTCTTTTAAAATGCTTTTCGAAAATACTAACTCTTTGTTTCTCTTTCCTTATGGATTTTGTGGGTGAAATCCATTCAAAACCCTCACGAGACAAAACTCGTCCTCTAGGGGAAACCTAGAGGTTTAACGGCTTGTTGCACATGCTCAGTGCAATCGCGTGACCTGCGAAAGTGGTCTAATAATCTTTAGTATAGTTTAGTTGTTTTTGCTTGAGGACGAGCAAAAGATAGGTATGGGGGTGTGATCGGTTGCTAATATTGAACATTTATTATCATATTCTCATATCTATTATTAAATAAACTCTGCTTTTTCCTAATTATTATTTGATTTATTTGCAGGCCCGTTCCTAAAGGAGAGTAAAGAGAAATGAGCCCAAAAGCCCATCAAATTCTGAATTAAATCAGAATAAATTCAAAATTAGGGAATCAGGGCAGATCTTGGCAAATCAGAGAGGTTGAAAACTGGTTGAAACAAATTCCTACAAATCAATCGGTTGAAACCAAAAATCAAAGGCCGTTTTATCACAATTCCGGAGCTGAAACTGGAAATCCAGCTGTAGATAAAGCCAGAACACGAAACCAGGAGGCACCACCCCCCGACTGTGGCCATCTGGCCACAGCCAGGCCGCGAAAACGCGGCCAAACCCGCGTTTTCGCGGCCTTATCATCTCAGTTAGGGGAGCGTTTGCTCCCCCTATCTCCTCACGCCTCCCCCCTTTGGGTTTTTGCCTATAAAAGGCAGGGTTTTCACTATAAAGGGGGACGACCAAGCAGAGAGTAGAACTTAGGCTAATTTGTAATTTGTAACTTAGGTTTTTATTTTCTTTCATGTAATTTTTATTTTCTTTATGTAACTGAGAGGAGATGATACTTTCATGGAGAAATGAGAGCAAGCTTGTACTGCAGGTGACACCAGTGTAAGTGATCTCTTCTTCCATTATTATTTGAATTGAATCAAAGTTACTTTTTCTTCTTTACTCTTATTTTCGTTTACTCTCCTCAATGTGTTACAATCCAAGTGAATCTGTTAGTTTCGAGACTACTTCGCCATTTGCAAGTGCCCTTGATGGCCTATGGTGATGAACAACCATTCTCTTGATTGTATAGCTTGCCTTTTATTCTTAGTATAGATCGGGAATGGGGAAGATCCTACACGCCATGCTTGATCGCCTTCAAAGACAAGGAAAGTCGTAGCTACGAATCCAAGGTATATGAGCACAAAAAGGGTAAGTAACTTTTAGTTTCTTTCTTTTCTTTTAATTCTTTAGTTTAGAACACCACAATCTATCACTTCTTCTATCATTCCATTTCGATTTCTTTGTACATATCATTTCTAGTTTTTCCATCTTCTTAATCTACCATCTTCTTCTTAACTCACTTTAACCTAATTTTTCTCTTTTTCTTTACAAGAACTAAAAGAAGAATTTTAACCATACTTTGTAGCCTAAAAGAGAACTTACTAAAAAGCTTCTATCGCTAGTCCCTCCTTGTGGATCACGACCCGCATAGCCACTTGCTATTGCGGTAGAATTGAGCACCTTGCACTACTGTTTTAAAAGTTCTGAAATTCTGTATTTTTGTGTAGGAAAACCTCAATCACCGAGCAAGCCTTTAGTCGACGAGTAGGTCGACCACAAGCAGCCCAACACCACATTTTGAAATATTTTGAACATCCTTTTAACTCTATTTTAAATACCAACAAATCTCCATAAATTTCATATAAATAAGTTCATGCAAATATAATGTAGCACAAATATGTGTGAACAAAAATCAACACATATTTCAAACAAGTGAGCTATTTTTGAGGTAAAGAAATTTAAGCATAAAACAAAAATCGTATTTTTTCCAAAAACCAACATCTAAATGAAAATTCGATTTTTCTATAATTTTATATAAATACTAAAATAAGATATTGAAACACATTTGAAGTATAGTGTATATGAATAGAATCCAATATACATAGTAAATGATATAAACTTATTTTTGATAATAAAAATGAAAATATTTTTTGATAAAAATAAAACTTAAATATATGAACTAGAGACATAAAAATAAGTTATCCAGGCATATGAAGCATAAATACATATGGATGAAATCCAATATACATATAAACCATGCAAACTTATTTTTATGAAATCTATTCATGAAACCGAAAGATGTATTCTTGAAACTCAAAATCAAAACGGTTAAACCAAAAACTAAAACTATTTAACCTGAAAGATAATATAAATATTTTGTGTGTGTGTATGAGCTTGAGCAATCCACAACTAATCTATCATTTACATTTTATCTAAAAACAAAAATCTTAAACTTACAAACTTAGACTCAAATCTTCTTGAAAATCTTCTCTTAAAAATCTTCTTCTTCATCTCGACTTGATGCAAACTTGATCCATGAGCTAGACTCCTCTTTGAGTACTTGATGTGATCTTGAGGCGCGAGCTCTTAAATCAACATGTGATAGCTTCAAACTTGACTTCGAATCTTTTGTTAAAGCTAAACACCGACTAATATCTTGATTGAATATAAAAAACTTAATAAATACAAGATCATTAGTACTATAACTATATGAGTTAATCATTATCAAAACTAGAGTGATGGGCCTTTGAGTCAACAATCTTTCCCTTTTTGATGATGACAAAACTTATGGAGTTATATATGCATGGATTGAAGAAAAGCTTCCTAGAAGCATCCCTTAACTCATGCATAGCATGAAACATGTAGATATTCAATGAATCTTATAAACTAAACAAATATAAACATATATGCATAAACAAAAATATGGTATATATATATAAACTCTAAAATTTTCTCCCTCTTTTTGTCAATTCATCAATAAAGTGGTAAACAAAAAAAAAGGTAAATGTATATGCGATATAAATTCATGAAGAGGAGAGACTATAAAGTTAACTCCTCTTGCATATATGAATTACATGAAGAACAGATGACTAAGCTCTAATCCACATAAGTATAATATGCAATATATAAACGAAAATGTTAAGCTCTCCTTACACACGTGTACCACATAAAAAAAAAGAGGTTAAGCTCTTCTTTATGTACTACACTCATCATAAATCTATATATAGAGGAGATGTTATACTCCTCTTGCATATAAGCAATGCGTGTCAAAATAAATTTTGAAAACCAATTAAAACAAATTTTGATACCACTTATAATCAATAAAATAAATTTTTGATATCACATGAAATCAATTAAACAAATTTTGATACTACTTGAAAGTAAAACAAGATAGAAATTTCTTCTGAAAAACCGATAGAAAATGTACTAGTAGATAAATATAAATATTATCTTATAGATAAACATAAACATGAAATCATTTTAAGTCAAAGAACTTTTCTCCTTTTTTGAAATAATCATAAAACTAATGCATAAGCTTGTTGTAAACAAAAGCAAATATTTTGAAGTAAAATCAAAACTTAGCATGAAATTAATTTGTACTATAAAACATATATGGTCAATGTAAAACAAGCACAATCAATCATATATATGTATGTATGTCAATGAAAATTTCACTTAAAATTTAACGCATACATATATAGAAAAACTTGAATAAGTATACAAAAATAAAATAACATGAGAATTATGTGTATAACCCGTGTCATCCACCCTATCATGCACAAGTTTAAAAAGATATACAATGTGAGCATAAAAAGCATGGTCGCCCCACCAACCGCCCTTTTAGGTAGAAATTTTCAAAAATATGGTTTTGAAAATTATATAGTTTGATTGAAAATACTACCAAGTGAAGAATAAAAAACTAGTTTAAAATAGTTTTAAAAACTAGGTAAAGACCTTCAAACATCAAATCAAATCATATATCTCATGAAACATGCTAATTATAAAAAAATTGTTACTCAAAATCTATATAGCACATAAATGCTCATGAAAATAAAGTCATGAGTAAAAAAAGTTAGTGCACAAGAATCATGTGAATAACATATTCATGAAAATAAATCAATAAAGCTCAAAACAAAAACTCAAATGAAATTTTTTTTGCTAAAACATGATATATCATATAAATATGTAAGAATCATCAAAACTAGGACATACAATGCACAATCAAACAAAAAAAGAGTACACATATGAAATAAAACACGTATAGTATGAAGATCAAGTATAACACACAAATTGTACATGTATAACATAAGTTTTAACAAAATGTGTATATGACTATATGATATAAACATATAAATCAATATATGCTTTAAAATAAAGCATACAGAAACATGAATCTATCTAAAGAAATAGGCATGTAAAACCATTCGAAAACATGCAGAAAGTTTTTCGAAAATACATGTATAGATTTTAACCAATCAACTCAATATTAAGCACAAAATAATATATGATTGAGTCTATATTACTACACTAGCATATAAGCATTTAGGATGAAATTGTTACCAATACTGATGTAGCCAATCCATTTCTCCAAAATAAGGTGGTCCTCCCACCAAAACTCCATGATAGCGATGCAGCCATGATGTGTCCGTCAAGCTCCGATTGCATCTGCTACCAAGGCACCAATTCTCTCACGTTTCATGAGAGCCCACACCTACATTAAAAATAAATGGTGGAGATTTTGGTACTCATATCTTTTTGAGTCCGCGGGGTTAGTAACATTTGGAACCCAAATATTTTTATTTACAAAATTGGAGGAATTTAATCTATCAAAGTAAAATTTTGCAAGATGGCCTTTGCGGTCGCAATGTGTACGTGTGTACACTCTAGCATACATGGTGGTATGCGTATGAGTATGGTGTGCATGTGGTGTATGCCGTGGAGGGTGTGCATGAAAATGTGGAGCATGTTTGTTGTGAAATATGAATTCCAATTTAGAATGATTAATAGCACATTGACTCAAAGTGGAGCCCAAACAATCAATATTCTACTTCAAAATATAAATATCATTATTAATATTGGAAGAAGAAACATGAGCATGAGAAACATGACAAGCATGAGAACCAAAATCATTTTTAAGACTATAAAAAGAAATAGACAAATTCTCTTTTTCTTTTAAAATAAAATCCTTTTCATTTGAAATAGAATCAATTTCGTTTTAAATGAATTGTTCCCTTCAAAAATAATATTCAATTTTGAAGATATGAAAACATTCTCCTTTTTTAAGAAATCTTTGTCATTCAACAAAAAATCTTTTTCTTTCTTTAAACTTTCATTCTCAACCTTCAATAAATCATAATTTTTAAGAAGTTTTTGACAAAATAATGCAAGCTCATCATATGGCATCTCTTCATCTTCATTAAGCTCAGAATCGGAATTTACCTCAAGGGGATCATCCCCTTTAACCATATAGCACATGTTAGAAGTATTACTTTCTTGATCCGAATCACTCTCCTTGTCATGTGGCATTTGTTCACAAAGTTTGATAAGAGTGCTCCAAACTACAAAAACCAAATTAATGTTAGAAATCCTAAATAAATAATCATCATTTAGGATTAGTTTCAAAGCATGAATGGTTTTTGTATTAGCCTCATGATATTTTCCATTTACAATATTTGATTCTTTAGTTATGGCAAGATAGACACGAATGCCAAGGGCTTTGAGATACAAAGACATCTTAACTTTTCAATTTTCAAAGTTAAGAATATCAAACATAGGAGGTGCAATAAAATCCATGTGTGTGTATAAACGAATAATGTAATTAGTAAAAATAAGAATCTTTAACTCTACGTTGTTAGACCCAAATCAAGAGTACTAAGCTCTGATACCACTTGTAGATCACCCAGAGGGGGTGAATAGGTGACGTGCTACCAAACAATATGGAATTAAAAACTTATTATGCAAACTAAAGTTATCACATAATCTATAACCAAAGATTGAAGCTCAATTTCTGGTGAAGGGCTCTAAATTTCTTCTCAACATTACTCTAGACTAAGAGTTGAGGTGCTACTATAGCTCTCTTGGTTCAATACTTGTGTGAGCACAAACACAATATCTAGCATATAAAGATATAAACAATAAGAGCAAGTAAGATATAAACATAAGTGAGTTGAGAAAGAGAGAGATATAAGTAATCGCAAATACCTAAAAATTATTTCGAGATTCGAGCCACTTATTCTATGTCCCCCCTTCACCGCAACGAAGGATTTCTGATTGATACACAATATTGCATATTTTACCACATAATTCCCATACATTTAGTTAATATATATATGATTTTTACTCATCTTCTCTATATATTTGCAGGTTCACACTCTAATGGAGAGAAAGCCAAATAATTACTTTAATTAGCAATAATTAAAGGGATTAAATTCAAGATTAAGATAAGCCTAAGATTTGAATTCAAGATCCAGAGAGATCCGCGCAACAACTCAAGATTCTAGAAGGCCACGTGGATAACAACCTCGCAACCAACTCACAACAGAAAGTTGTTGCCAAACGGTTGAGATATTGCCGCAAAATCCGGGATTTTGCCGCCATTTTGCCGCAAATCTAGGGCCGTTGAGATCCAGATTTTGGCCACCTGTTCGTCTTCTGGAGAGTTCTCTCAGGGCCTATAAATATCTGCACCTGACCTGCGAGCAAAGACTGAATGGAGAAGAGAGGAAAATTAGTATGTTGTTGTAATTTTTAGTAGGATTTTTCTCTAGGTTTTAGTTCTTTAGATCCCTCTTCTTCTTCCCTAGATGCTTTGTAAAAGAGAGAGATTGTGAGAGAGAGAGCTTGTGTAATCAAGGTGTGACAACTTGAAGCAACAAGGATTCATCCATTCTCCTTCCTCTACTTGAGCTTGGTTCTAGTTTACTTGCTTTCTTTAATTGCTTTCTTTACTTGATTGCTTTAATTCCTTGCAATTTTATTCATGCTTTGTTTTACTTTTCTCATGGCTTGTAGCTAATTCTTTCTCCATGTACTAGCTAACCACTAGCCTTGCCATCTTCACTAACTCATGGGTGATTGCTTTATTTCATCTTGCAAGTTGGATGGTCTTCTCTTCTCCGATGGGTTAAACCACCCTTCATGCAATGGGAAAGTAATTAGATCAACACGCAAGACGAAACCTACGCCGATGGAGTGACAACATTAGGCACGCCTTCACTATCACGGAGTTTAGTAAGTATTGGTAAGGTAGTAAGGTAAGCTAGTCATGGTTTGATTCTTCAAGTTTTCATTCTCTTTAGTTGTTAGTCCAAATCCCAATCTTCTTTGATTTCTTTCCACTCTTCCATCATGAACATATCCATCCATTCTTTCACTTCTTTTCCATGATTGTTTTATTCTTTTAAGAACATAGAAGACACTTCGTTTACATTTCTTCACTATGATTCGTAACGCTTCCATCGCTAGCTCTCCCTGAGAATCGACTCGGTATAGCCTTATGCTATAGCGGAGATAAGAAAGGGATACATCGACTACATTTTAATACACCTTTCTCGTTCAATCAAAATGGCGCCGTTGCCGGGGAGAGCAACGGATTTTCTTTAAAGTGAAGAACTAAACGAATCTTCTTCTCTGTTGCAGGTTACAGGTTGAAGAACAGAAAAATTTTCATTGCAGTAACATATAAGTGGACCTGGGCCTCTGCTCTCGAAAGCAGAGACCAGGATCCCTCCAAATTGCCGCAATTTCTGGGTTTTTGCCGCAGAATTGCGGCAAAGAGGAGATCACTACTTACAAATTTTCTGCAGGGGCTCTGGCTCTGCAAAATACAGCTGCTGCTATACTTGAATTCCTGTATTTTTCACCATATACCTGCTAATTTAATCAACAGTAAAAAATTGGTTGAAATTGTTAAAAATTGTTTAGACATTTGCATTTTTAGGCACGTGTCTTTCAATTCTTTACTTTTATTGTTGAAGAGTGCTGGAGGCAAGGTACGTTTTGCATTGCATGTAGACTAGGAATCATCTCTTGCTTAATTTTCATGCTTTGAGTGAATTCTAGTTATATTTCTTGTACACTTGCACAATTCAATTTTAAGGGCATAACCCATAAATAAGATAAGGTGGGGGATTTCATTACCCTTTCCTTAGCCCGCAAATCATTTTCCCAAGCACTCACTAACCCAAGCCTAATTTAAATAAAAAATAGACGTTGGCCCTAGGGACATCTCGGACTCATCTAGGAGATTATCCTAAGGGGGAAAAGTGTTGGAAATAGACTCTTGCAAAATCAGTGTCTAGGAAAGGGATTGAGGGCCGAAAGCCCGAAGGTTGCTGGTTAGTTAATTAAGGAACGTCTCTGACGGAAAACCTCCCACCAACCTTGCCCTTCCCTGGCTGATTAACTTGTGGTCTACGTCTACACTAAACCTCCCGTGGATGATCTAATCAGTTAGGAGTCGTCTAGGTCTAGGTCAACCATTCTTTTGGCTTGGTTTTTTGATTTTTTTTTCTTTTCTTTTTGTTTGTTGTTTGATTTTCTTTTTGTTTGTGATTTTTTTTGTGTGATATGGCATTCAACAATTCTTTCTATCCTAATAATAATCCATATTTCACACCGACTCCATATTCGGATAATTCCAACCCGGCGTTTTACAATACGCACCAACCACATACACCGGGTTGGCCTTATCCGAATCAATATGACCCATACCCCCCATCTAATAATTATAATTTCCATAATAATTTCAACTCTTCACCGAGTAATTGGGGATTCACGTACCCCGAGTCAAATTCTCAATTTCCTTGTCCACCATATTCACCTTGTCCACAGTATTCATGTCCTGATTCTGCTTCATATACTCCTTTTTCTGAACCACCAATTGAAGAAAAATCTGAGTTATTAAGGAGTATAGAAGCCAATTTACAGAGGGTCGAGCAACAACTTCAAGAAACATTTGCCCCTCCAATTCCACCATATTTTCAGGAGTCTTACTCAGTTCCACCTTTTCCTAATGAACAACCATTTGCCATGGAAACGAGTAAAGATTTCTTGTGTGAGTCCACTCTTCCACACATTTTTGACTCACAATTTCACCATCACTCCCAAGACAACACTTCATCTTTTCATCAAAATAATGAAATCATCAATTATGGAAAGATGCTTGAAGACATGACTCATGCTCAAAATTCTAGGAATCGTGACATAGATTTGATGATCCAAACTCTTCATTCTCATCCTATTTCTAATGTCACTAGCCACTCTGATAAAACCAAAGAGTCATGTAGTCTTGGAAATCCAGATTCAATTTCAGCACAACCACTTGAACTTGTCCAAAATTCAAATCCCATTGACATTTTGGCAAGTTTTTCTTTTCCTGAAATTGAACTTGAGTGTGAATATGATCCTGAACTTCCACTTGATGATTCAATTTTCCTTCCTGATTCAATTATGACTCCGGTGTCTTCACATGATTTCACTTCATTTCCTGAGTCAGTATTGGATCAGTGTCAGTCCATTTTGAAATTGAATCACCAATCTTTGATGATCTTAGTGAACTTGACCAATTCCATACTTTTGAAAGTCCCATTGATAAATTGGCAAGTTCACATTTTTGTGGAATTGAATTACATGAGGAATGTGATCTTGAACCCCAACTTAGTGATTCAATTCTTTTTCCTGATTCAATAATGACTCCGGTATCTTTACCTGACTTTAATTTTTCCCGGAGTCTACTTTGGATCCTGTCCCAATTCATAATGAAGTTGAATCACCCATCTTTGAGGATCACATTGAACTTGACCAATTATACACTTTTGATGATCCTATTGACAAATTGGCAAGTTCTCCATTTATTGAACTCAATGAGAAATGTGACCTTGATTTTCTCAATCTCTTTACTTCTGAAACTGATTGTACAATTCTGATGGAAAACATTGACCTTAGTTTTGAAGAATTGTATGGCGATGAGCTTGAATTCCTTAATATTGGAAGTAAAGAGATATCACCTTTAGAAAGTCACATTCCATCATTGGACAATGATTGTGGACTAGAGCTTCATTTTCTTGACTTGAACCCAATTCCCGAACTCATTCCGACTCCTGCACCATCACTTGACTTAAGTCACAATCCTGAGTCAGTATCCCTTCCTGAGTCCAAGTCAACTGTTCTGTCATTTCATAATCCATTCTGGGACAAGGAGCTTGACAAATTTGACTCAGAAATTTATTATGAAAAATGGAAATTAGATGGGGTCATGTACTTAATAAAAATCTTCCATGGATTTATCTTTTTAGTGGGTCATATTTATGAAATTTCTGGTGGGTTCCTGAAAACCCAACGTAAAGTTGATTGGGCCATGTTCCGTGGACCAATCAGACCACCACCGGAACCACCACCTTCAGGTAATTTTTGTTCCTTCCCTTTCCATTTTGTTTCATGCATACATATATCACGATGCATTGAGGACAATGCATGAGATAAGTGTGGGGGAGGGTTTACTAACTTAGAGTTTTTAGAATTTCTTTCTTTTACACTTCTTTTAGAGTTTTTAGATTTTCTTTCTTTTACACTTCTTTTAATAAATAAAAATAAAAAAAATAAAAAAAATAAAAACTTTTTGAAATAAGAGACAAAGTTTTGATCTATTTTTAAGAAAATTAAGATGTATCTTAGGAATTAAGAAAGCCTTAATTATGACATCTTAAACATAGTTGAAATAATAGATCTTGTTTGAAATTATAGGATAAGTAAGTAAAATTGGTGAGATATTTTTATCTTGAATTTTTTGCCTTAGATAAATATGCACTTTACACTTACACATTTCTTGGGATGGAGACAAAGACCAAAATGCCATAAAAATAAAAGAAAAAAAAATTATAAATAAAACATCACTTATTAAGTTGGATAACTATGCCTCAAGAAGCATGATTATTCACGCCTAACGGTGGTAAAAACCTATTAGGCTGGATAAATGTGCCTCAAGAAGCATGATTATTCACGCCTAACGGTGATCAAATAAATAATCCCCTTTAGTTTTGTGGCCTTTTTACTCGAGACCTTAAACCCGAGGGATGTTTTCTCATCTGGTGCCCTAAGACCGTCTGGTTTGGGAGTCATCGGTTAAAGGCTCGTAACAAGGGTGAACTAGAAATATTTTACCACATAATTCCCATACATTTAGTTAATAAATATATGATTTTTACTCATCTTCTCTATATATTTGCAGGTTCACACTCTAATGGAGAGAAAGCCAAATAATTACTTTAATTAGCAATAATTAAAGGGATTAAATTCAAGATTAAGATAAGCCTAAGATTTGAATTCAAGATCCAGAGAGATCCGCGCAACAACTCAAGATTCTAGAAGGCCACGTGGATAACAACCTCGCAACCAACTCACAACAGAAAGTTGTTGCCAAACGGTTGAGATATTGCCGCAAAATCTGGGATTTTGCCGCCATTTTGCCGCAAATCTAGGGCCGTTGAGATCCAGATTTTGGCCACCTGTTCGTCTTCTGGAGAGTTCTCTCAGGGCCTATAAATATCTGCACCTGACCTGCGAGCAAAGACTGAATGGAGAAGAGAGGAAAATTAGTATGTTGTTGTAATTTTTAGTAGGATTTTTCTCTAGGTTTTAGTTCTTTAGATCCCTCTTCTTCTTCCCTAGATGCTTGGTAAAAGAGAGAGATTGTGAGAGAGAGAGCTTGTGTAATCAAGGTGTGACAACTTGAAGCAACAAGGATTCATTCATTCTCCTTCCTCTACTTGAGCTTGGTTCTAATTTACTTGCTTTCTTTAATTGCTTTCTTTACTTGCTTGCTTTAATTCCTTGCAATTTTATTCATGCTTTGTTTACTTTTCTCATGGCTTGTAGCTAATTCTTTCTCCATGTACTAGCTAACCACTAGCCTTGCCATCTTCACTAACTCATGGGTGATTGCTTTATTTCATCTTGCAAGTTGGATGGTCTTCTCTTCTCCGATGGGTTAAACCACCCTTCATGCAATGGGAAAGTAATTAGATCAACACGCAAGACGAAACCTACGCCGATGGAGTGACAACATTAGGCACGCCTTCACTATCATGGAGTTTAGTAAGTATTGGTAAGGTAGTAAGGTAAGCTAGTCATGGTTTGATTCTTCAAGTTTTCATTCTCTTTAGTTGTTAGTCCAAATCTCAATCTTCTTTGATTTCTTTCCACTCTTCCATCATGAACATATCCATCCATTCTTTCACTTCTTTTTCCATGATTGTTTTATTCTTTTAAGAACATAGAAGACACTTCGTTTACATTTCTTCACTACGATTCGTAACGCTTCCATCGCTAGCTCTCCCTGAGAATCGACTCGGTATAGCCTTATGCTATAGCGGAGATAAGAAAGGGATACATCGACTACATTTTAATACACCTTTCTCGTTCAATCAATTTCCACTATAAAGGATCTCACAATATCACTCAGTACCGCAATACCTACAATGAGCTCCTTTAAGAGCTCTTGAACCCACAAGTCCCTCACTTATTCCCGCAAGAACAACACACGCGAACCCACAAGCTCGCCGAGGCGCAACCTCTACAACTCTTTAAAATACAAAGGTGGAACACTTGGTGATCACTTCTCTTGATCACCAACAAACACTCACAAAAAAGGATCCTATTAGGATTGGATATAGTAATGAAAAACTCAAGCTTGTGTTAGAATACTAGATAGATTTGGAAGTAGAAAACTCAAGAAATCCTTTTTAAAACTCAAGAGAATTACTCTTGAAAAACTCTCTTTTGATATGGAAATGAAGCTCTAAAACTTGTTAGAAAAACTATGTGAAAGATAAAAAAATAGGCTCTAAAAACTTCTCCAAAACTTAAAATTGGCCAAAAGACCCTTAAATAGAGGTTCAGAAAACTAACCCTATGGCTCAGAAAACTAGCCAGATTGGCCTGTCGGTCGACCGCCTTGTCGACCGGCCAACAGTCAAATTTTTTACCGTTGGGGTTACCGGTCAACCACCCGATCGACCTCACCCAAAAACCAGAAAGTCACGACTCTCTGTCGACCGCCCGGTCGACCGAGCCAAACCCGAAAGTAGGGTTGAGCCAGTCGGTCGATTGATCAATTGATCACTACTTGGACTCGTGTACATGTGCATGTCGGTCGATCGGTCGGTCGACTGTAATCAGCTCAAAACCACATTTTCAAATATTTTGAACATCCTTTTAAATCTATTTTAAATACCAATAAAATCTCCATAAATTCAAAAAAAATAAGTTCATACAAATACAATGCAGAACAAATATGTGTGATCAAAAATCAACATATATTTCAAAAAGTGAACTATTTTTTAGGTAAAAAAATTTAAGCATAAAACAAAAATCGTATATTTTTCCAATAACCAACTTCTAAATGAAAATCTAATTTTTCTATAAACTTATATAAATACAAAAATAAGAAATTGAAACATATTTGAAGCATAGTGTATATAGATAGAATCCAATACACATAGTAAATGATATATACTTATTTTTGACAATAAAAATCAAAATAAGTTTTAATAAAAACAAAACTTAAATACATGAACTAGATAAATCAAAATAAGTTATCAAAGCATATGAAGTATAAATGCATATGGATGATATCCAATATACATATAAACCATATAAACCTGTCTTGATAAAATCTATTTATGAAACCGAAAGATGTATTCTTGAAACTCAAAACCAAAATGGTTAAACTCAAAACTAAAACTATTTAACATGAAAGATAATATAAATATTTTGTGTGTGTGTGTATGAGCTTGAGCAATCCACAACTAATCTATTCTTTATATTTTAACCTAAAACAAAAAACTAAACTTACAAACTTAAACTCAAATCTTCTTGAAAATCTTTTTCTTCATCTCGACTTGATCCATGAGCTAGACTCTTCTTTAAGTACTTGATGCGATCTTGAGGTGCGACTCTGAATCAATATGTGATAGCTTCAAAACTTGACTTTGAATCTTTTTTGAAGCTAAAAATCGACTAAGATCTTGATTGAATATCTAAAACTTAATAAACACAAGATCATTAGTATTATAACTATATAAGTTAATTATCATCAAAACAAGAGTAATCGGCCTTTGGGCCAATATTTTAAACCAACACAAAATATTTAAAAATGAGTTTGGTTTCAAAAAATTATCTTCAAAGAGTGTTTTAGGCAAGGTCGGCTGACCGGCCGATTGGCCGGACCTCAGGCTGACTTTGGGTGACTATTTGTGAATGTTGTGCACGTTTGTCAGGCGACGATTGGTCGACCGACAAACTTAGTGCTCGACCGGACGGTCGACCGACTGTCACACCCAAATCTCGGTTTGGCTTAGCTGACCGAGAGGTCACTGAAGCCTTGCGTCTAGTTCAAAATTTTGAACTGCCAGTCGACGACCGGTCGATCGTTCTGTTGATTTGCTCAAATACCCTTTTAGTTATTTAGCTATAAATTTTATTCTGATATTCAATCAATATGATTTAAGTTGCATTACAAAGATAACTTTCTGAGCTACATTTCTTATTAGTTCAATGGTTTAAAGTGTCAAATATTGATTTGAAATCAATTCATGTTCTGAAAACAGTTTATAGTTTTTTTAGTTTGACACATTTTAATATTTTGCTCATATCGTTTAATTCTGATATTCGATTGATTTGATTTAAGTTGTATTAGAAAGAAGATATAAAGAACTACAAATTTTTCCTTATACTTATTTTCAAAATCGAACGTCTTCGACCTCAAAACAATGCTCTAATTTGACCTATTGTACAGACTGGTCTCTGGTTGGACGACCGGGCGGTCGACCGTCAGGCTCCAATGGTCTTAAATATGATTGTTGGTTGGTTGACCGGGCAGTCGACCGAAAGGCCACATCTGGCACTTTTTGAACCCTAAATGCTAGTTTTTCTTGACCTATAAATATGGGGTTTATGGGTGAGTTTTAAAAAAAGATTTTTTATAGCTATTTTTCCTACATTTAACTGAGTTCTCAAACAAGTTTTTGGGTCTCAAAATCTACATATTCTCATTTGTTTTAAAGTTTTTTAGAAAATCAAAGAAAACATGTTTCTGAGATTCAAGTTTCAATTTTTCAATTTCTACATCAGTCAAGAAGTTTTCCCAAGTATTTTTTTGTGCTTCTTTTCAACAAGTTTGAGCTATTCATTGCAAAATATATCCTCTAGGATCTTGTATTATGAGAGGTATTATTTGTCATT
The DNA here is from genome assembly GCA_038442645.1 of Agave tequilana. Lineage (NCBI taxonomy): Eukaryota > Viridiplantae > Streptophyta > Magnoliopsida > Asparagales > Asparagaceae > Agave > Agave tequilana. The sequence goes on along the minus strand of JAVJIF010029864.1, from coordinate 347,479 downwards.
TTTGTGGTCACCAAGTGTTGTAAAATCTTTTTCATTTCTTTGTGCTTTGGCTTTGTGTCTTTCTTCTTGTGCATAGGTGACTTGCTTTGTGCATTAGCTTTGTGCCTTGGCTTTGTGCTCACCTCTTGTAAGGGTTTGTATTCTTTGTGGAGTCCTAAGTGGAGATAGTGAAAATCATTCACGCAGTGAAGGTGGGGACATAGAGCTTGGTGCTCGATCCTCGAAACATATCTTGTATTTGTGTTTGGTTATCTTTCTAAACTCTACTCTCTTATATCTTACATTAATATTATTGTTCATCTATATATGCTTGATATTGTTCTTGTATTCATACTTGTAATTATCAAAGAGAGCTATTAAAGCACCTCAACTCTTATAAAGAAGAATATTGAGAAGAAGTTCTAGAGTCCTTCACCGGGAATTCGGCTTGACTCTTTGGATATCTATTGTGGTAGTGTAAAAGTTTTTAATTTCGCATTATAGATTATTAGATTCGTAATACACCTATTCACTTCCCCTCTATGTGTACTTTCAAACGACATATTTTGATGACTTGTATATTTGATCTTTATCAAAAGTTTATTTTATAAGAAAAAATTCTCAAAAAAATGTTTTAATTGTTTGATATATGTATTAGAATTTGCACATTTGTGCTTCAATAGAGTTTGAGAAACTTATTTTTATATTTTATACAAGTTTTTCGTTTAACTTATTCAAGTTTAATGTTTAGTTTTTAGAAAAATATTTGAAATATAGTTTATGTATTCAAATTGTATTGGATACTCAAAAATAAGTTCGCAAGTTTGTAATATGTATTGATTATTGATCATACATATTTGTACTCTTCATATTTTCATGAACTTATTTTTATGGATTTTATAAGATTTTATTTGAATTTTAAGGGTTTATTTTTTAATATTTAATAAATTTACATTTAAAAATATGTTTGAAATTTTTCACATATAATATTGATTATTTTTAGGATTTTTATAGGTTTTTATTTATATTTTTAAAGGGTTTAAAAAAACAAAATTAAAATTTAAAAAAAAAAGAAAAGACTAGGTTATTGGACTCGATCGACTGTCTTCAATAGCCGATCGATCAGCCAGAGAGCAATGCTCTCTAGCAAGCCCACCGGTCGATCACTCGGTCAACCGGGCGCTAGAGAGCACTGCTCTCAGGCGGGCCCAACTAGCCCAATGGTCAAGTGTCTTTATTTTTTTTTCATTGTTATGTGCAGGAGCCCAACGGCTACTGTTGGGCGCAAATTTGTGAATATTTTTTGTTTTATTACTTATTGAGAGGTTATAGTAGGGCTTAAATTTTGGGATTTCAGCCAAGATTTTTGAAGTGAAAATTTTTCCCATCTCTTAGATAGTTTTTAAGAAGTTTTTGAGAGCCAATATTTTCCATTCTTCAAGAAAATTTTTTCAAGAAAATTTCTACAAGTTTTAGAGCCTTATTTTTCCATCTGTAGAAAAGTTTTCAATGTATTTTCTTTAGGCACAAAATCCAAATCTTCTCTAGTTTTCTCACACAAACTTGAACAATTCATCTCTACATCTATCCTATAGGGTTCCTTATCTGTGAGAGAATTTGTTTTATGGTTAAGAGTGTTGATCACAAATTTTCCTTTCTTATGTTAAGAAGTGGTTTGAGGTTGCGGCCTCAAAGTGATCTTTTAGGTTCGTAGTGAAGTGGTTCTTGTGTGGAATGATAGGGACTTGTGGGTCCGATAGTTTTTGAGGGAGCTTGTACCGAAGTGATCTTGCGGAATCAGATTATAGTAGAAATTCTTCATTGTAGTGAAGACAGGGACATAAGGCAAGCTACTCGAACCTCGAAACAAATCTTCAGTATTTGCGATTACTTTTCTCTCTTTCTCAACTCTTTACTTGTTTATGTGCTTAATATACTTGCCCATCATCACATATAGCATATTGTTTATCCGATTGTTATTATTGCAAATTATTATACATTAGTTGTTATTGATTGTTTAATTAGTGTGCTTATTTGTAATTAACTTTTAAATTTTCACATTTGAGTAGCACATCACCTATTCACCCCCTCTAGGTGATTTCAATTAGTATCGAGCATGTGCTCCTGATTTGGGTTTAGTAATGTAGAGTTAAAGATTCTTATTTGCTAATCACATTCTTGTTTATACACACTCATGGATTTTCTTGCTCTACCTATGTTTGATATTCTTAACTTTAAAACTTAAAAGATTAAGATGAGTGTATATCTTAAATCCGTCAGAATAAATGTTTAACTTTTCTTAACTAAAGAATTAAATCTTGAGAAATGACAAATAATTTTAGGAAAATGCAAAAGCTACTCATGCTTTAAAACTAGCCTTAAATTATAATTATCTATCTAGGTTTACTAATTTTGATTAGTTTCTGTAGTTTGGAATATGTTGATTTCTCTTGGCGAACTTCAAATGACAAAAAGAGAGACTCGAAAGAAGAAAATGATATTTTTTACATGTGTTTTATGGTCTAAGGAGATGATCCCCTTAAGATAAACTTGAAATCCGATTTTGATGAAAATGAAAATATTTCGTATGATGAGCTTGCCATGTTTTGTAAAGCACTAGTTGAAAAATATGAATTGATGAAAAGTAAAAGAAGAAAGAAAATAATTTTTTTCTTCGAAATTTGACATTGTTTTAAAAGAGAAAGAAGTGATTTCAAATAAAAATAATTCTTTGAAAAAACAAGTTAATTTAATTTCATAAGAAAATAAATATTAAAAAATAAAAATGAGACCTTAAAAAATGAAATTGATTTGATTTCAAAGGAAAAAAACTTTGAAAAATCAGCTTATTTTTTTTGAAAAGGAAAATGCTTTGAAGGAAAAGGAAAGATTTTCATTTCTTTTAACAAAATGAAAAAGAATTTTGTTTCTCATGCCAATATTGCTTCTTCTACTATTGATAAAAATGAGATTTGAATTTTTAAGAATAGAATTGATTGTTTGATATCTACTTTGAGCAAATTTGCCTTTGACAATAAAAAATTGGAATCATTATTTCACAAGAAACAAGTTTCATACCATCATGCACATACCTCACGACATACACATTCACATCCTACACACCATGCCAACATATATGCTAGAGTGTACACTTGTCCACATTGTGCTCATAAAGACCATTTGGCTAAATTTTGCTTTGATAGACTAAATATTTTGAATGTCAATATTTGAGTTCGTAGTAATACTAACCCCAAAGCACCCAAAAAGATTTGGGTACCAAAATCCACAAAAATTATATTTGATGTAGGTGTGTGCTCTCTCAAAACGTGAGAGAGTTTGGTGCCTTGATGGTGGATGCAATCGGAGTTTGATGGACTAATCAATAAATGCATCACTACAAAGGAGACAAGTTGAGAAGACCACCTTTGGAGCAAATGCAGTTAGCTATATCAATATCAGTATTTATCTTTGTTCTCCTTCTTTATTTTATACATGCTTTACTTGATCTTTTGTGAGTATGCTTAATTGTTTTTCTTCATATATTTGTAGATCTTGTGAAACTATGTGATATACATGTAGTATCCTTAAGTCACTTGATTTTGATGTCATATACTCCATATATCCTTGTGTGTACTCAATTAATACTTGGATATATATATATATATATATATATATATATATATATATATATATAATATATATATATATATATATCTGTGTGTGTGTGTGTGCGCGCTCTAGTTTTGATGATATTTACATATATTTAGAAAATTATCTTATATTTTCACTGTGCTTCTTGCAAGTTTTATTCGTGGATATATTTAATAATTGGGCTTATTATTTCCACTTATATTATTTGTAAATATTTGTTTGATTTTCAATTGAGTGAAAATGAATTTTATCGATTTGTGTTCTCACATTGTTCCAAATCAAGTTTCAATTTGATAAAGTTTAAAAAAAGATGTTATATGAGATTTGATGACTTCATTTTCTTGGATATGACTTTTACATAATTTTGTATACTTATTATTTTGTTTACTCATGAGTTTACTATTCTTAAGCAAATTTGTGCTATTTAGATATTGAGTGACAATTCTTATGTAATAAGCATTCTTCATGATGTGTGTGTGTGTGTGTGTGTGTGTGTGTGTGTGTGTGTGATTTTTTTGGAGAAAATAGAATCAGCTTTATCAGTATTGGTAACTATCTCTATCCTCCACATTTAAGTTCATATATGCTTCAAATTAATTGTTTATAAGCATATTGTGTATGTTTAGAATATATATATGAATTGTTTATAAGTATAAAATCAAGAAAGCAATTAAGCGTCCTAATTCTTAATCAAGAAGAATATTGAAAAGTTCAGAATCCTTCACGGGATATACGGCTTCATTTTTTGTTTAGCTTAGTATTTATTGATTATTTATAAGCATATTTTGTTGATATAATATCTTGATTTTAATGACAAAATCTTGTTTTATTTGATGAACATGAAATTTTTGTGAAAACTTTATGATATACATATAAGATCTTTGAGATATACTTGATTTTGGTATATACATTCTATTTTATTTGTATACTCAATTCTTATTTGGTTATAATTTTATGTCCTGATTTTGATAATTCTTACATGTTACATGATATATCATATTTGTGAAAAAAATTCTTGACTTGTGTTTTAATGATTTTACATTCATGACATGTGACAAAGTATGAAAAATGATTCTATTTTATATAAAATTATTTTACCTTCATGAAAATATTATTTACATGATTCTTGTTCACTCAACTTTTGTTTACTCATGAGTTTGCAAATAAATTTTGATTATTACACTCATTCATGGGGATATTTGCACCATCTAGAAATTGAGTGACAATTCTTGTATAACATACACTTTGATTGATATATGTGTGATTTGTTTCATATTAGTTTAGTTTGGACTAGTTTCAATTTTTTTTTAAATAGTATATTTAATTTCACTTGATAGTATTTTCAAACTATTTTCAACTATTTTTATATAGTCACTTTTGAAAATATCTACCCTTTGTGAGTGGTTGGTGATTAATACACAAAAGTGCATATTTTACATCATAATTCCCATGCATATTACAAATAAATATATGATTTTTAATCCTCTTCTCTATATATTTGCAGGTACACACTCTAATGGAGAGATATCCAAATAATCACTTAATTAACACTAATTAAGTGATTAATCCAAGCTTAAAGGATAAAGCCAAATTCAAATCCAGATCCAGAGAGATCCGCGCAACAAACGAAGATTCCAGAAGGTCCACGTGTCCAAACAAACTCGTAACAGCCAGCAACAGAAAGCTGTTGCTGAACGGCTTCAGTTAGGCCGCGGGAACGCAAGTGGGCGCGGCAGTTACAGGGAGATTTTGTCTCGGATTTTGCGCCAACTGAACTGATCTCGAAGCTTCACCTGTGGGCTATAAATATCTGACCTCTGACCTGCGAGCAAGAACTGATCAGAGAAGAGAGAGAGATTAGTGAATAGCTTGTAATTTTGCTAGGTTTTGTTTAGGATTTTTTAGCTCTCTATGATCTTCTCCTCCCTAGATTTCATTGCAAGAGAGAGTTGTAAGAGAGAGAGAGCTTGTATCATCAAGAAGTGACACTTGGAGCTATACAAGGATTGATCCATTCTCTACTTCTCTACTTGAGCTTGATTCTAGTTTACTTGCTTTATTACTTGCTTTGTTTACTTCTTGCAATTTACTTCAAGCTTTGTTTTAGTTCTTTAATGGCTTTTAGCTAATTTCTTCTCCATGTACTAGTTTACCACTAGCTTAGCTTTCTTCACTAACTCATGGGTGATTGCTTAATTTCATCTAGCAAGTTGTATGATCTTCTCTTCTCCGATGGTTAAACCACCATCTTGCAAGTGAGAAAGTAATTAGGTCAACACGCGAGACGAATCCTACGCTAATGGAGTGACAACATTAGGCAAGCATTCGCTATCAAGGAGTCTAGTAAGTCTTGGCAAGCTAGCAAGGTAAGCTAGTCATGGATTGCTTTCTTTAAGTTTTCTTTCCTTTTCTTGTGAACACCACATCCACTTCTTGATTTCTTTTCCACTTCCACCATGAACATATCCATACATCCTTTTAGTTTCTTTTGCATTTGATTCACTAAGTTTATAAGCAAGAGAAGAATACTCGTTTGTTCACTTCACTACCACACGTAAAGCTTCCATCGCGAGCTCTCCCTGAGATTCGACTCGGTATAGTCCTATACTATAGCGGAGACAAGAAAGGGTACATCAAATACATCTTTATACACATAATAAGTACACCTTCTTAGTCTAATCAGTTGGTTGGATGATCATGCCTTGTATGATTTAGTTGATTATCCTTATACATGTGCATTTATGTTAGTGATAAAAATGAGTTATACGCATGATTTACATGATAATTGATTTTTATATACTCATTCATGTTTAGCTATATATGTATGCTTTAAATTATAATTGATATTAAATTATAATTGGTACACAAACATATATATATATGATTTAATTGATTTTGCATGTTTAAAATGTCCGTGCATGTTTCCCGTGCATATTAGGTCTCAAGCACAATTAATTGAATGCTAAGCTTGATTATGTTTCAATATAGTTACTGATATTTTCTTATAAGCTTATGCACTCGTTTTGTCCGTATTTCAAAAAGAGACAGAACTTTTTGCTTATTGACTTTAATTCTCTTCTTTTTGATAAAAAACGAGAAAATTTTAAAAAATTTTCCCAAAAAACTTACTTGGTATCTATATTTTAAAAGTTCCAAAATTTCACTTGGTATTAATTATTATAATTGGTATCTATCTTATTTTGCTAATTAGTATTTTTGTTTAAATTTGTTTCATTTGCTTCTTGAATAGTTTTTAATTGGTATCATAAGTGCTCAAATTTTTAGTATTTGATTCAAGTGATATCCAATGTTTAAATTATTTTATTAGGTATCTATATCCCAGATTGTTCTGTTTTCATTTAAAATCACAAGTGGTATCTATATTCCAAACTTAAAATCATTTTAATTTCAATTGGTTTTCAAATTTTATTTTGACATGTATTGCCCATATGCAAGGGTTGCTTAACATCTCCTCTATATATAGATTTATAATGAATGTATCATGTAAAAAAGAGTTTGACCCTTTTTCTCGATATGGTACACGTGTGAAGGGAGACTTAATGTATCTGTCTATACATTGTATATTATGCTTATGTGGTTTAGGGCTTAGTCATTCCTTTTTCATGTAATGCATGTATGCATGGGGACTTAACTTCACGTCTATCCTTGTTATGAATTTATATCATATATATATATATATATATATATATATATATATATATATATATATATATATATATATATATATATATATATATATATATATTATTTTCATTACCCTTTTATTGATGAAGTGACGAAAAGGGGTAGAGAAATTTAGAGTTTATATATGCATGTTATTTATATTTTGATGTATATTAGTTTTGATATCTTATCTACTTTGTAAAAATGAGAGAGTTTATATGCAAATTCATTCTCTTGTTTATGCATATTTGTTTGTGTTTGAAGCTTTATTGAATATCTTTATTTGTTTATATTTATGCATGAGTTAATAGGAAGCTTTTATAGAAATCTTCTCTAATCCATGCATATATAACTCCATGAGTTTTGTCATCATCGAAATGAAAGAGATTGTTGGCCCAAAGGCCCATCACTCTAGTTTTGATGATGATTAAGTCATGTAGTTATAGTACTAATTATTTAGTAATGTTGGAGTCTATAAATTTAATCAAGATCTTAGTTTGTTATTTAGTATCATCAATAGACTCAAAGTCATGGTTTGAAGATAACATGTGTTAATTCTGTAAATCTCCTAGAGAGGGGTGAATAGGTGATGGCTATATTAAATGGCAAATAATACGGAATTAAAATTTACTTGCTAGCAACCTAGCAAATACCAATCATAATACAAGGAATACTTGCAAATAACTAAACAATATAAGTGTGCAAGTAAGTAAAGTAAAGAAAGAAAGAATAAGCAACCGCAAACACGATGATATGTTCCAAAGTTCGAGCCACTCCTCTACGTCCTCGCCTTCGACACTATGAAGAATTTTTACTATGACTGATCTCACTAGATCGTCAACCATTACAAGTTCTTATTGGAACTCAATGGACTCACAAGTTCTCTTTCGCAGTGCCGTAACGCTAACACGGAACTCACTAGCTCACTTGAGGACACAACCTCTACAACTTTACAATAGAAGAAAATCAGTGATCTTTACTTGATCACAAAAGGGCTCACAAGTACAATCCTATAACCAAGATGAGGAGGTAAAACTCTTTAGGATTGTATAGTGAAAATAGCTTGTAAAGATATAGAGGGAAGGCTCAAGCTAAAAGAATGTGAAGTTTTGGCTCAAAAGAAAATCTTTTAAGAAAAAAACTAAAACTTGATTAAATCTTCTTGTAAACTTGCAAAATCTTTTTAAACTTGTTTAAATTTGTTCATGGGTTTTTCTACAGTCCCACTATTTATAAGGGATGAAAACATGAGGAGAAAACCCAAAAGAGTCATTGGGAAAAGACCAAAAAATGACAAATAGAAATATAGTCGTTGGGAAAAAATCAGAAGGAAATCATTCCGTCAGTCGACCACCAACGGTCAAATTTCCGACCATTGGGGATAGTGTTCTACCGGTTAGTCGACTGTTTTTTCTAACCAGAGAGCAAATCTCTCTGTCGGTCGACCGGGGCGGTCGACCGGACCCAACCGAGAGCAAAGCTCTTACAGTCGGTCGACCGCACAGTCCATCGAAGTGCACACAATGCACTTTGGTGCATGTCGGTCGACCGCTCGATCGACTGACAGAGCAATTCTTCTTTGCCTATGGTCGACTAGTCAGTCGATTGACCTTGGGTCAAAAGCATGTTATGAAGATCTTTTTGAAACCCATCTTTTTCCGATATAATAAACTTTAATTTTAAACACAAATTAGAATTCTAAGGACTTGACAGATCCAGTGTGTGATCATGGATCAACACAAAACATAGTTAGAACTATATTTTGTAAAAACACACTTCTAAATCGAAAACAGGTTTTTCGGAAACTCATTTTTCTGAAACTCGATTTGAAAACAGAAAAGAAAAATGTTTGAACTCTGTTCAAAAGCATTTTAGGAATGTGAAAGATATGTGTGTGTCTATCCAAAAGATATCAACCTATATCATCTTGGTTTTAACAAATGACTATAAATTCTATCTAAAATGCAAAAAGCAAAAATACAAATCTTGATATAGTCTTCTCTTGTAAACTTGATCCTTGAGTCGTCTATGTGCTTAGGCTCTGGGATCGACATGTTTTTGGCTTCCAAACGTGTGAGTCTTGTGATGGAGCCAAAATGCAGCAAAGAGCTAACTTGAAACTTTGCTAATCAAAATTGTTAAAAACATAACTACATTTGTTTTGTTATCATCAAAACTAGGGCTAATGGCCTTTTGGCCAATAATCTCTCCCTTTTTTATGATGACAAAACACATAGAGTTATCACAAATAATTTAGGAAGAGACTTCAACCAAAGCTCCTCTAAACACATGCATATATCAAATATGACATATAACTGAGATGCATTAATAATGGCATATGAATAAGATATATCAAGTAGGCTCTATGCAACCCATCTATGCATACTAAGAAAACAGAATTACAAAGGTGTATGCACAAACGGTTTCCTCCAACCAACCAATAACCTCCAACCTCCAAAACAAGTGGTAAATGGTTGGTTTACAAAGGATACACAAGAACACAAACACACCACATATCACACATAGAAGATATGTATCAAATATCAACAAAAAGAGATACATAACTTCCCAAAGACAATAGTGATATCATAAAAGAAATTTGTCCATACAAAGGTTCATGCCAATCTCAAAACAAGTTCCAAATCATAAAATAAGTACTACAATATAAAAACACATGTCCAACCACCAAATACTACATGTCCACATAAAAGAGTACATAAATAAAGGCATGAAAATAAAAACTCCTAGATAACTTCACAAAATAATTCTCCCCCTTTTTGTCATCAACACAAAAGGGGTCACTCTTCCTGAAAGTCTAGATCTTCAGGTGAAGCTGGTGCCTCGGAAAGAGTTGGAAGAGGTACCCAAGTGTCAAACAGAGGACCCGATGCAGGAAGAGGCTGCACGTGGCCTCTCAGAAGAGCAACAGGCCAAGCGTTCCTACTATATCTCTCATCGACGCACGTATGAAGATAGCGAATGGATGATCAGATATATTGCAGGTCGTTCTGAACTCTGTGCTCTATCCTTTCAAAATTTGCGGTCATCTTCAGATCATGTTCACGAAGCTGAGCAGAAAGAGCTGTGTATGGGTCGACAAAGGCTGAGGAGGCTGTAGAGGATCCAGGGCCAACAGTAGAAATGATAGGAGGGCGCTGAGGAATAGGAACGCGCTCCCTAGCACGCATCCTCTTGAGGAGAGTGTCGTTGATGTCAACAGATGATTCGAGGGATCATTCAACAGAAAGATCAAATTTTAATTTTTTGAGGAGTCGGATAATGAACATCCCAAATAGTTAGTGCCGATTTGGGATCAGAAGGTGCTCAGAAACTATGAAATCGATGATGAGATTAGGAATATTAACTCTAATGCCTTTCAGAAGGCAATAGATCAAGAGGGGAGCAGAACCCGTGCATGACTATATTCTCCTGATTTTGGTAGGAGATTATAGAACACTATCTTAGTTAGGACCTAGGTGGTGAGTATGTAATACTTCACCTCCTCCTTCCTAACTAAGGTCGGGTTATCATCATCGTGAAGTAGGAGAGATGCGGTGAGGGAAAATTCACCATCAGGATATTCAGAATCATGTATATCAACATTATATGTATCTACACCCTCACAGGAGAGATGTAGTAGATGGGCAAATCTATCTAAGAAAATGTTAAAGTCCTTGCCCAGAACCTTATATCTGATATGATTGTTTTGAAAAGTCAGATTAGAGTAGAAATAATGCACAAGCTCAGGGTAGACGAGTTCCTTAATAGTGACTAGGTATCAAGAGAGCTTGTATTCAAAAAGTTTGCTAGATTTAAGTGCTTAAAATCAGCAAGCACAACAGTTCTACCAAAAATTACATGTTTATTATGGATCACAGAAAATTTATGAGAAGCATTCTGAGAAACAAAAAGATTTGATGAGGATTCGGGTTCTTTACCCTTCTCAGATCTAAGCCTCTTTGACATGGGAAGATAGGAAGATGATAAACAAGAGTTTGACACGAATTTAAGAAAGATTTCTAGAAAAATTATGAAATAAAAAAGATTTGGGAGATTAGGGATTATACCTTGAAGAACCTAAAAATTTCTCCTTGAAAATAAGCAAATCTGAAGTTTTGAGGAGAGATCCAACAAATTTTAGGGATTAATTTGAGATTGGAAGGGATTTGGGAGAGATGGGAGGAAGAGAATTTGGGAGGAGAAGAAGAGGGAGACGGTGGAGAAGAGAAAAGTGAGAGGAGTTAGGGATTTAGGGCTTTTAAAATGAGTAAAAAGTCAGCAGACCTGACTCACGATCGACCGGTCGGTCGACCGGCTAAGGCTCAAATTTTTTTTCTGTTTCAGGTTCCCTTGGTTGACCTCCCGGTCGACTAGACCTATTCTAGGTCAACTCGGTCGACCGGTCGGTTGACCGAGATTACCCAAAATTAGTTTTAAAAAATATGAATTAAGGGCTTTTGAAAAATATTTTATCTGGAATATTTTTATACATAAAACATAGAAATAACACCAAAATCTTATAGGAATGGAAAACACAAGAAAATGATACCAAAATATTTTTTATTATTATATTAAAAATATGTTTTTTTAATAATTAAATCATATATTAAGCAATTAAAAATAAGATATTGAAGCCGAGTACCCTTAATGGGTTCTGAACTTCTCCTCGTCATTCCTCTAAATAAGAGTTGAGGCGCGCAATTGCTATCTTAATTTATTGCTTAAATATGGTTTAAATATGATACCCAACCACAATATAGATATATAAACAAAATATATATACATGTATATGAGCAAATAAATTCATCTATGTACACATACATGCAAACATATCTATCAACCAAGTGAGCATGGGAAAATACTATAAACATGGGCAAGCAATTCTTGGGCTAGTAAAGAACAAAAGCAATATTAACAGACTAGCTCAAATATAAGCAAGCCATAAAAATAACAAAAACAAATCATGTATTCATATCTAAAGCATATTAACACAAAAGAAAAACTAGTTATACCTATGCATATATAGATCTAACTAGAAATGAAATTTTCAAATAGAGAAGTTAGCAAACCATAGGCAATCTTCAAATAGGTGCTTCTTGATAGCGATGCAATATGACGGTTGATTCTTTGAGCTTCGATGCATCCACCACCAAGACACCATCTCCCCCTATATCTTGGAGGAGGACGATACACCTACGTCAATCAAATTGGGTGTGTTCTTTGGTACCCAAATCTTTTTAGCCTATAGGATTAGTACTTTATCGAACCCAAATATTTTTGTTTAACATGTTTAACTTAGCATAACAAAATTTTACTAAATGGCCTTTGTGGCCACAATGTGCACATTTGTACACTTTGTCATACATAAAATCATGCTTATGTTGATGTGCATGTGCATGTTGTGCATATTTTTCATGGTGTGTGTGAGATGAATGAGGTGTGTATTTCATTTAAGTTTTTCCCTTTGGAAACATAGAAGCAAATTTGTGAAAATACACCTAGAGGGGGTTAAATAGGTGTACTAGCTAATCTAATGACAAATGATATGGAATTAAAACTCAATGCAACACACTATGTGTAACCAAAGAGTGTAACCGAATTTCCCGTGAAGGGCTCTAGACTATCTCCCCGAGATTCCTCTAATAAGAGTTAAGGTGCTATATGAAGCTCTCTTGGTTCAACAAGTATGGGCACACAAACAACACCAAACATGTATGAGATATGAATAATATAAAGCAATGCAAGATATAAGAGAGACACAGTAAGAGATAGTGGATCAAACGCAAACACCAAGATATGTTTCGAGGTTTGAGCCACTGCCTTACGTCCCCGCCTTCACACGGAAGGATTTTCACTACGTCCACTCATGGCCTCCCACAAGGGAACCTCCACCAAGAAATTTGCAATTACAAAGTTGGAGTATACAACTCCTCTCTCCAACACAACCACCTCTACTCAAGAGGCAAGACATAAAGCCAAAAATCAACCACCTCTACACAAGAGGGATGGGCACAAAGCTAAATTACAACCACCTCTACACAAGAGGGATAAGGCACTAAGATAAAACACAATCACCTCTACACAAGAGGGATAAGCCAGAAATCCAAAGCAAAACCCCAATCGCCTCTACACAAGAGGGATAGGCACAAAGCCAAAGCTAAAAGAGATTACAACACTTGGTGATCACAATAGACCACAAACAATATTCCTCACAAAAATAAGATCCTATAGATAAGATAGATATGAAAGCTCAAGTGTGAGAAAATAAGGTGTTTGAAAATCAAAATTACAAAGAAAAATTCTTAAAAAATACTGGATAGAAATAGAAATAAAGATCAAAACCAATTCCTAAAGACTCTATTTTTCTTTGATTTTTTCAACCCTTGAAAACAAAATAGAAGATAGAGATTTGAAGCACAAAAACTCTTTGAAGCTCTTTAGAAAATGGGCAAGATGGTAGTAGAAAACTTTTTCTCTTGAAACCCAAAACTTTGATTTTCAATAGAATTGTTGTTGTGATTTTACCTTTATATATGCTTTAGAAAAATAATTTTAGAATAGTTTTACCAGGTCTAAAGAGGAAGAAATTGACCTTAAAAATTCAACTTTCCTCATTTTAAAAGAAACAAAATTTAAAAACTATTTTAAATAAAAGAGCCATTCTGCCAATCTGGCAGACGTACAGTTGACCGGCCTATTTTAAAAAATTTGACCGTTGGGCTTCGATCGACCGTAACAAACAAAGAGTTCGCTGGTTACAGTCAGTCGATAGGTCGGTCGACCGCAACCGGGGACCGGTCGACCGGGAACGTGCATAACTTGTACACCCCCAATTGCCAGAATTCTGGTCGACCGTGCGGTCAACCGTTCTGGCCTGTAATAGGCACGGTCGACCACCCGGTCGACCGACCTAGGCCAAAACAGACTATTAAGCTCTTTTTGAAGATATATAAAATTTTGAAATATTCTTTTTTGGATTTTGGAAGATAGGAAACATACATAGCTATTAGATATAAGTTCTAAACTTTGATAAAAAAATATTTCAGAAAATTGTAAAATCAAAAACAAAAACATACTTTTGAAAAATGTGCATTTTTATGTGTGTGTATTTTTGAGCTTCAAATGTATATTCTACCCTTTAACAGACTAAACTAAATACAAACCAAAGTCTTCCTATAGAACTCTTTTTCCAAGCCGACTTGATCCAAACACGATCCAAAGAGCTAGACTCCTCTTGAGTTCATAATGTGATCTTGATGCGTGTGCTCTTGAATCTACATGTGTTAGCTCTCAAACTCCTTTGTTGAAGCTAAACACCTACTAAGATCTCGATAGTAAATCTGAAACTATATAAACACAAGATCATTAGTACTATAACTACATGAGTTAATCATCATCAAAACTAGAGTGATGGGTCTTTGGGCCAATAGTCTCCCCCTTTTGATTATGACAAAACTCATGAAGTTATATATGCATGGATTATATCTTTGTTAATGCATATATATTTTGTTTAGTTTAATGCACTTTATTGAATATCTTTATTGTTTATTGCTATGCATGAGTTAAGGGGGAGCTTCTATGAAGCTTATTTTTAATCCATGCATATATAACTACATGAGTTAATCATCATCAAAACTAGAGTGATGGGTCATCAAAACTAGAGTGATGGGCCTTTGGGCCAACAATCTCCCCCTTTTTGATGATGATAAAAACTCATGGAGTTATATATGCATGGGTTAAAGATAAGCTTCATAGAAGCTCCTCTTAACTCATGCATAGCAATAAACAATAAAGATATTCAATAAAGTGCATAAACTAAACAAAACATATATGCATTAACAAAGATATAAACAGCATATATAAACTCTCAAAATTCTTCTCCCCCTTTTTGTCAATTCATCAATAAAGGGGTGAGGACAATCAAATAATAAATATGTATATGCGATATACATTCATGAAGAGGAGAGACGTAAAGTTAGCTCCCTCTGCATACATGCATTACATGAAGAAGGGATGACTAGACCCTAACCCACATAAAGCATAATATACAATGTAAGCAGAGATGTTAAGCTCCCCCTACACACGTGTATCACATAAAGAAGAGAGGTCAAACTCCTCAATATGTAGACTACACTAAACATGAATCTATATATAGAGGAGATGTTAAGCTCCCCTTGCATATAGGTAAAACATATCAACAAATTTTTAAACTATTTTTTAAAATTTTTTTATTATTTTATTTTATTTTACCAATGAAATAAAATAATAGTTGACAAAAAAATAAATGTTGGTACCACTTGTAGAAAAAAATTTTAAGATACCGATAGTAGATTTTTGATATCAATAGAATGTGAAATTGATACCAATAGTAAGTACCAATTGACATGAAGTATAAAATGCATTTTGATACCAAAAAAATATAAATACCAATTGTAAATTAATGCAAAATCTTATAAAGATACCAATTAATATTTAGAAATAAGTCAAGCTTAATATAAACAATTTTGTGCTTTGTAAAGATATTATAAAATAAGCATAATTAAGATCATATATATGTATGTATGTAAATGAGAATACCAATTGAAATTTAAAGAATACATATATAGAAAACAAATATGAGTATACAAAAATAAATTAATATGAAGATCATGTGTATAACTCATACCTACCACCCTATTCATGCACAAGTATAAAAAGATATTCGATAAGGGTATACAAGGCATGGTCGCCAAACCATCCGCCGTTAGAACGTAGGGGTTTTCAAAAATATGATTTGAAAATATTTTAGCATAGTTTGAAAATCACTACCACATGAAAAATAAGGACTAGCTTTAAAGATAATTTTGAAAACTAGTACGAAATCCTTCAAACAAGACATAAAACATGAATATATTCATGATAACATGAAGATCACACAATAATTAAAACTCAAAATCTATAAAGCACAAGAAATTATCATGGATTCTATATCATGAGTAAACAAGATGATGTAGATTGCAAAAATCATGTAATAAGCATAATCATGGAGATAGACAATGAAGCTCATATGAAATTCCTTTTATCAAAAGAAAGAAATTATCAAAACTAAATATGCTTCAAGGTATATGTATGTTTTGTTAAAATAAAAAGTATACATACATATCCCAAACATAAACGAATCCATAACAAAATTTTGCATGAAAAGCAAGTGACTGTAGGATAGACATGTATATCTAATAGTTTTAGAAAAAATTGACATATACATGAAGATAAACATATTTTTATGAAAACTTGTACAAAAATAGGAAAAATAAGTATAAATGAAATGATCATCAAAACTAGGTTATACAAGTATATGTAATTAGTACAAATGAGCAACAAAGCACAAACATATAATAATCAAGTGTAGCTCACTACTTGTACAAGTATAAACACAAGTTTTAACGAAAACTTCATCTAAACAAGTAATCAAAAATATGAAGTGTAAAATCATAAACAAACATGATTATTAGGGTAAATGCACGTGCTTCAGAGTTAGGATATACACTATAGCTAAACTATAGTGAGAACACAAGAATAATAATTCATATAAACATGGGTGTATCTCAAATACTATTTATATATATCACAAGTCTAATAAATATTGCATTTAAATATAATGAACATGAGAAACCAAGACGTACTAAAAATCATCAATGAGAGAGCATATTAAAATAAATAGGGAGTTAGAGATAGTTACCAAAATCAATAAGGCAAATCTCTAGGTCTCCAAACCATGGTGGTCGTCCCAGCAAACATCCTTGAGGTGATGCATCCAATGTAGTATCCATCAAGCTCAAACGCCTCCACCATCAAGGTACCGATACCCTCACGTCAAGTGAGAGCCCACACCTACATTAAACACAATAGAGGTGGATTCTGATACCTACACTTTCTTGGATCCATGGGGTTAGCACCTTTCCTAACCCAAACAAATTTATTAACAAAATTTGAATTATGTATTCTATCATAGCAAAAATTTGCAAGGTGTCCCTTACGTCTATAATGTGTACAAGTGTACACATGAGCATACATAGAATCATGTGTGTGAGCATGATGAGCATGTGTATGCCGTGTTTTGTGTGCATGCATATGAGGAACATGTTTCTTAAGAAACATAGATTCCAAACGTGTATGGTTCAATGCACATTGGCTCAAAGTGGAGCCCAAACAATCTACACTCCTTTTCAACATACATATATTACTTTCACTAATTGAAGAAGATGTGGAGCAACCAACATGTTTATCAATAGAAGAAGAGGCAATGGAAACATGACAAAAATAAGCATCAACATCATTTTTCAAAGAAGTATTTTTCTTTGAAACTAAATCTAGCTCCCTTGAAATTGAAATAATTTTATTTTTAAAGAATCATTCTTTTTTAAAACAATTTCAAGTTTTTAAGATAAAACCTCATTTTTCTTCAAAATAATATCAAAATCATTTTTATTCTTCAAAATTTTATTTTCCTCTAAAACAAGGTCAAGTTGAGTTTTTAAGAAGTCTCTTTTACTTGAAATCTCAACCATCTCTTGTAAAATCTTGTCTAGCTTTGAAAATAAATTCTTATTTTCTTCTTTTTATTTAAAACTTTTCTTTTTCAAAAGTTTGTATTTTTCTAGCAAGTTTTCTCAAAATAGAGAAAGCTCTTCATTTAATGCATGAGCATCCATGCTATCATGATCATCATTAGAAGAGTTAGTACTTTCATCTAGTTCAGTGTCCGAGTTTACTCAAGGGAGTCATTCCTTTGGACCAGGAAGCAAGCTTGATCTGACTTTTTCTCTACAAAATTCTTTCTCCACATTGTTTGTCGTTTGTAGTTTGGGAGAGGTCAACGTATTTCACACTGTAAAAGCGGAATCACAATGAAAAATCATAGATAGATTATCTTTTCTAAGAGTGCGCCTAAGTGCCTCTAAAGCTTGTGCATTAGCCTCAATGTTCTTGTCGTTACCGACATAAGTTTCTTGGTAGTGACAAGATAAACATGCAAACCTAGGGTTTTTAAATAAGCACTCATCTTAAACTTTTACATATCAACGTTAGAAACATCAAACATGGGAGGGGCAAGGTGATTCATGAGTGTAAAAACTATTTGTGTGCAAATGCAATACTAGATTAGCAATCCAAGATCTCACTCCTAGGTGGTTAAACCTAATATCAGGAGCGTAGGCTATGATACCAATTGAAAATACACCTAGAGGGGGGGGTGAATAGGTGTACTAGCTAATCTAATAACAAATGATGGAATTAAACTCAATGCAGCACACTATGTGTAACCAAAATGTGTAGCCGAATTCCCTGTGAAGGGCCCTGGACTATCTCCTCGAGATTGCTCTAAATAAGAGTTAAGGTGCTATATGAAGCTCTCTTGGTTCAATACAACTATGGGCACACAAACATTACCAAGCATGCATGAGATATGAACAATATAAAGCAATTTATGATATAAGAGAGATAGAGTAAGAGATAGTAGATCAAACGCAAACACCAAGATATGTTTCGAGATTCGAGCCACTACTCTACGTCCCCGCCTTCACACAGAAGGATTTCTACTACGTCCACACAGACCTCCTACAAAGAAAACCTCCATCGAGGAATTTGCAATTACAAAGTTGGTGTATACAACTCTCTCCAATATAACCAACTCTACTCAAGACGCAAGGCAAAAGGCCAAAACTCAATCACCTCTGCACAAGAGGGTTGGCAAAAAGTCAAACTACAATCACCTCTACACAAGAGGGGTAAGGCACTAAGCCAAAACTCAATCATCTCTACACAATAGGGATAAGCCACAAATCCAAAGCAAAATTCCAATCACCTCTACACAAGAGAGATAGGCATAAAGCAAAAGCATAAAAAGATTACAACACTTGGTGATCACAATAGACCACAAACAATATTCCTCACAAAAATAAGATCCTATGAAAGGATAGACATGAAAGCTCAACTGTGAGAAAATAAGGTGTTTGGAAATAAAAATCACAAAGAAAAATACTTAAAAAAATACATGATAGAAATAGAAATAAAGATCAAAACTAATTCCCCAAAGACTCTATTTTTCTTTGATTTTTTCAACCGTTGAAAATAAAATAGAAGATAGAGATTTAAAGTACAAAAACTCTTTTGAAATTCTTTAGAAAAAGGACAAGATGGCAGTACAAAACGTTTTCTCTTGAAAATGGGCAAGCTACCAATTGAAATAACACCTAGAGGGGAGGTGAATAGGTGTATGGCTAATCAAATAAAAATACAATGCAATATAAAATGAGATGATGCAACCGATCACTCAAAATAACACTTGAAGCCGAATTTCCCGTTAAGGCTCTGAACTTCTCGTCGTGATTCCTCTGGATAAGAGTTGAGGTGCTTAACTGCTCTCTTGTTGAGATGAGTATAGATCGAAAAGAATGAATGAATTAAAAAACAAATAAGTAGAGACAAGAAAGCAATCGCAGACAAGAAGATTTATTTCGAGGTTCGATCCACTGCTCTACATCCCCGCCTTCACCACCGTGAGGGATTTCCCAAACCACTACAGGATCTTCCACCAAGGGACCTTACACAAAGATACTATAATCACTCAAAGTACACAACTCCCCAATACACTCCTCTAAACCAGAGGTAGTACAAAGACAATAGAACAATCTCTGGGTGATCAAAAGACCACAAACTTTCTCTTGAAAAACTCTCTTACAAAACCCTAAAATAAAATATAAATTTAAAGCTCAAGAATTTGTAAGTAAGAATAAAATCAGAAGAGAGATCAAAACTCTCAAAACTTAAAGTAGATTTTTGAAAATAAAAGCACAAAACTGAAACTTGAAAGCTCTTTCTCTTGAAAACCCAAACTTAATTTTTCAAATAGAATTGTTGTTGTGATGAACTCAACCCTAATGACCCCTTTATACAGGTTTTAGGAAGAGTAAACATAGTATAGTTTTACCAGTCTAAAGAGGAAGAAATTGACCTTAAAAATTCAACTTTCCTCATTGTAAAAGAAATATGTTTTAAATAAAAGAGCCATTTCTGCTAATCTGGTAGACGTACAGTCGGCCGGCCGGTCGACCGGCCCATTTTAAAAAATTTGACCGTTGGGCTTCGATCGACCGTAATAAATAGAGAGTTAGCTTGTTACAGTCGGTCGACCGGTCGATCGACCGCAATCGGGGACTGGTCGACTGCCAGGTCGACCGGGAACGTGCACAACGTGCACACTTCCAATTGCCAGAAGTCTGGTCGACCATGCGGTCGACCGTTCTGGCCTGTAATAGGCACGGTCGACCGCCAGGTCGACCGACCTAGGCCAAAACAAACTATTAAGCTCTTTTTTAAGATTCATAAAATTTTGAAATTTTTTTTGAATTTTGGAAAATAGGAAACATACATAGCTATTAGATATAAGTTCCAAACTTTGATAAAAAATATTTTAGAAAATTGTAGAATCAAAAACCAAAACCATACTTTTGAAAAACGTGCATTTTGGTGTGTGTGTGTGTATTTTTGAGCTTCAAATGTAAATTCTACCCTTTAATAGACTAAGCTAAACACAAACCGAAGTCTTCTTCTAGAACTCCTTCTCCAAGCCGGCTTGATCCAAACAAAATCCAAAGAGCTAGACTCCTCTTGAGTTTATAATGCGATCTTGATACGTGTGCTCTTGAATCTACATGTGTTAGCTCCCAAACTCCTTTGTTGAAGCTAAGTACCTACTAGGATCTCGATAATAAATCTGAAAATATATAAACACAAGATTATTAGTACTATAACTACATGAGTTAATCATCATCAAAACTAAAGTGATAGGCCTTTGGGCCAACAATTTGTTCATGTTAAATGCACACTTTTTCAAATTGGTATCCAAAACATCAATATGTTTTTGGATATCCAAAAATTCATTTTTGTTAAAAGCAATATTAGTGTTTTTACCTTTACAAACAAGTTTATATTTATCAAAATCCTTTTTCAGTTTCTTAAAAGAAATAGATGTCATTTTTCTCTTTAAAAACAATTTCTAATTTATTCTTTAAAAAGTCATTTTCCTTTTTCAATTTTTTATTTTGTGCAAGAGAAATTTTATATCTATTTTGTAATTCTTCAAAAAATTGTGCAAGTTCATCCATAGTTAAATCATCTTCTTCTAGAGAGGTTTTGAAATTTACCATGGAAGTCTCATCACCGTTTACCATGAAGCAAACGTGTGCGACATCAATCTCCTCTTTGAAATCTGTTTTCGAATCATCCCAAGTGGATACCAACGTTTTCTTCTTCTTATGCACGTCCTTGAAGGTGAAAAACACCTAGAGGGGGGTGAATAGGTGTAATTGCTAATCTAATGATTCTTTTAAAACTAAGTATGATGAATGATGCAACGATCTCTTAAAACAAGACTAAGAGCCGAATACCCCGTGGGAGTTCTGAACTCCTTCCTCCCAATTCCCCTTGAATGGGTTAGAGGTGCGCAATGCAACCTTGTTGTATGAGATATGATCGATCAAGGCAAAGTATGATGGATGAATAGTTAGATGCACACAATATATCACAAGTATCACAAGCTTGAAGTAATAGCACAAAGAAAGAAACAAGATCACAAGCAAGTAATAGAAAGCAATATAGTGCAATAGAAATTTAAAGCAAGAATGGACACAAGGCAATCGCAAACACAAGATATTTGTTTCGAGGTTCGAGCCACCGCTCTACTCCCCGCCTTCACCTCCGTGAAGGGTTTCCACTATCCACCGAGGATGATTACAATGGCCTACAGAAGACCCGAGCACCGAGCTCCACAACTTACAAAACCTCTACCGAAGAGGTGTCTCCACAAGATGAAGAAGATCACAAGTAACCAAAGTGATCACAACTCGATCACTTAAACTCTTTTACAATGTCTCACTCTTTTACAATTTCCTTATAGAATGAGTAAAGGAATTTTGGCTCTATGGAGTGTAGTGAGAAAAACTCAGTTGTGAATTGATATTAGCTAACAATCACAACTGAAAAACTAGCTCAAGAAAGTATTGGAAATGAAGAGCTTAAAACACTTTTCTTCTCTTTTGAAAAACTTGAAAAACTTAAGGCTTTTTCTTGGTATGTTGCAAGAGAGTCTTCTCCTCTATTTATAGGGAGAAAAATAGGTTTAAAACAATTTATTTAGAGCTTATTTGCTCTGAAAAAGAACTGAAAAACCCTGTAAAAGTCTGCCAAAAAGCAGATCAAAAAACAGATTTCAAAATTGCACAAAAAAGGAAAGAGCCGTTGGGCAGCAGTAGGCTTGGCGGTCGACCGGGCCGGTCGACCGCCAGCTTAGCTGGTCAAAGAGCCGTTGGCTTGGGTCTTCTGGCGGTCGACCGGCCGGTCGACCCAGAAAACCCGAGAGCAAACCTGCTCTCAGTCTTCCTCTGGCGGTCGACCGGACGGTCGACCCAGAAAACCCGAGAGCAATCCTGCTCTCAGACGGTCGACCGCCCGGTCGACCGTCGGACGTGCACAGACGTGCACGCCCAGGCACAAAGGCCGGTCGACCGGGCCGGTCAGCCGGTCAGCCTGAAACAGGAAAAACAATGTATTTTTGATTTGAAAAATTTTGCAAAATAATTTTTGACTTTTAGGAAACTTAAGTAATATGCTAGTAGGAGCATATAAACAAGATCTAAACATGGTATTTATTTTTGTAAAATATAGAGTCATGTAAATATATATTTAAGGCATGAAACCTAATTTAAAACATGAAAACTTAAATACAAGACTCACATTTTAACAAAACCAAATTGTGTATGTGTATCCTAGAGCCAATATCCAACACTCAAACTTTTAACATTCTAATTCTTACATTGGTTCTAAGTACTACAAGCTCTTCAAGGGGGCTTTTCACCATCAAGGTCTTCAACACTTGAGTCTTGAGCCCACTTTGAGTTGACTTGAGTCCAAAACACTTTCTTTTAGGGTGTAAAACTTTTAATAGAGTTAGAACCCTGAAACACACTTAAATAATAAGCAATATTAGTACAAATAACTAATATGTTTTGTAATCATCAAACACACTAAACATGGGTGATTGTAACCTTGGGCCAACAATCTCCCCCTTTTTGATGATGACAAAACATATACGTTATTTTAAACAAAAATGGAAGAAGAGCTTGGAAAGCTCCCCCTCAAATAATGCTATGTATCAAAAATGTCAATGAAGAGCTAAATACATAAGGCATTGAAAAACACATAGTTTTGTCAAAAACTCAAATGCAAAACACATAGTTTTATCAAAAACTCAAATGCATCAAAATATACACAATAAACAACCAAAACAATCAAACAAACTCATACTTTTTCTCCCCCTTTTTGTCATACATCAAAAAGGGTTAAACAAACAAAATAAAAGAAATTTTTCTTTAAGAATCCATAATGCAAACATTCAACTCACCACAAATAAATGAAAATCTAGCATAATCTAGAGGTTTAGTAAAAATATCGGCAAGTTGAAAATCGGTAGAAACATAATCAATATCAATATCACCTTTCTCATAATGATCTCTAAGAAAGTGATACCTAATGTCAATGTGTTTGGTTTTACTATGTTGATTTGCATTCTTTGTCATGTGAATAGTACTAGTATTATCACAAAATATTTTAACATGATCAAAGTGTAAATCATAGTCAAGGAGAGTATGTTTCATCCAAAGAACTTGTGCACAACAAGCTCCGGCCGCAACATACTCCGCCTCGGCGGTTGAAAGGGCTACCGAATTTTGCTTTTTGGAAGACCAAGATACAAGACAATTACCTAGGAATTGACATGTTCCACTTATGCTCTTCCTATCTACCCTACAACCCGCATAGTCGGCATCCGAAAAACTCTTCATATCAAATAGTCCAGTTTTCGGATACCACAAACCCATTTCAATAGTGCCCTTAAGGTATTTAATTATGCGTTTTACCGCTACTAAATGAGACTCCTTAGGACATGATTGAAAACGAGCACAAAGACAAACGGAAAACATGATATCCGGCCTACTAGCCGTCAAATACAATAAGCTACCTATCATGCTACGATAAACTTTAATGTCTACACTTTTACCTTGTTCATCCTTGTCAAGCTTAGTAGTTGTTGCCATGGGAGTTTTGCTTACTTTAGATCCTTCAAGCCCGAACCTTTTGATGAGTTCCTTTGTGTACTTGGCTTGATTGATGAAGATCCCATCCGTCCTTTGCTTGATTTGGAGTCCAAGGAAATAGTTGAGCTCCCCCATCATAGACATTTCAAATTCATCCTTCATGCATGATTCAAAAGCTTGGCAAAGAGATTCATTAGTAGAACCAAAAATAATGTCATCAACATAAATTTGCACAATAAGAATATCTTTTTCTACATGTTTTGTAAACAAAGTTGTGTCAATTTTACCTTTCTTAAAACCATTTGAAATCAAAAATGAAGAAAGTCTTTCATACCAAGCCCTAGGGGCTTGTTTTAAACCATAAAGAGCTTTATCTAATTTAAATACAAAATCCGAATGTGTAGGATCAACAAACCCGGGGGGTTGTTCAACATACACCCCCTCTTCAATAAAACCATTTAGAAAAGCACTTTTAACATCCATTTGAAACAATTTAAAATCTTTATATGAGGCAAATGCTAGTGTCATCCGTATGGCTTCAAGCCGTGCTACGGGTGCAAAGGTTTCTTCAAAATCGATTCCTTCGATTTGAGTGTAACCTTGGGCAACTAACCTAGCTTTATTCCTAACAACGTTACCCGATTCATCCAACTTTTTCTTAAAGATCCACTTAGTACCAATCGTTGGTCTATCGTGGGGCCTAGGAACAAGGTGCCAAACTTGGTTGCGCTCAAATTGATTGAGTTCCTCTTGCATGGCTAGCAACCAATATGAATCGGCCTCGGCTTCGAGGACGTTCTTGGGTTCAACATGAGAAATGAATGCATAATGACCACAATAATCATGAAGTTTAGAGCGAGTGGTTACCCCTTTTGATACTTCACCTATGACGAGGTCCTTGGGATGATGAGGATTGTATCTCCAACCCTTTGGAAGTTGTTGAGTAGGCTCCACTTCATTTGTTTGATTCTCATTTCCTTGAGCCTCTTCTACTTTAGCTTCACGTCCTTCATCATCCTTTGGCTTGTCTCCCATAGTAGTAGTATCCTCCAAGGTCACTTTCTCCAAGCCTTCATCCAAAGCATCTATTTCTACAACATTCTTAACAAACAAGTTAGATTCTTCAAACTTAACATGTATAGATTCCTCAATAGTCAAAGATGATTTATTGAAGATTCTATAAGCCTTGCTTGTATTAGAATACCCAACAAAAATTGCCTCATAAGTTTTAGCATCAAATTTTCCTAAATTATCTTTTGTATTTAAAACAAAACATTTGCATCCAAAAACTTTGAAATATGAAACATTTGGTTTTCTAGAAAAGTACATTTCAAAAGAAGTCTTTGAAGTATTTTTATACAAGAAAACACAATTTGATATATAGCATGATGTATTTACGGCCTCGGCCCACAAATAATGTGGTAGACCATATTCACTTAGCATTGTCCTAGCCATCTCTTATAGAGTTCGATTTTTCCGTTCAACTACTCCATTTTTTTGTGGAGTTCTAGGACAAGAAAGTTCATGCTTAATTCCATGTTCTTCACAAAAAGTGGTAAAGGGTAGGTTAATGAACTCACCTCCTCTATCACTTCTTATTCTTAAAATTGAAACATCTTTTTCTTTTTCAACTCTTTCTTAAAAGTTTGGAAATATGAAAAAGCTTGATTTTTGTGTTCAAGAAAGAAAACCCAAGTAAACCGTGAAAAGTCATCAACCAAAACAAATGCAAATCTATTCCCACTTAGACTTTTGGTTTGTGTAGGGCCAAATAGATCCATATGGATTAACTCCAAAGGACGTGATGTCATGATATCCTTAATTGACTCGAAAGAAGACTTAGTTTGTTTCCCAAATTGACATGCGTCACAAACTCGGTCCTTTTCAAAACTCAAACAAGGAATACCTTTCACCATTTCCTTTGTGTTTAACCTAGATATGTGGTCAAATGAAATATGGCCTAATCTTCTATGCCACAACCAAGAGTCGTCATCGAGGGCTTTTAAACAAGTAATATTACAAGACATATTAGACATATCTATCATATAAACATTACTTTCACGAAAATCGGAAAACACACAAGTATTAGAAATTCTATCAATTACTTTACAAGCTATATGATCAAAAAAAACATCAAAACCTTTATCACAAAGTTGACTAACACTCAAGAGGTTATGCTTGAGTCCATCAACTAAAACTACATTTTCAATTAAAGGGGATGTGCCGAGTTTTACATTACCAATACCGATGATTTTACCCTTGGCATCATCTCCGAAGGTGACGGTGCCACCATCATGGTATCTTGATAGGGTTGCAAAGTTGTTGATGTCCCAAGTCATGTGTCTTGAGCAACCACTATCAAGATACCACAATCCTCTACGTCGTTGGGCTTTGGAAGGTACCTATATCATTTAACAAAATTGTTGACTTTGGTACCCAAATTTTCTTGGGTCCTTGAAAGTTAGTGTTGCGAACCCAAACATTATGATAAGATGCACTTTGTCTATCATAGCAAAAATTGGCTAAGTGTCCTTTCCGCCCACAATGTGAACATGAGAACACTCTTCCATACATGAATGCATGATGTGTGTGTGAAGTGTGAGCATGCTTTGGGGGTTTGCCACGATGTAAAGGTTATGTGGTATGAGCATGAGCATGGTGAACATTTTTCTTAGGGACTTGTTTCATAGGAAACATGGCCTCTATCTTCTTCTTATCAAACTCACAATTTTTTAAAACAATTCCGAATGAGTCTATTCTTTCTTTAAGCATGGTAATCTCATTAGAGTCAATTTGTGGAGGCTTGCCTTTACAAGAAATCTTATACTTGTCAAAATCTTTTTGAGTGGAAACAAGAGTGGAAAGTAATTCATCCTTTTCTTTAGAAAGAGTAAAAACTTGATGATTAAGAGATTCATTTTCCTTTTTCATTTTTAAATACTTTTTCTTAAGAAAATTATAGTTATGTGATAATTCTACAAAAGCTTCTCCTAATTCATCCATGGAAAGTTCATCATTAGGAGAAGTGGAAGGGGTTACCTTGCTTGTGCTTTCATTAGCCATGAAGCACATGTTGGCGGTATCAATCTCCTCCTCGGATTCGCTCTCGGAATCCCATGTAGCTTTCATTGCCTTCTTCTTGTGATGCTTCTTTGAGGTGGAGGGCTTCACTTTATCTGGACACTCCGCCACTATGTGTCCCGGTCTTTGGCAATTAAAGCAAATGATCTTTCTTTCTTCTTTGCCTCCTTGCCATCTCTTCCTTCCTTGAAATTTAGCCTTGTTGTACATCCTCCGGACGTTCTTCACAAGAAGTGAGAGCTCTTCGTCATCTTCTTCTTCATCGTCTTCGTCGGAGTGTGAGGATTGACATTTGAAGGCTATTGTCTTCTTCTTGGAATGAGCCATGTCCTCCCTCACTTTCCTCTCCATCTCATGGGTTTTGAGGTTCCCAATGAGACCAATCAATTCCATCTCTTCCTTGTCATTGAGTTCCTTCAAGGTTGTTGCTTTTACTTCCCATGAAGGAGGAAGAGCCCGGATGATCTTTCTAACTCTTTGATCATTATCAATAGCATCACCTAGAGAAGAAAGTCCATTAGTAATCTTTGTAAATCTTGTAACCATATCATCTATGGTTTCATTTTCTTGCATGCAAAAATTCTCATATTGGGACCGAAGAAGGTCAATCTTAGCCCTCTTCACTTGTGAGGTCCCTTCATGTGTAACTAGCAAATGTGTTCAAATTTCATATGCGGACTTGCAATGAATAACTCTAGCTATGTCATCATCATTAAGGGCTTGAAGTAGTGCATAGTGAGCCCTAGCATTGGCATCAAATTCTTTGGTCTCTATTTCGGACCAAGTGGATTCATCACCGGGGGGTGCACTAAAGGGTTTGGTCACGGCCTTTGCAACTCGACTACCTAGAGATTGCAAGAAAACGGTCATCTTAACTTTCCATATAGGAAAGTTAAGTCCATCAAACATAGGGGGTGTCTTAATACCATCGGCCATCTTTACTAAGTGAGAATGAATGAAATGATTAGCAATATTAGGATCTTTCTAGGGTTGTTAAGCCAAGAGCCTAGTAACCAAGCTCTGATACCAATTGAAAAACACCTAGAGGGGGGGTGAATAGGTGTAATTGCTAATCTAATGATTCTTTTTAAAACTAAGTATGATGAATGATGCAACGATCTCTCAAAACAAGACTAAGAGTCGAATACCCCGTGAGAGGTTCTGAACTCCTTCCTCCCAATTCCCCTTTAATGGGTTAGAGGTGCGCAATGCAACCTTGTTGTATGAGATATGATCGATCAAGGCAAAGTATGATGGATGAATAGTGAGATGCACACAATATATCACAAGTATCACAAGCTTGAAGTAATAGCACAAAGAAAGAAACAAGATCACAAGCAAGTAATAAAAAGCAATATAGTGCAATAGAAATTTAAAG
This sequence comes from Agave tequilana, assembly GCA_038442645.1. Classification (NCBI taxonomy): domain Eukaryota; kingdom Viridiplantae; phylum Streptophyta; class Magnoliopsida; order Asparagales; family Asparagaceae; genus Agave; species Agave tequilana. Next base: position 318,577 of record JAVJIF010029864.1, on the reverse strand, counting down.
CAAGAATGGACACAAGGCAATCGCAAACACAAGATGTTTGTTTCGAGGTTCGAGCCACCGCTCTACTCCCCGCCTTCACCTCTGTGAAGGGTTTCCACTATCCACCGAGGATGATTACAATGGCCTACCGAAGACCCGAGCACCAAGCTCCACAACTTACAAAACCTCTACCGAAGAGGTGTCTCCACAAGATGAAGAAGATCACAAGTAACCAAAGTGATCACAACTCGATCACTTAAACTCTTTTACAATGTCTCACTCTTTTACAATTTCCTTATAGAATGAGTAAAGGAATTTTGACTCTATGGAGTGTAGTGAGAAAAACTCAGTTGTGAATTGATATTAACTAACAATCACAACTGAAAAACTAGCTCAAGAAAGTATTGGAAATGAAGAGCTTAAAACACTTTTCTTCTCTTTTGAAAAACTTGAAAAACTTAAGGCTTTTTCTTGGTATGTTGCAAGAGAGTCTTCTCCTCTATTTATAGGGAGAAAAATAGGTTTAAAACAATTTATTTAGAGCTTATTTGCTTTGAAAAAGAACTGAAAAACCCTGTAAAAGTCTGCCAAAAAGCAGATCAAAAAACAGATTTCAGAATTGCACAAAAGAGGAAAGAGCCGTTGGGCAGCAGCAGGCTTGGCGGTCGACCGGGCCGGTCGACCGCCAGCTCAGCTGGTCAAAGAGCCGTTGGCTTGGGTCTTCTGGCGGTCGACCGGCCGGTCGACCCAGAAAACCCAAGAGCAAACCTACTCTCAGACTTCCTCTGGCGGTCGACCGGACGGTCGACCCAGAAAACCCGAGAGCAATCCTGCTCTCAGACGGTCGACCGCCCGGTCGACCGTCGGACGTGCACAGACGTGCACGCCCAGGCACAAAGGCCGGTCGACCGGGCCGGTCGGCCGGTCGCCTGAAACAGGAAAAACAGTGTATTTTTGACTTGAAAAATTTTGCAAAATAATTTTTGACTTTAAGGAAACTTAAGTAATATGCTAGTAGAAGCATATAAACAAGATCTAAACATGGTATTTATTTTTGTAAAATATAGAGTCATGTAAATATATATTTAAGGCATGAAACCTAATTTAAAACATGAAAACTTAAATACAAGACTCACATTTTAACAAAACCAAATTGTGTGTGTGTATCCTAGAGCCAATATCCAACACTCAAACTTTTAACATTCTAATTCTTACATTGGTTCTAAGTACTACAAGCTCTTCAAGGGGGCTTTTCACCATCAAGGTCTTCAACACTTGAGTCTTGAGCCCAATTTGAGTTGACTTGAGTCCAAAACACTTTCTTTTAGGGTGTAAACCTTTTAGTAGAGTTAGAACCCTGAAACACACTTAAACAATAAGCAATATTAGTACAAATAACTAATATGTTTTGTAATCATCAAAACACACTAAACATGGGTGATTGTAACCTTGGGCCAACAGAAGGTAGTGGCTTGAAGTGAGGGGAAATTTGCAATTAGATGGCCCGTCTACTTGCAATGAAAGCAAGGACCAATCTCCTCCTTCTTTTCTAATCTCTCTTGATGTCTTCTTCTTCGGAAGTTGCTTTTTCTCCCTTCTCATAAAATATTTTACCCACTTTCCTAATGAGCATGGCAAAGTCCTCATCTCCATCTTCGGATGAATCTTCTTCGTTGATGGTAGAGGGAGTAGCCTTAAAAGCTATTGCTTTGTTATTTGGAGTCTCCCTTTCTTCTCTCACCTTCATTTTCATCTCATGAGTTTTGAGATTTTCAATGAAACTGGAGAAGTCCATCTCCTCTCTATCATTGAGCTCCTTAAGGGTTGTCGCCTTGATTTTTCAAGCTTTGGGGAGAGCTCTATTGACCTTACAAATCTTTTGGTCATTATCAATAGTGTCACCTAAAGAAGATAATCAATTAGTAATCTTGGTGAGTAAGCATCTGATCAATACTTTCATTTTCAAGCATGTAAAAATTCTCATATTGAGAATGAAGCAAGTCAACTTTAAATCTCTTGACTTGTGACGTCCTCTCATAAATAAAGATTAGATCATTCCAAACCTCTTAAGCGGATTTGCAATTAATTACACGGGAAAGATCATCATTATTTAATGCTTGTGTAAGTGCATATTGAATTAGCATTGGCCTCATGGTTCTTAGCGGTTGCTTCGGACCATGTATCCTCATCACCTTGAGGCTCAACAAATTCTTTGGTAATGGCCTTGGAAACTTTAACTCGTAGAGACTTAAGGAATAGGTTCATCTTGACCTTCCAAATGAGAAAGTTCAACCCATCAAATTTGGGATGCTAGAGAAGTCGTGTGATACCATGAAAATAAGTATAAGTGCACAAATAAATAGCACATACAATAAATGAATATAGCAAAATGAAAGGATCTCCCTAAGGTGGTTAAACCAAAACTAGGGTTAGACTCTGATGAAAATTATAAATCACCTAGAGGGGGGGAATAAATGATGGCTATACTAAACGACAAATAATGTAGAATTAAAATTTACTTGCTAGCAACCAAGAAAATACCAATCACAACACATGAAATACTTGCAAATAAGTAAATAATATAAGTGTGCAAGTAAGTAAAGAGAGAATAGAGTAAAGAGAGAAAGAGTAAGCAAATGCAAATACGATGATATGTTTCGAGGTTCGAGTCAATGCTCTAGTCCCCGCTTTCAACACTATGAAGGATTTTCACTATGACTGATCTCACTAGATCATCAACCGTTACAAGTTCTCACTAGAACTCAATAGACTCACAAGTCCTCTCTCGCGGCGTCACAACACCAACACAGAGCTCATTAGCTCACTTGAGGCCGCAATCTCTACAATTTCACAATAGAAGGAAATTGGTGATCTGCACTTGATCACAAAAGGGCTCACAAGCACAATCATATAACCAAGATGAGGAGATGAAACTCTTTGGGATCGTGTAGTGGAAATAGTTTGTAAGATGTAGAGGGAAGGCTCAAGCTAAAAATCAAGAATGTGGAATTTTGGCTCAAAAGAAAATCTTTTAACAAAAAGACTAAAACTTGATTAAATCTTCTTGTAAACTTGCAAAATCTTTTTCAAACTTGTTTAAACTTGTTCGTGGGTTTTTCTACAGTCCCACTATTTATAGGGATGAAAACTTGAGGAGAAAACCCAAAAGAGTCATTGGAAAAGACCCAGAAAAAGACAAATAGAAATATAGCCGTTGGGAAAAAAATCAAAGGAAATCCTTCTGTCGGTCGACCAGCCGGTTGACCACCAACGGTTGGATTTTTCACCGTTAGGGATGGCAGTCAACTGGTTGGTCGATCATTTTTCCCAACCAAAGAGCAAGGCTCTCTGTCGGTTGATTGAGCTTGAAACCTGCACACAAAATACAGTATTTCAGAGATACAAAATAGAAGTGCAAGGTTCTCAATTCTACCGCAATAGCAAGTGGCTATGCGGGTCGTGATCCACAAGGAGGGACTAGCGATGGAAGTTTTTTAGTAAGTCTTCTTTTAAGATACAAAGTTTGGTTAAAGTTCTTCTTTAGTTCTTTAAAAGAAAAAGAGAAAAATTAGGTTAAAGTTAAGTGAGGAAGAAAGTGATAGAATGAGAAGGTGGAGAAAAATGGAAAATGATTATTCACAAAGAAATTGAAAATGGAAAGAAGTGGGTGTTGTTGGTGTTCTAAACTAAAGAATAAAAGAAAAGAAAGAAACTAAAAATTACTTACTTCTTTTGGCCAAATACCTACCTTGAATCTTTTGCAATGATGTTACCTTGAAGTGAGGCGATCAACGTATAGACCATAAGAGTTGATTCCCGTTTCCTCCACATTATATCATCAAGACGTTGCAAGTATGAAGTGATACAGAATGAAACTCAAAATCCATCGTCATGGGCTATCGGTGGCACTCGCAAAGGCAAGGCTCTTTCGATGCTTTTAGACTCACTTGGATAACAATTGTACCAAAAGAAGAAAAGTAGGGAAGAAGAAGAAGAACAAAAAAACAAAGTACATACAAAAGGGAACTAAAGATTTGATTTTATAACAATAAGAGAAAAGAAGAAAATCTTACACCGGTGTCACTCTCAGCACAAGCTTCGTTCTCGTTCTCCTATGAAACTCTGATCTCCTCTGATTTACATAAATTAAAACTAAAAATTACATGAAAAGAAAAATAAAAACCTACACTATAAAGGATGAAAAACTGGACTAATTTCTCTCTCTGCATGGTCGTCCCCCTTTGGCTCTAAAAATCTCAGTATTTATAGGCAAAACCCAACCTATAGGAGCGTATGAAGATAGGGGGAGAAAATGCTCCCCCTAACTCACCAACAAAGCCACAAAAACGCGGCTTTGGCCGCGTTTTCGCAGCCAGGGTGTGGCCTGGAGGCCACACCCTATTGGTGGAACTCCCGGCTACGCGACTTGTATTTATCTTCAGCTGGATTTGTAGTTTAAGTCCGGAATTTTGACGAAATGGCTTTTGATCTTTGGCTTCAACCACTTGATTTGGAATGATTCTTTTCAACCGGTTTTCAACCTCTCAGATTTGCCAAGATTTACCCTGATTCATTGATTTCAAATTTATTCTGATTTAATTCAGAATTTGATGAGCTCTTGGGCTCATTTTTCTTCACTCTCCTTTAGGAATGGGCCTACAAATAAATTAAACAATAATTAGGAACAAGCAGAGTTTATTTAATAATAAGTATGAGAATATGATAATAAATATGCAATCTTAGCGACTGATCACACCCCCATACCTATCTTTTGCTCGTCCTCGAGCAAAACAATAAATTATACTAAAAATTATTAGACCACTTTCGCATGTCACGCGATTGCACTGAGCATGTGCAACAAGCCGTTAAACCTCTAGGTTTCCCCTAGAGGACGAGTTTTATCTCGTGAGGGTTTCAGTGGATTACACCCACAAAATCCATAAAGAAAGAGAAACAAAGAGTTAGTATTTTCGAAAAGCATTTTGAAAGAAAAATATTTGAAATATAATTGTAAGATTTAAGTAATCTCTAAGTTATAGGAAAATCAATTTTTCATTCCTAAACTTAGTCTCTATTCAAAAATTTGTTATCAATCAAAGTAAGGAGTCAAATTGTACTTCTTATCTAGTCTATTACTTTACCTTAAGTCATATGCACCTTGCGATTGTGAAAATTTTGACTAAGGGTTCTTTAACTCTAACTCTTATGCCTCATTTATTTTTATATATATATATATTTTTGTGGTATTATTACTTAGTTCTATTAGGCTTTCTAATCTGCCATGTAACGAGCCTTTAATCGATGACTCCCAAACCAAACGGTCTTAGGGTACCGGTGAGAAAACACCCCAAGAACTTAAGGACTCGAGCAAACAAGGCCACAAAACTAAGGATTTTATTATTTGAACCCCTTTTAGGCGTGAATACTTATACTTTATTAGGCACAAATACCCAGTTTAATCAGAGGATTTATATATATATATATATATATATTTTTTTTTTCAAACTTATCTAATCATCTTTCGCATAAATACTAAGGCTTGCTTAGGCCAAAGCGCCTAGCTAATCAATAATTAGATTTGTTCATCTTTCATATATCTATTTTTTTTCCTTTTTTTTATATAAGGCATAAGAATCTTTATTTTTGAACCCTAAGTGTGTAAATGTATGAAGTGTGCATATTTCATTAAGGTAAAGATCAAGACTAAGTTACTTTGACAAATTATCTTTCTAACCCTAAAAATCAAACAAATAATCTTATTTTGACCAAGTTTAAGAAATCCTAATTTTGATTTTCCTATTCCTTAAAATTGACTCAATTTCTTAAAAAAAATGTCAAAATATTGTTTCTATTTTCAAAAAGTTTTTTTAAAAGTAAAGAAAAATGTTAATATATTTTTTTATGAAAATAAAAAGAAAAACCTAAGTTATGTTAGAACCCTCCCCACACCTATCTCATGCATTGCCCTCAATGTATGAATTAATGCATAGATGCATGAAAAAGAAGAAAGGGAAGGAAAATGTTACCTTAAGGTGGTGGTTCCGGTGGTGGTCTGATTGGTCAACGAAATGCTGCCCAATCGACTTTTCGTGGAGTTCGGAGGAACCCACCAGAAATTTCTCTAATATAACCCACTAAAATGATATATACATGAATGATTTTTATTAAAAATTTAACCCCATCTAATTTTCAAATTCCATAATTAATTTCGGAGTCAAATTTGTCAACCGCCTTGTCCCAAAATGGAGTGTGAAAAGATAGAATGATTGACTTGGACTTAGGAAGTACGAGAACTAATACCGACTCAGGAAAGTGACTTAAGTTAAGTAAAGGTTCAGGAGTCGAGATTGGTTCAGAAAGTGGGTCCAAATCAAGAAGTTGAAACTCAAGTCCACATTCATTTTCCAACAATGGAATGTGACTTAATATTGGTGATTCAAGTTCAAGAATGATAGGTGTGGGAATCAAAACTGACTCTAAAATATTACTCAAGTCGGGTAACAAAACAGGAGTCAATAATGATACGGGAATTTGAACTGAATCACAGATTTGAGAATTTAGGTCACATTTCTCATTGAGTTCAATGTCATAAAAATGAGAACTTACCAATTTATCAATGGGACTTTCAAAATTATAAAATTGGTCAAGTTCAATATGATGATCATCAAAGATGGGCGATTCAATTTCATTATGAATTGGCACAGGATCCAATGTTGACTCTAGAAAAAGATTGAAATCAGGTGAAAACACTGGAGTCATAATTGAATCAGGAAGTAGAATTGAATCACTAAATTGAGGTTCATGATCATATTCATTTTCAAGTTCAATTTCAGGAAAGGGATAACTTGCCAAACTGTCAATGTCACTTTCAAAATTTGGAGTTTGGACAAGTTCAAATGATTGTGCTGAAATGGAACCTTGTGTTCCAAAACAACATGACTCTTCGGCTCTAACAGAATGGTTACTGACATCAGAACTGGCCAAACGGTGAGAATGTAGAGATTGGACCATCATATCTATGTCATGATTACGAGCGTTTTGAGCCTGAGTCATGGCTTCAAGCATTTTTTCATAGTTGATAGGTTCATCATTTTGTTGAAAAGATGAAGTGTTGTTTTGGAATTGGTGGTAAAATTGTGAGTCCATCAGATTTTGTGATTTTTGTTTGGACTCACGCATACTCATTTCCAAAATTGATGGTTTTCTATTTTAGACTGGTGGAACTGAGTATGTATCTTGAAAATATTATGGACACGGTGGATAAGGAGGACAAGTTGGTTGAAAATTTGACTCGGGGGAGGTGAATCCCCATTGACTCTGTGAAGAGTTGAAATTATTCTGGAAATTATGATTATAAGATTGGGGACATGGGTTATATTGATTCGAATAAGACCAATCTGGCACACTAGATTGGTTAAAGTTATGATATGCCGGGTTGGTAATATCCGAAAAAGAGGTTGGTGTGTAATATGGATTACCATTAAAATTGAAAAAATTATTGTTATAAGCCATATTACACAATAAAACACAAACAAATAAGCAAACAAAAAAGAAAAATTCTAACCTAACTTAGGGTAGACCTTTGACCTAGACGACTCCTAACTGGTTAGACTGTCCATAGGAGGTATAATGCAGACTTTGACCACAAGCTAATCAGCCAGGTCAGGGCAAGATTGGTGGGAGGTTATCCGTCAAAGACGTTCCTTAATTAAGTAACCACCAACCTTTGGGCTTTCGGCCCTTAATCCCCTTCCTAGACACTGATTTGGCAGGAGTCAAATTTCAACACCTTTCTACCTTAGGATAATCTCCTAATTGAGTCCGAGATGTCTCTAGGGCCAACGTCTACTCATTTTTAGTTAGGTTTGGGTTAGTGAGTGAGGAGATTGTTTGTGGGCTAAGGGAGGGTAATGACTTCCCCACCTTATCTTGTTTATAGGACAAGCCCTTAGATCAATTTAGTGCAGTGTACAAGTATATAGAAAACAATAACATTCAAGCAATATTTCATACAAGAATGAACCTTATACTAAATGCTATGCACACATACCTTGGCTCCAGCACTCTTCAACAGTAAATAAAAAATGAAATGAAATAGACACGTGCCAAAATGCAAAGTCTAAATCATTTTTAGCATTTACAATCAACTTTTTACTGTTGTGTTAGAAATATATATACAGTGAGTCAAACAAGGAGATAAATGCTACAGAAATTCAGATTTTCAATTCAACCAACCTGCAAAAATACAGGTTAGTAGTTCACTCAGTTTTGCCACTAGAATGTAGCAAATCTGAGGGCTTCTGGGCTCTGCTTTCTTGAGCAGAGTCCAGGGCCACTTATATGTCCACTGCAACAGATATTCCTTGTTGTTAAATCTGTACAAAAAACAAGAAGAAAGTTAACCAAAAATGTAAACTTTTAAAGAGAGTAACTTACCGTCCCTCCCCTACAACGGCGCCAAAATTTGATTGAGCTTGAAACCTGCACACAAAATATAGTATTTTAGAGATACAAAATAGAAGTGCAAGGTGCTCAATTCTACCGCAATAGCAAGTGGCTATGAGGGTCGTGATCCACAAGGAGGGACTAGCGATGGAAGCTTTTTAGTAAGTCTTCTTTTAAGATACAAAGTTTGGTTAAAGTTCTTCTTTAGTTCTTTAAAAGAAAAAGAGAAAAATTAGGTTAAAATTAAGTGAGGAAGAAAGTGGTAGAATGAGAAGGTGGAGAAAAATGAAAAATGATTATTTATAAAGAAATTGAAAATGGAAAGAAGTGGGTGTTGTTGGTGTTCTAAACTAAAGAATAAAAGAAAAGAAAAGAAACTAAAAATTACTTACTTCTTTTGGCCAAATACCTACCTTGAATCTTTTGCAATGATGTTACCTTGAAGTGAGGCGATCAACGTATAACCCATAAGAGTTGATTCCCGTTTCCTCCACATTATATCATCAAGATGTTGCAAGTATGAAGTGATACAGAATGAAACTCAAAATCCATCGTCATGGGCTATCGGTGGCACTCGCAAAGGCAAGGCTCTTTCGATGCTTTTAGACTCACTTGGATAATAATTGTACCAAAAGAAGAAAAGTAGGGAAGAAGAAGAAGAACACAAAAACAAAGTACATACAAAAGGGAACTACAGATTTGATTTTATAACAATAAGAGAAAAGAAGGAAATTTACACCAATGTCACTCTCAGCACAAGCTTCGTTCTCGTTCTCCTATGAAACTCTGATCTCCTCTGATTTACATAAATTAAAACTAAAAATTACATGAAAAGAAAAACAAAAACCTACACTACAAAGAATGAAAAACTGGACTAATTCCTATCTCTGCATGGTCGTCCCCCTTTGGCTCTGAAAATCTCAGTATTTATAGGCAAAACCCAACCTATAGGAGCGTATGAAGATAGGGGGAACAAACGCTCCCCCTAACTCACCAACAAAGCCACGAAAATCGGCTTTGGCCGCGTTTCCGCGGCCAGGGTGTGGCCAGGAGGCCACACCCTGTTGGTGGAACTCCCCGGCTTCGCGACTTGTATTTATCTTCAGCTGGATTTACAGTTTAAGTCCAGAATTTTGATGAAATGGCCTTTGATCTTTAGCTTCAACCGCTTGATTTGGAATGATTCATTTCAACCGGTTTTCAGCCTCTCAGATTTTCCAAGATTTACCCTGATTCATTGATTTCAAATTTATTCTGATTTAATTCAGAATTTGATGGGCTTTTGGGCTCATTTTTCTTCACTCTCCTTTAGGAATGGGCCTACAAATAAATTAAATAATAATTAGGAACAAGCAGAGTTTATTTAATAATAAGTATGAGAATATGATAATAAATGTACAATCTTAGCGACCGATCATCGATCCACCGGGGCGGTCGACCGGACCCAACCGAAAGCAAAGCTCTTGCAGTTGTTCACCGCACGGTCGACCGAAGTGCACACAATGCACTTTGGTGCATGTGAGTCGACCGCTCGGTCGACTGACAGAGCAATTCTGCTCTGCCTACGGTCGACCGGTCAGTCGATCGACCTTGGGCCAAAAGCATGTTATGAAGATCTTTTTGAAACTAGTCCTTTTCTGACATAAATAAACTTTAATCTTAAACATAAAATGGAGTCCAGGGACTTGATAGATCCAGTGTGTGATTATAAATCAATACAAAACAAAGTTAGAGTATATTTTGTAAAACACTTTTCTAAATCGAAATCTGGTTTTTCCGAAACTCGATTTTGAAAATGGAAAAGAGAAATATTTTGAATCTTTTCAAAAGCACTTTAGGAATGTGAAGATATGTGTGTGTCAGTCCCAAAAGAGCTATCAACCTATATCATCTTAATTTTAACAAATGACTATAAATTCTATCTAAAATGCAAAAAGCAAAAATAGAAATCTTGATATAGTCTTCTCTTGCAAACTTGATCCTTGAGCTTGTCTATGTGCTTAAGGCTCTGTTCTTGGATTCCAAACATGTGAATTTTGAAAAACACCTAGAGGGGGGTGAATAGGTGTTAATGCTAATCTAATGATCTTTTTAAACAAGTATGAATATATCATGCAAACAGTCACTCAAAATAAGAATTGAAGCCGAATTCCCCGTGAAGGGCTCTAGAACTTCTCCTCTTTGATTCCTCTAAATTATGAGTTGAGGGCGTAATTGCTTTCTTGTTGTGATGAGTAAAGATCAGGAAATGCAAGTGATGAGATGGATGCAATAATGAAGTGCAAACAAGATATATCACAAGCTAAAAATGTAGAGCAAAAAGAGCAATAAGAAAGTCAATCGCAAACACAAAGGATTTGTTTCGAGGTTCGAGCCACCGCTCTACGTCCCCGCCTTCACCACCGTGAAGGGTTTCCACTATATCCACCAAGAAATTACAAAGGTCTACCGAAGACCGGAGTACCGAATTCTACCAATTACAAGAGGTCTACCGAGGAGTACCGAACTCCACCAATCCAATCCTCTACCGAAGAGGGATCACAACACAAGAAGGAATAAGTAACCAAGTGATCAACAAGGGATCACAAACTTCTCTTTTACAACTTCCTTATAGAATGAGGAGAATTTTTGGCTCAAGAAGTGTAGTGAGAAAAATTCAGTTGTGAAGTAAGAAAAATTGCTTGAAAAACAACTGAAAACAAATAGCCAAGAATGCACTTAGAAAATTGAAAGCCTTTGAAAACTTTTTCTTTCTTTTGGAAACTTGAAAACTAGGAATTTTTCTTGTATTTTGCAAGTGACCAATCCCCTCTATTTATAGGGATTAGAGGAAATCTAAACATGATTAAAACTAGCTTATTAGGTCAGAAAGTAGCCCCCAATTTTTCAGAAATAGCTGACACACAAATCCCAATCAAATCCCAAGAAGAAACTTCTGAAAACTAGCCGTTATGGCTGCTGGCGGCTGTCGGTCGACCGGCCCGGTCGACCGACAGTCCAATTGGCAAACTAGCCATTGGACTCGGTCGACCGGTCGGTCGACCGGCAGCCAAAGAAAAATTTCACTTTGTACTGTCTGTCGACTGACCCGGTTGACCGACCAAAAACAGAGAGCAAGGTGCTTCCAGTCGGTCGACCGGTTGGTCGACCAACAGACGTGCACAAACATGCACGGCCTGACCACAAGGCTCGGTCGACCGGTCCGGTTGACCGTTCAGGCCTGGAATGGACCGGTCGACCGTCCCGGTCGACCGACAGGCCTGAAACAGGATACATTATAGGAAATTTTTTGAACTTTGAAAGATTTTCAAAATAATTTTGTAAGGATATATGATTAAGTATCATGCTATAAAGGTTGGTATACATGATATAAATAAGATATAAAATTCATAAAAATTTTGAGTCATGTATAACTATCAAGGCATGAACCTAAATCAAATACCAAAAACAAAAGCCGTATTTTGGAAAGTGATGGGTGTGTGTGTGTTTTCTTGAGCCAATCTTAACACAACCTCATTCTCTAACAAACTAATTCTTACAAAGGTTCTAGGTGACTACAAGGTTTTCAAGTGGGCTTCTCCATATGCGATCTTGAATAGCTTGATATCTTGAACCCGAAAAGAGCCAATTTAAGTCAAAACAACCTTCTTTTAGGGAAGAACACTTCATGAATCCTTAGAACCCTGAAACACACTTAAACACTAAAAATGATTAGTACAAATAACTATATATGTTTTGTAATCATCAAAACTCAAAAATCGGTTGATTGTAACCTTGGGCCAACAATCTCCCCCTTTTTGATGATGACAAAACATATGAGTTATTTTTAAAAAAAAACATATGGGAAAAGAGCTTGGAAGCTCCCCCTCAAATCATGCTATGTATAAATGAATGGCTATATACATAATAGATAGAAACTAAGAATTTTGGCATAAAAAGAGAAATAGGAATACAAAACACATTGCTTAAAATTCTTAACTCAAAAATCAAAACTCAAAAAGTCAACACTCAAAACTAACTTGTTATTACTTAAAAGTCAAAACTCAAAACTAACTTGTTATTACTCAAAAGTCAAAATGCATAACTCCAAAGTAAAAATAACTAACTTTTTCTCCCCCTTTTTGTCATACATTAAAAAGGGTAAACATAGTTAAAAAAATTTCTTCATAATTCCATAACACAAACATTCAATTTACCACAAATAAAGGAAAATCTAGCATAGTCTAGTGGTTTTGTAAAAATATCGACAAGTTGAAAATCGGTAGAAACATAATCAATATCAATATCACCTTTCTCATAATGATCTCTAAGAAAGTGATACCGAATGTCAATGTGCTTAGTCTTACTATGTTGATTTGCATTTTTAGTCATATGAATAGTACTAGTATTATCACAAAATATTTTAATATGGTTAAAATGCAAATCATAGTTAAGGAGAGTATGTTTCATCCAAAGAACTTGTGCACAACAAGCTCCGGCCGCAACATACTCCGCCTCGGCGGTTGAGAGGGCTTTTTGGAAGACCAAGAAACAAGACAATTACCAAGAAATTGACATGTTCCACTTGTACTCTTCCTATCCACTCTATAACCCGCATAGTCGGCATCCGAAAAACTCGTCATAGAAAATTGTCTGGTCTTCGGATACCACAAACCCATTTCAATGGTGCCCTTAAGGTATCTAATAATGTTTTTACCGCAATCAAATGGGACTCTTTAGGACACGATTGAAATCAAGCACACAGACATACACAAAACATAATGTCCGGCTTACTAGCCGTCAAATACAACAAGCTACCAATCATGCTACGATAAAGCTTAATATCTATACTTGTACCTTGTTCATCTTTGTCAAGCTTTGTGGTAGTTGCCATGGGAGTTTTGCTTGTTTTAGCTCCTTCAAGCCCAAATCTCTTGATAAGTTCCTTTGTGTACTTGGCTTGATTGATAAAGATCCCATCCTTCTTTTGCTTTATTTGGAGACCAAGGAAGTAGTTAAGCTCACCCATCATAGACATCTCGAATTCTTCCTTCATGCATGATTCAAAAGCTTGGCAAAGATTTTCATTAGTAGAACCAAATATGATATCATCCACATAAATTTGAACTATAAGTATATCATTTTCAACATGTTTTGTAAACAAAGTAGTATCTATTTTTCCTTTCTTAAAACCATTAGAAATTAAAAATGAAGAAAGTCTTTCATACCAAGCCCTAGGGGCTTGTTTTAAACCATAAAGAGCTTTGTCAAATTTGAAAACAAAATCCGGATGTGTAGGATCAACAAACCCGGGGGTTGTTCAACATACACCTCCTCTTCAATAAATCCATTTAAGAAGGCACTTTTTACATCCATTTGAAAAAGCTTAAAATCTTTATAAGAAGCAAATGCAAGTGTCATCCGTATGGCTTCAAGCCGTGCTACGGGTGCAAAGGTTTCCTCAAAATCGATACCTTCGACTTGAGTGTAACCTTAGGCAACTAACCTAGCTTTATTCCTAATAACATTTCCCGACTCATCCAACTTGTTCTTAAAGATCCACTTAGTACCAATTGTTGGTCTATCGTGGGGCCTAGGAACAAGATGCCAAACTTGGTTGCGCTCGAATTGATTGAGCTCCTCTTGCATGGCTAGCAACCAATATGAGTCGCCCTCGGCTTCGAGGATGTTCTTTGGTTCAAAGTAAGAAATAAAAGCATAGTGTCCACAAAAATCATGAAGTTTAGAACGAGTAGTTACCCTTTTTGATACTTCACCTATAATAAGATCCTTGGGATGATGTGGATTGTATCTTCAATCTTTTGGAAGTGGTTGAGAAGGCTCCACTTCTACTTCTTGAATTTCATTTCCTTGAACCTCATTTTCTTGAAGTTTATTTCTTTCATCATCCTTTGGCATGTCTTCAATGGTAGGTGAGTCCTTCAAAGTAGCTCTCTCCATGTCTTCATTTAAAGAATCTATTTCTACAACATTATTAACAAACACATTAGATTCCTCAAATTTTACATGTATAGATTCCTCAATAGTCAAGGATGACTTATTTAAGACTCTATAAGCTTTACTAATATTTGAATAACCAACAAAAATTGCTTCATAAGACTTTGCATCAAATTTACCTAAATTATCTTTTGTATTCAAAATAAAGCATTTACATCCAAAAACCTTAAAGTATGAAACATTTGGCTTTCTAGAAAAATAGATCTCAAAAGATATTTTTGAAGTATTTTTGCATAAGAAAACTCAATTTGATATATAGCAAGATGTGTTAACGGCCTCAACCCATAGAAAATGAGGGAGACCATATTCATTAATCATTGTCCTAGCCATCTCTTGTAATGTCTGATTTTTCCTCTCAACGACTCCATTTTGTTGTGGAGTTCTAGGACAAGATAGTTCATGCTTAATTCCATGTTCTTCACAAAAAGTGGCAAAGGGTTGGTTATTGAATTCACCACCTCTATCACTTCTAATTCTTAAAATAGAAGAATCTTTTTCCTTTTCAACTCTTTTCTTAAAGGCTTGAAAATATGAAAAGGCTTGATTTTTGTGCTCTAAAAAGAAAACCCAAGTAAAACATGAGAAATCATCAACTAAAACAAAAGCAAAACGATTCTCACTTAGACTTTTGGTTTGAGTAGGACCAAATAAATCCATATGGATCAACTCCAAGGGACGTGATGTCATGATATCCTTAATTGACTTGAAAGAGGACTTGGTTTGTTTCCCAAGTTGGCACGCGTCGCAAACGCGATCCTTTTCAAATTTCAAGCAAGGAATACCTTTCACCATTTCCTTGTTGTTTAATCTAGATAGATGGTCAAAAGAGATGTGGCCTAATCTTCTATGTCACAACCAAGAGTCATCATCGAGGGCTTTCAAACAAGTAGCATTGCATAGCATATTAGATATGTCAATCATGTATACATTGCTTTCACAAAAATTGGAAAATATACATGTGTTAGATAGTCTATCAATAACTCTACAAGCTAGGTTATCAAAAACAACATCAAAACCTTTGTCACAAAGTTGACTAACACTCAAGAGATTATGCTTGAGGCCATCAACCAAAACAACATTTTCTATTAAAGGAGAAGTACCAAATTTAACATTACCAATACCAATGATTTTTCCTTTGGCATCATCTCCGAAGGTGATGGTGCCACCTTCATGGTACCTTGATAGGGTTGCAAAGTTGTTGATATCCCAAGTCATGTGCCTTAAGCAACCACTATCAAGATACCACAATCCTTTATGTCGTTGGGCCTTGGAATGTACCTACATCATTTAACAAATTTGTTGACTTTGGTACCCAAATTTTCTTGGGTCCTTGAAAGTTAGTATTCTGAACCCAAACATTATTATGAGATGCATTAAGTCTATCATAGCAAAACTTAACTAAATGACCTTTACGGCCACAATATGTGCATGAAAAGACTTTTTCATACATGAATGCATGATGTGTGTGTGGAGTGTGGGCATGTTTAGGGTGCTTGGCATGATGTAAAGGTTGTGATTTATGAACATAAGCATGAATAGCATGTGAATGTTTCTTTGGGACTTGTTTCTTAGGAAACATAGCCTCTAGTCTATTCTTATCAAATTCACATTTTTTCAAAACTACTCCTAATGAATCAATTTTCTCTTTTAGCATGGAAATTTCATTTTCATTGATTTGTGGAAATTTACCTTTGCAAGATATTTTATAGTTCTCAAAGTCTTTTTGTGTAGAAACAAGAGTAGAAAGCAATTCCTCCTTTTCTTTTGAAAGAGTGAAAACTTTATGATTTAGAGATTCATTTTCCTTTTTCATTTTCAAATATTTTTTTTGAGAAAATCATAGTTATGAGATAATTCCTCAAAAGCTTCTCCTAGTTCATCCATGGATAGATTACAATCAAAAGAAGTATTGGGAGTTACCTTGCTTGTGCTTTCATTTGCCATGAAGCACATGTTGGCGGTGTCGACTTCCTCCTCGGATTCACTCTCCGAATCCCAAGTAGCCTTTAAAGCTTTCTTTTTATGTGGCTTCTTGGAGTTGGAGGGCTTGACTTTATCCGGGCATTCCGCAACAATGTGACCCGTTTTCCGCAATTGAAGCAAATAATTTTCTTCTCTTCTTTACCTTGCCATCTATTTTTATTTTAGAACTTTGCCTTGTTGTACATTCTCCGAATGTTCTTTACAAGAAGAGAAAGCTCTTCATCATCTTGTTCTTCATCATCTTCGTCGGAGCATGTGGAATAACTCTTGAAGGCAACAACTTTCTTCTTGGAAGGAGCCATTTCTTCTCTTGCTTTTCTTTCCATCTCATGGGTCTTGAGATTCCCAATGAGACCTATAAGCTCCATCTCTTCCTTGTCATTGAGTTCCTTCAAGGTAGTGGCTTTGACTTCCCAAGATGGAGGGAGAGCACGGATGATCTTCCTTACTCTTTGGTCGTTGTCAATGACGTCACCTAGAGAAGAAAGTCCATTAGTAATCTTTATAAATTTAGTAACCATATCATCTATGGTTTTATTCTCTTGCATAGAAAAATTTTCATATTGGGAACGAAGAAGGTCAATTTTTGCCCTCTTAACTTGTGAAGTCCCCTCATGAGTGACAAGCAAGTGAGTCCAAATCTCATGTGCGGATTTGCAATGAATGACTCTAGAGATATCATCGTCATTAAGGGCTTGAAGCAAGGCATAGTGTGCCCTAGAATTAGCATCAAACTCTTTTGTGTCAATATCGGACCAAGTGTCCTCATCACCGGTGGGTGCACTAAATGGTTTGGTCACCGCCTTTGCAACCCGGCTTCCTAAGGATTGCAAAAATACGGTCATCTTAACCTTCCATATGGAAAGTTAAGGCCATCAGATTTGGGTGGGGTCTTAATTCCTTCGTCCATTTTTACTAAGTGAATGAGGATGAAAAATGAATAAAATGATTAGCAATAAAGGATCTCTCTAAGGTTGTTAAACCAAGAGCCTAGAGACCAAAGCTCTGATAATAATTGAAAAACACCTAGAGGGGGGGTGAATAGGTGTTAATGCTAATCTAATGATCTTTTTAAACAAATATGAATATATGATGTAAACGGTCACTCAAAACAAGAATTGAAGCCGAATTCCCCGTGAAGGGCTCTAGAACTTCTCCTCTTTGATTCCTCTAAATTATGAGTTGAGACGCGTAATTGCTTTCTTGTTGTGATGAGTAAAGACCGGAAATGCAAGTGATGAGATGGATGCAATAATGAAGTGCAAACAAGATATATCACAAGCTAAAAATGTAGAGCAAAAAGAGCAATAAGAAAATCAATCACAAACACAAAGGATTTGTTTCGAGGTTTGAGCCACCGCTCTACGTCCCCGCCTTCACCACCATGAAGGGTTTCCACTATATCCACCGAGGAAATTACAAAGGTCTACCGAAGACCGGAGTATCGAACTCCACCAATTACAAGAGGTCTACCGAAGATCGGAGTACCGAACTCCACCAATCGAATCCTCTACCGAAGAGGGATCACAACACAAGAAGGAACAAGTAACCAAGTGATCAACAAGGGATCACAAACTTCTCTTTTACAACTTCCTTATAGAATGAGGAGGATTTTGGCTCAAGAAGTGTAGTGAGAAAAATTCAATTGTGAAGTAAGAAAAATTGCTTGAAAAACAACTGAAAACAAATAGCCAAGAATGCACTTAGAGAATTGAAAGCCTTTGAAAACTTTTTCTTTCTTTTAGAAACTTGAAAACTAGGAATTTTTCTTGTATTTTGCAAGTGACCAATCCCCTCTATTTATAGGGATTAGATGAAATCTAAACATGATTAAAACAAGCTTATTAGGTCAGAAAGTAGCCCCCAAATTTTCAAAATAGCTGACACACAAATCCCAATCAAATCCCAAGAAGAAATCTCTGAGAACTAGTCGTTATGGCTGCTGGCGGCAGTCGGTCGACCGGCCCGGTCGACCGACAGTCCAATTGAAAAACTAGCCGTTGGACTCGGTCGACCGGTCGTCGACCGGCAGCCAAAGAAAAATTTCACTTTGTACTATCGGTCGACTGACCCGGTCGACCAACCAAAAACAGAGAGCAAGGTGCTTCCAGTCGTCGACCGGTCGTCGACCGACAGACGTGCACAAACATGCACGCCCTGACCACAAGGCTCGGTCGACCGGTCCGGTAGACCGTTCAGGCCTGGAATGGACCGGTCGACCGTCCCGGTCGACCGACAGGCCTGAAATAGGATACATTATAGGAAATTTTTTGAACTTTGAAAAATTTTCAAAATCATTTTGTAAGGATATATGATTAAGTATCATGCTATAAAGGTTGGTATACATGATATAAACAAGATATAAAATTCATAAAAATTTTGAGTCATGTATAACTATCAAGGCATGAACCTAAATTAAATACCAAAAACAAAAACCGTATTTTGAAAAGTGATGGTGTGTGTGTGTTTTCTTGAGTCAATCTTAACACAACCTCATTCTTTAACAAACTAATTCTTACAAAGGTTCTAGGTGAATACAAGGTTTTCAAGTGGGCTTCTCCATATGCGATCTTGAATAGCTTGATATCTTGAACCCAAAATGAGCCAATTTGAGTCAAAACAACCTTCCTTTAGGGAAGAACACTTCATGAATCCTTATAACCCTGAAACACACTTAAACACTAAAAATGATTAGTACAAATAACTATATATGTTTTGTAATCATCAAAACTCAAAAATCGGTTGATTGTAACCTTGGGCCAACAAATTTTGTGATGGATCTGAAATGCAACAAAAAGTTAACCTAAAACTTTGCTAAACGAAATTGTTAAAAATATAACTATATTTGTTTTATTATCATCAAAACTAGGGTTAATGGCCTTTCGGCCAACAGATTTAAGAGCTCATGCACAAAGAACGCATCATGTACTCAAAAAAGAGTTTAGCTCAATAGAATCAAGTTTTTGATCAACTTAAGGAGAAGAAGATCAAGAAAGAATACTTGAAGTTTTGTAAAAGAGTTTGTAAGTGTTTAGAAGTTTTATAAAGTTCAAATTAGAATTGATTGCTAATGTTTGGGATTTTTACACATATTTTATACCAACTTTTATGCTTATTATTTGTCACATTAATTTCTGCATGGGTGTTTTTATTTATGTTCTGCAGAAATCATGTCAAGAGTGTGATTCATACAAAAGAGAGAGAAAAATTGTTTATTGATATATTAAGAGACTTTTACAGAGAGATAGATGCAGAACCACAGACTCAGTGGAGAAAATGCATACTCCAACATTGTCTACGTGATGAGAAGAAGAGACGGAAAAGTTGGGCTTTAAAAGCCTTGGTCAAATGGCTACACAACCGTTGACCATGGCTACACAGCTGTAGACCAGTCAATAGAGCGCCAGCGCAGAGTTTCAATGCGGATCAGAGGCGGAGTTGTAGGTGGCACAGAGTTTGGCTGTGTAGCCGAAATTTTCAGCTGAATAACTGACTTACTTTGAAAACTGATGATGTAATTTTTTGTGGATTTCATATAAAATTAGGAGAGTACTCTTTGAGTTTATTAGGTCTTTGGATGACTCAGCAGCCTGTAAAAGGTCTGCAAGTCTCTAGTAAAATATATCTCCCTCTTGTATTTAAAATCTTTTAAATAAAATTTTATTTTCTGATTTTGCTAATTAAGACTCTGTGTTTTTGAGAAGAAGAACAACAAGGAGCCAATCCCTAGATTCTTCTACATTGGTTGTTTCTTCCATTTACTTTTCTAGTACGTTTTGCATGATGACTTCTACAATTTATTTCTTGCCTTGCACTTTTATAATTATGAACTAATTTTTTCTAGTTGGGGCATTGATGTATCATGATATAGAGTAGTGTTTAGGGTAAGTAGTATGATTCTACAACCATGTTAAGTTTCTATTTTCATTAATTACGTTAATAATTGATGGCCATAATTGTTTAGATGACTAGATTTGAGACGGAAAGGAGACAATCTAGTATGGCATCATAGAATTAGGAACTGCAACTTGATAAATTGAGACCGAGAAGTAGTACAATCATATAGAAAGATCCATCTTGCTTAATTTTTTCTCTAACTTGTAAATCTACTAGATCAAGAGATTGTAGATTCTTGCATTAGAGGTTAGAATTACTATTGCTCGAGAGAGAATATTAGTTAAGATAGGAATTTTCAATTGGTAACATGCGTAGATGATTTTATAACACTAACACTTATTCTATATCTAATTTTATTTCTGAAATCAATTGTCCTAACTTATTTCTTACACAAGTAAGTTTTTTTTAGTTCTAAGTAATTTTCTTTAGATCATTTTATTTCATTCTCTAAAAAAATCAATCTTTTCAAATAAAACTAGGAATGGTTAGTTGATACTTGACATTACATAATCCATGTGGGTTCGACACTCTATTCTTACTTTATTACTTGCATATGATTGTACACTTACCAATTTTTACATCAATTGCTCAAGCTCACACACATAAAATAGTTTAATATTGGTTTGATAGTTTTTCATTGAATACGAATTTGCGTTTTGGTTTTCAAAAAATTGAGTTTAACAATATCGATTTGAAAAAGATTCTATACTTTATATTTTAAATCCAAATCTTGTGTTTATATAATTTATATCTCAAAAAAAATGAGTTTTATATTTTGTAATATATATTGTTTTATCCATACATATTAGAGCTGTATTTGATAAAAGAAACTTATTTTAATGAGTTAAATATTTGGTTTTATCAACAGTTTATTTTATAAGAAGAAATTTTTAAAAACAAGTTTTAATTGTTTGTTATGTGTATTGAAATTTGTCCATACACATTTGCGCTTTAACAGAGTTTGAGAAACTTTTTTTTGTATTTTATACAAGTTTTGGTTTAACTTGTTCATGCTTAAAGTTTAGTTCTTGGAAAAATAATTTAAAATATAGTTTATGTTTTCAGAATTATATTTGATATCTCAAAAAGAAGGTCACACGTTTGTACTTTGTGTTGATTATTGATCATACATATTTGTACTCTTTTATATCTACATGAACTTATTTTTTTGAATTTTATAAGTTTTTATTTGAATTTTTAAATGGTTTATTTTTAAATATTCAATAAGTTTACATTTAATAAAATGTTTGAAGTCTCAAAAAGATGTTTAATTTGAAATATATGTTGATTTTTATTCACATATATTATTGATTATTTTTGAGATTTTTATAGATTTTTATTTATATTTTGAAAGGGGTTTTAAGAAAAAATAAAAATTAGAAAAAAGACAAGGTTGTTGGACCCGGTTGACCGGCTACAGTAGACGGTTGATCGGCCAAAGAGCAGTGCTCTCTGGAAGGCCCACTAGTCGACCGCTCAGTCGACCGGGCGCTAGAGAGCACTGCTCTCTGGTGGGCCCAACGGCTAGTAGCTGCTGGAACAACCAACGATCAAGTGTCCTTAAATTTTTTTTTATTGTTGTGTGCAGGAGCCCAACGGCTGCTGTTGGAGGCAAATGTGTAATTATTTTTTTGTTTTATTATCTATTTGAGGGGCTATATATAGTGCTTGGGCTTTGGGATTTGAACCAAAATTATTGATGTGAAAATTTTCCCATCTCATAGATAGTTTTCAAGAAGTTTTTTGGAGCTAATATTTTTCATTTTTCAAGGTAAGTTTTTTCAGGAAAATTTCTACAAGTTTTAGAGTCTCATTTTCCCATCTTTAGAGAACTTTTCAAACAGTTTTCTTTAGCCAGAAAATCCAAATCTTCTCTTACTTTCTCACACAAACTTGAGCAATTCATCTCTACATTTATCCTACAGGGTTTCTTGTTTGTGAGAGAATTTATTTTGTGGTCAAGAGTGTTGATCACAAAGTTTTCTTTCTTATATTGAGAAGTGGTTTAAGGTTGCGGCCTCGAAGCGATCTTTTGGGTTTGTAACGAAGTGGTTCTTGCGGGAACAGTGAGGGACTTACGGTTCCGATAGTTCTTGAGGGAGCTTGTACCCAAGTGATTTTACCGGCTCGGATTATAGTGAAAATCCTTCATTGCGGTAAAGGCCGGGACATAGAGCAAGTTGCTTGAATCTCGGAACAAATCTCCCATATTTACGATTGCTCTCCTCTCTTTCTCTCTCAACTCTCTACTTGTTTATTTGCTCAATATACTTGCCCATCATCATATATAGTGCATTGTTTATTAGATTGTTATTATTGCAATTTATTAAATGCCAGTTATTATTGATTGTTTAATTAGTGTGTTTATTGGTAATTATGTTTTAAATTTTCGTATTTGATTAACACTTTACTTATTCACCCCCTCTAAGTAATTTCAGAACTAAAATGGTTAGGAGCAAAAATATAATTTCCTTGGATGATTTGAAACATAATACAAGGTTGTAAATTAAAATACTTAGGGATTATCGGAGGACCCCTGTCTTCATTGGAGATGGGAGATTACTCAATCGCGTTGTACTAAGTGATCATGTGTTGTGGTTGGCTAGGAGGCAGAGTGCTTGGTTGTCTTGCACCAGAGACTGCCTCGTGGTAAGAACATACTCTTTGAGGAATTCTTGTTGCACAAGTTCATTTAGATACCACCGGAGGCTTCTACAATAGGCGGCCTTGTGGTTTTTACTGTCATGATAAGATTAGTAATGTTCTACTCTGAGAAGTACAGGGTCATCTTTAATCGATTTCGAGTGCCTTACCTTATGTTGGTCCTTGACGACACTGAAGACTTCACTGATGGGGAGCCTCAGTGAGGTGAAATGTTGTTCCACCTGAAGGCTCGGAGTGGATTTTGCGAGAGGACCAGGAACGCCTACTTCTTTAAGGTGGGCTATGGCTGATTCTGGCTACCAGCATGGGTCAGAGTCTCGTGCTGCGAGTTTTCTTTTCTCCATCGTAGCCGTGCTTAAGAGAGTGGTTAGCGGAACTCTTCATATCCTCCTCCAACTGAATGTAAGAATGGACTAGAGATAGGACATTATTCATCTGTTTAACATTATGCTTCAACAGATGTTTGTATAGGGGGTGAGAGGCGTGCAATCCGTTGTGAACAAGAGTGCAGAGACATCTTCACCGCAGTTAGAAACTTTGGCCCGTTGGCTCTGGAAGTAGCTGATGTAGGACTTGAGGTTGTCACCCTGCCTCATTTTGACTGATAGGAGGTGGTGATTGTTTTTCTTGGTCTCTCATCAAGGGGCATATTGAGTAAGAAACACCTCGGTTACCTCCTTGAAGTTACAGAGCGAATATAGTGGCAGAGAGTAGAACCAACCGATGCCACACCTTTCAGGCTAGACGAAAAGATTAGCCACATGATTGGATCATTGCGGAAGTGGACCACCATCTTGTATCGTAAGTGATTGATGTGTTGAACTGGGTCGCTCACACCAGAGTAATTGTCGAAGGTCAGAGTTTTGAACTTCTTTGAGAACTCACACTCCAAAATTTCTTCGGAGAGAAGGGAGTCAAGGATATAGTAGTTATCAGCTTTGATCCACTATGAAACTGTAGCTTTGCTTCTTGAATCTGCCTTTGGACTAGTTCATTAAGGGTTATGATGTTAGAAAACTCCTCGATCTTTTTCCGAGTCTGGCCACACTGAACTCCCATTTGGCAATGGAGAGTTAACTTCATTGTCAGAATCGTCTTCGCGTAGGAGAAGCGTTTGTCTGGACAGCCTCAGATTTGGGTTGGGGCTATTGCTCTGCATCTCTCCAACTCAGGTTCGTCCACTGGCTGAGCCTGCTCCTCGGTTTGTTGGAGAGTGTCGATATGTACCCAAAGTTAACTATTGAGTTGCATCAATGCCTCCTATTTATGAACGATGATCTCACAGTTGAAAGCTACTTACTCCCGATCGCGATCTGATCGGGCTTGTTGCTCCTTCATGTCGGCGAGCATCTAAAAGTTCTAGCTTTTTTATAGCAGCGGTTGAGTGCTAGTGGCTATCCTTAGGGATGAGGATGTTAGCCCAAAGGCCCATCACTCTAGTTTTGATGATGATTAACTCATGTTGTTATACTACTAATGATCTTGTGTTTATTAAATGTCAGATATCCAATCAAGATCTTAGTGGTATTTAGCTTCAACAAAAGATTCGAAGTCAAGCTTTGAAGCTAACACATGTTATTCAAGAGTTTGCACTTCAAGATCGCATCAAGTACTCAAAGAGGAGTCTAGCTCATGGATCATGTTTGGATCATGTCAAGATAGAGAAGAAGATTTTCAAGAGAAGATTTTCAAGAAGACTTGAGTCCTACTTTATAAGTTTATGATTTTTGTTTTAGATAAAATGTAAAGGATAGATTAGTTATGAATTGCTCAAGCTCATACACAAACAAAATTTATATATTTTTTCATGTTAAATAGTTTTAGTTTTTAGTTTAATCATTTTGGTTTTGAGTTTCAAGAATACATATATCGGTTTCATGAATAGATTTCATCAAAACAGGTTTACATGGTTTAATATGTGATTGGATTTCATCCATATACATTGTTGCTTCATATTGTTTAGATAACTTATTTTGATGTATCTAGTTCATGTATTTTAAGTTTTGTTTTTATCAAAATTTATTTTGGAGCTTATTATCAAAAACATGTATATTTCATTTACTATGTGTATTGGATCATTTTCATTCACACTATGCTTCAAATGCATTTCAATATCTTGTTTTTATATTTGTACAAGTTTTGAAAAAAACAGTTTTTCCATTTAGAAGTTGATTTTTTGGAAAATACCGATTTTGGTTTATGTCTTAATGTCTTTATCTCAAAAATAGTTTACATGTTTGTAATATGTGTTGATTCTTGATCACACATATTTGGACTTCAGAGTATTTCAATGAACTTTTTTTGTGGATTTTATGAAGATTTTTATGGGATTTAAAATGTATTTAAAAATGTTCAATATTGGGTTTGGGCTGCCTTCGGCCGACCGATCGGTCGACCGAAGCATGGTTCGGTCAACCGAACGGTTGACCAACATGCACAGAAACGTGCATGAGCCCAGAACCATTAGCTCAGTCAACCGTAGCAAGAAGACCGACCGGTCGACTGAGCGGTCGACTGACAGAGAATTTTTATTCTCTGTGCCTGGGGGCGGTCGCCCGGTCGACCGGCATCCCCAACGGTCAGAAATCTGACTGTTGGCTCGTCGACCAACAGATCATTCTGGCACCCTAACGGCTAGTTTTCTGCAGCCTATATATTTGGGTCTTTTGGGCTAGTTTATGTTAAGATTTTTACATGTTTTAAGAGCCATTTTTTCCTATCTTCAACAGAGTTTTTTCAATAAGTTTTTGAGCTTAACTTCCATATCAAAAGGGAGAGTTTTTCAAGAGTGATTCTCTTGAATTTTTCAAAAGATTTTCTGCTTTTCTCTCTAAAATCTATCTAGTTTAATCACACAAGCTTGAGCCTTTCCATTACTCTATCAATCCTCTGGGATCCTTGTTTGTAGAGTATTTGTTTGTGATCAAGAAGTGATCACAAAGTATTCCACTTTGTATTAAGGAGTTGACGTTGCGGCCTCGGTGAGCTAGCGTGTTCACGTTGTATATTATTCTTGCGGGAATAAGTGAGGGACTTGTAGGTCTAACAGTTCTTGAGGGAACTCATTGTAGGTGTTACGACACTGAGTGATCTTACAGAATCGATTATAGTGGAAATTCTTCATAATGTGAATGCGGGGACGTAGAGTAAGCGACTAAAATCTCGAAACAAATTCTCCCGTGTTTGCGATTGCTCATCTCTCTCTCTCTTTACTCACTTGTGTTTTTATATCATGCTTGTTCTTAATAGTTTTCATCTTTATATGCTTGATATTTATGTGAGCTAAATTGATAATATATACATACATACATACATACATACATACATACATACATACATATATATATATATATATATACATATATATATATATATATATATATATATATATATATATATATATATATATATATATATATATATATATATATATATATATATATATATATATATATATATATATATATGTATATGTATGCTTGGGATTGTTTTATATCTTGCATGCTCTTAATTCTTGTCAATCTTTACATGCTTGATATCGTGTATGTGCTCACACTAGTATTTAATTAAGAGAACTATAGTTGCACCTCAACTCTTAATCTACAGGAACCTTGAGGAGAAGTTCAGAGCCCTTCGCCGAGAATTTAGCTTCACTCTTTGGTTATATGTTATGTGTTAGTATAATAGTTTTAGTTTGCTTAATAGGTTTTAATTCCGCATTTTTTAGCATTATATTAGCATACACCTATTCACCCCCCTCTAGGAGATCTACAAGTGGTATCAGAGCTTGGTGCTCTTGATTTGGGTCTAGTAACCTAGAGTTAAAGATCTTATTTTTGCTAATCACAAAATTTTTGCATACACACACATAGATTCATTGCATCTTCTATGTCTGATATTCTTAACTTTGAAACTTGAAATGTTAAGATGTCCGTGTATCTCAAAGCCCTTGGTATTCATATTTATCTTGCCACCATCAAAGATTCCTATTTTATAAATGGCAAATATCATGAGGCTAATGCAAAAGACATCCATGCTTTAAAGTCAACCCTAAATGATGAATATTTATCTAGAGTTTCTAACATTGATTTGACTTTTATTGTTTGAAACACTTTTATCACTCTTGGTGAACAAGCGCCATATGACAAGGAGAGTAACTCAGATGAAGGAAGTACTACTTCCAACATGTACTACGTGGTCCAAAGTGATGACCCCCTTAAGGTAAATTTTGAATCTGAACTTGATGAAGATAATGAAATGCCATATGATGAACTTGCTATGTTTTGCCAAAAACTTGTTGAAAAATATGATCTATTAAAAGTTAAAAATGAGAAGTTGAAGAAAGAAAATAATTCTTTGTTAAAAGAAAAGATTCTTTTCAAAATGAATTTGAAATTATTTCAAAAGAAAATAAATCTTTGAAAAATCAAATTAATTTGATTTTAAAGAAAAAGAGATTGTTTTAGCGAAAAATGATTCCTTGAAAAAGAAAATTGTTTTGAAAGAAAAAGAAAATATTTCTATTTTCAAAGTGAAAAAGAATTTTTTTCTCATGCTAATATTTCTTCTTCTAAAATTAATAAAGATATTTGTATTTTGAAAAAGAATATTGATTGTTTGGGCTGCACTTTGAACCAATGTGCTATTAATCATTCTAGATTAGAATCTATGTTTCGCGAGAAACAAATTTTACATATTCATGCACATACCCCACGACATACATCTCATGCACACCATGCTCATACTCATCACACTCATATGTATGCTAGAATGTACACACATACACATTGTGACCACAAAGGCTATCTTGCAAGATTTTATTTTGATAGATTATATTCTTTAAATTTTCAAATAAAAATGTTTGGGTTCATATTGCTACTAACCCCTGTGGACCCAAAAAGATATGGGTACCAAAATTCTCACCAATTATGTTTGATGTAGGTGTGGGCTCTCATAAAATATGAGATTATTGGTGCCTTGATAGTAGATGTAATCAGAACTTGACGGATACATCATGGATGCATCGTTATCAAGAAGTTTTGGTGGGAGAACCACCTCTTTTTGGAGAAATGGAGAATAGTTCCATCGGCTTAGTAACTATCTTTATCCTCCACATTATGTTTACATATACTTTTTATTGATGATTTTTAGCATATCATATTTTGCATATTTTGATTTATATGTTTATATCATATGTTGATATGCAAATCTTGTTAAAACTTGTGTTATACATGTATAATTCTTGAGTTACACTTAATCTTCATAATTTATATTTTTTATTTCATTTGTGTACTCACTTTATGTTTGATTGTACATTGTATTGTAAGTACACCTAGAAGGGGGTGAATAGGTGTACGGCTAATTTATGAACAATAATGCGGAATTTAAAAACTAAAATGCAACACACTTAATGTAACCAACGAGTGTAGCCGAATTCCCGGTGAAGGGCTCTAGACTAACTCCTCTTGATTCCTCTGAATAAGAGTTGAGGTGCTATATGAAGCTCTCGTGGTTAAACACAAGTGAGGCACACAAATAATCACAACCAAGCATATAAGTATGATATGACAATATGAATCAATGCAAGGCACAATATAAAAGAGAGAGAGTTAGAGTCAATGGATCAAACGCAAACACTGAGATATGTTTCGAGGTTCGAGCACCCAGCTCTACGTCTCCGCCTTCATACAGAAGGATTTCCACTAACTTGTCCACACAGGACTCCCACACAGGAACCTCCACTGAGGATTTGAGGCAATACAATAACCGGAGTACACAACTCCTCTCTCAACTGAATACAACCTCTCACAGAGGCAAGGCACAACCAACACAAAATCTACCTCACACAAGAGGGGTAGGTACAAAGCCAAACAACAAATCAACCTCTCACTAGAGGGATAGGACACAAAGCCACCACTCCAAAAATTAACCTCTACACAAGAGGGATAAACAAAGTAGGAGGTTTACAACTTAGTGATCAAAAGACCACAAACCAATTTCTTTCTCACTAAAAAAAGATCCTAATAGATAGGTAGATATGATAAGCTCAAGTGAGAAAATAAAGTGTCTGGAAATGAAAACAACAAAGAAAAACACTTGGAAAATCACAAGATAGATATTGAAATAGAGATCAAAAACCAATTCCCAAATACTCTCTTTTTCTTTGAATTTTCCAACACTTTAAAACAAATGAAGATAGATCTTTTGAACCCAAAACTCTTTTGAAAACTTGCTGTTTAAACACTAGAGAAGTAGGGAATTTTTGCTCTAAAAATTCTTGTTACTACTGCAAATGGGGTATTTATAGCCCATTACAAAATCTGCCCGTTGGCTGGTAGAAAGGTCAAAATTGACCTTCCGGTCGACCGGCCGGTCGACCGGCCAACGGTCAAAAAATTGACCGTTGACCCTGCCGGTCGACCGCCCGGTCGACCGCGCCCAGAACCAGAGAGCAATGGCTCTCTGGCCGTCGACCGCCCGGTCGACCGGGCCAACCCGAGAGTGGGTTGATTTCAGTCGGTCGACCGCTCGGTCGACCGGCCTAAAAGGCTGGCCTGCGTGCACGTCCTTGTGCACGTAGGTCGACTGACTCTGGGTCCGGTCGACCGGCCCGGTCGACCGCCAGAGCCTGGCAGGGCATTTACAGAATTTAAAACTTGGGTTTTTTATTATCAAATAAATCCAATAAAATCTCTAAAAATTCACAAAAATTAGTTCTTGTATGATCTTTGAAATACAAACATGTGTGAAAAAAATTCAACACATATTTCAAACTATTTGAACTATTTTTGTGTCTTAGAAAATTTGCCGAAAACCAAATTCTGTATTTTCCAAAACTAGGATTTTTTAAATGAAAAATCGTTTTGTCCAAAACTCATCCAAATACAAAAACATGATATTGAAACAACATTAAGGCATATAGTATATGAATATAATCCAATATACATATAAAGATATATATCAATGTTTTTGACATTAAATCCGAAAATAAGTTTTGTTTAAATACCAAAACTCCATGCTCATGATATAGACTATCAAACTAAGTTTGTTTAAATAGTTGAAGTATAGATGTATATAGAACAAATCTAATATACATTAAACCATGTAAACGTGTTGATTCTATCTATTCATGAAAACTAAGATCGGTTAAACCAAAAATCGAAAATTAAAACATGAAACTTAGACAGATGTGTGTGTTGTGAACTTGAGCATATCACGCTATCTAATCTTTAACAATGGATCTAAACTATAAACTAAATAATGTACCGAAGTCTTCTTATAGAGCGCCGTCTCCAAGTCGACTTGATCCAAACGTGATCTACCGAGCTTGACTCCAAATGAGTGCTAGATTTGAACTTGACGCTCGGGCTCTTAAATCACCATATGAAAGCTCCAAAACACCTTGGTTGAAGCTAATCACCTACTTAAAAGTACACCTAGAGGGGGGTGAATAGGTGTACGGCTAATCTAATGAAATAAATGAGGAAATTAAAACTAATTGCGACTACACTTAATGCAACCAACGAGTGTAGCCGAATTCCCGGTGAAGGGCTCTGGACTAACTCCTCTTGATTCCTCTGAATAAGAGTTGAGGCGTTATATAAAGCTCTCGTGGTTAAGCACAAGTGAGGCACACACACAAAAAACAAGCATATAATAGATATATGACAATATGAATGATGAAAGGCACAAAAGTAAATAGAGAGAGTTAGAGTCAATGGATCAAACGCAAACAACAAGATGTGTTTCGAGGTTCGAGCACCCAGCTCTACGTCCCCGCCTTCACCGAGAAGGATTTCCAATCCACTAACTTGTCCACCTAGGACTCCCACACAGGGAACCTCCACGAGGATTTGGGACAATACAACCGGGAGTACCGAACTCCTCTCTCAACCAATACAACCTCCACCGAGGCAACACAAACACCACCTCACACAAGAGGGGTAGGCCCTTAGCCAAACAATCACAAATCAACCTCACCAAGAGGGATACAAAAACCAACTCCACCTCTCACTAGAGGGAGCATACCACAACCTCAACCTCTACCAAAGAGGGAGCAAACCACCACTCCAAATCAACCTCTACCAAAGAGGGATACAACAAATCAAGGTGGGTACAACAAAGTGGTATATCTCAACAACAAACCAATTTTCCCACAAATAAATGATCCTATAGAATAGGATAGGAGATATAACTCAAGTGTGGAAAACCAAGAGTTTGGAAACAAAAACACAAAGAAAAGTACTTGGGAAAACAACTTGTATTTGATAGAAATGAAGAACTAAGCAAATATCCCAAATCCAAATTTTCTTTGATTTTTCCAAACCCTAAAAAACAAAACAAAGATAGATCTTTTGAAGCTCTAAAACACTTTTGAAATCTTGTATAAACACTTAAGAAAGTAGGAAATTTTCTCTTTTAAAAACCTTAGCCAAAACCCTAAAGAAATGGGGTTTAAATAGGCCTCCAAAGAAACTAGCCGTTGGGCTGATCTGTCAGCCTTGGCGGCTGGCGGTCGACCGCCAACGGTCAAATTTTTGACCGTTGGAGGCTAGCTGGTCGACCGCCCGGTCGACCGTCCCAATCCAGAAAGCAAATGCTCTTTGGCCGGTCGACCTTACGGTCGACCGTCCAAGCCTTACGGTCGACCGGTCGGTTGACCGCCCCCACCCGAGAGTGGGGTACTTGCAGTCGGTCGATCGCTCGGTCGACCGGCCAAAGTGGCTAGCCAGCATACACGTTTTGTGCACGTCGGTCGACCGACAGAGCCTGGCAGGCAGCATTAAGGGACTGAAAACTTGGGTTTTTAATATTCTATAAAATCCCATATAAACTCTAAAAATCCACAAAAATAGTTTCTAACATTATATTTGATATACAAACATGTGTGAAAAATTTCAACACATATTTCAAACTATTTGAACCATTTTTGTGTAATAGAAATTATGCCGAAAACCAAAACCTGTATTTTCCAAAACTTGGATTTTTCATATGAAAATTCGTTTTGTCCAAAACTCAACCAAATACAAAAACATGATATTAAACAACTTTTAGGCAAGTTGCATATGGACATAAGTCCAATATACATGAAACATATATATATCCATGTTTTTTACTTTAAATACGAAAATACGTTTTGTTAAAACACAAAACTCCAAACCCATGAATAGGCATATCAAAATAAGTTTGTCTAAGATATGAAGCATGCATGTATATAGAACATATCTAATATACATTTAAACAATGTAAACTTGTTTTGAACCTATCTATTCATGAAAACCAATATCGGTTAAACCAAAAACCGAAAACCAATATCCAAAACATAAAACGTGTGTGTCTTGTGAACTTGAGCATATCACACTATTCTAATCTTTACAAATGGATCTAAAAACTAAACTAAACACAGTACCGAGGTCTTCTTGATGAACTCCGTCTTCAAGTCGACTCGATCCAAACTGTGATCCACCGAGCTTGACTCCAACGAGTGCTATATACGAACTTGATGCTCGGGCTCTTGAATCACCATGTGAAAGGCTTCAAAACTCCTTTGTTGAAGCTAATCACCTACTAATATCTTGATTAAGAATCTGAAATTAAACATCACAAGATTATTAGTAAACATAACTACATGAGTTAATCATCATCAAAACTAGAGTGGAAGGCCTCTGGGCCAACAATCTCCCCCTTTTTGATGATGACAAAACTCATGGAGTTATATATGCATGGATTAAAGTTAAGCTTAAAAGAAGCTCCCCCTTAACTCATGCATAGCAAATAAGCAAATAAATATATGCAATGAATTATAAACATGGCAATGCATAAATATGCATAAAATAAAACAAGCTCTTGATACCAAATACAAAAACATGCTCTTGATACCAAATTGAAATGCATCAACATGCATAAATAAAACAAGCTCTTGATACCAATTAAAACAAGCTCTTGATACCAATAAAAAAATCAAACTAACCAAACTATGTTCTTAAAACAAACACTCTTGATACCAATACATGATACCAATATAAAAACATGCATAGTCATAAAAAACATGCATATAAACTCAAATTCTTCTCCCCCTTTTTGTCAATCATCAACAAAGGGGTCCAAGTAAACAATAAAACATATTCTTCATATATCAATATACGTGAACCATGATACCAATAGAAAGATAATCAATATAAAAATTCTTGTTATCAATGATACCAATTGAAAGAAATAAATCAATAGTACCAATTGAAAGTAAACAAAATCTTGATACCAATTGTAAATATTTTTCATTTTGAACATATGATACCAAATTAAAATCTATTTTTTTTATCATAAAGTATGAGAGTGGAAATCAAAGGTAAACTAAATACCAATTGAAAGATAAAATACGAATTTTCTCCCCCTTTATGAAATACCAAATAAGACGATGCATAAGCTTGTATAAAGATACCAATTGAAAACTAATCAATTGAAACATGATAGACATTAAGAAACAAACTTAGCATAATTAAAATTTGTGCTCAAAAATATAGAGATATAGTAAGCACAAATAAAACATATATGAGTATACAAAAGAATATCAATATTGATACCAATTGAAAAAGTCCAATGATACCAATTGAAACAATAATAAGATCAAGTGTATAACTCATATAACCTACCACCCATTTCATGCACATGTTTAAAATGATTTTCAATAAAGAGCATACAAGGCATGGTCTCCCAACCAAACGCCCTTAGAAGGTAGGGGTTTTCAAAAATAGGTTTGAAAATAGAGTATGTTTGAAAACTCTACCATAACGAAGAATACCGCAACTAGTTAAAAGGAAAAACTTGTAAACTAGTACGAAACCCTTCAAGCAAGGAATAAAACAAAATTGTATTTCATGAAAAACATGTAGATCACATTATCACTAAAATACTCAAAGTCCATAAAGCTCATATCATACTTATGAAAATACAATCATGAGAAACATTTAAATGAACTGAGTGTACAAGCGTAATGTGAAACACATAATCATGAAACTAGTCAATTAAGCTCAAAATTCCTTAAAACATGAAAACATGAAAATCATGAAAATTTAATTTTTGACGATTTTCATTAAAAAGCAATTTATACTTCAAGGCATATGTATGTTCTGACAAAATGAGAAGTATACATACATATCCCTAAACACAATTGAGTCCATAATAAAGATTTGCATGAAAAGCAAATGACTCAAGGGGTATATATGTATATCTTAAGGTTTGACCAAATAGACATATACATGAAGTGAAAACACATGATCATAAAACATATCCAAGATGGGGATTACAAGTTAAAATGCATGAATAATCAAAACTAGGCTTATACTAGTACATTTAACAAGCACAAATGAGCATGTAAGTACAAACATATAAAAGTCTATTTGTGGCTCACTAGATGTATAAGTATATATCCAAGTTTTAATGAAAACTAACATCCAAACATGTAATCAAATCATGAAGCATAAAACGAGACATAAACCAACATGATAAACATAAATATGATCATTATATAAATACACATGTTATTAGAACTATGATATACATAATAGCTAAACAATGGTGAGAACACAACATATGCGTCCATATAAACATGGGTGATCTCAAATGCTATACATGCATGTCAATGATCTAATAATCATGGCATTATCATAATAATCTATAAACATCAAAACATGCTAATGATGAATAAAATGAAAAGCATGTAAATATAAACGGGAGTTAGAAATCGATACCAAAACCGATGAAGGCACCTCTCTAGTTCTCCAAACCAAGGTTGTCCTCCCACCAAAACTCCCTTGAAAGTGATGCATCTAAATTGTCCTCATATAGCTCGAAACGCATCCATTTCAAGGCACCATCACTCTCACGTCATGCGAGAGCCCACACCTACATCAAATACAATAGGGGTGGTCTTTGGTACCCACACTCTTTTGGGTCCATGGGGGTTAGTACCTTTTCTAACCCAAACAAATTTATTTGCTAAATTTTCATCATGTATACGATCATAGCAAAACTTAGCAAGATGGCCCTTACGTCCTCAATGTGTACAAGTGTACATATGAGCATACATCGTGTTATGGTTGTGAGCATGAGGAGCATGTGTATGCCGTGTATGGTGTGCATGCAAAGATGAAATTTGTTTCTTGCGAAACATGGATTCTAAACGTGTATGGTTCTGGGCACAATGGCTCAAAGTGGAGCCCAAACAATCAACATTCTTCTTTAACAATTTTATATCATTTTCAATGTTAGAAGAAGTGGAGCATACAAAAGGTAAGCTAGATGGAACTACCCTAGCATGGCAAACATGTGAATCAATATCATTTTTCAAAGATCTATTTTTCTTTAAACAAATTCTAAATCCTTTGAAATAGAATCAATTTTGTTTTTCAAAGAAATATTCTCTTTTACTACAAAATCAAGTTTTGAAGTAATAGCTTTATTTTTCTTTAAAATTTCATTACAATCATTTTTAGATTTCAAAAAATCATTTTCCTTTAGGGCAAGGTCTAGTTGAGATTTAAGTGAGTCACGTTCACTAGAAATCTCTTCCTTCTCTTGCAAAACCAAATCAAGTCTTGAACATAAATCCTTATTTTCTTTATTAAGTTCAAAACTCTTCTTTTTCAAAAGATTATATTTTTCCAATAATTTTTCACAAACAATGGATAGTTCTTCATTCAAGGCATTGGCATCAATATAATCATTACTAGAAGAACTAGCATCATCATCATCTAATTGAGATTCCGAATATACCTCAAGGGAGTCATTCCCTTGGACCATATAGCATTGTTGCTCGATTCTCCACTAGATTCATCCTCCATTTGAATTGGCAATTGAAGCTTGGAGGAGGTCAACGTGTTCCACACTGCAAAGGCGGAATCACAGTTAGAAACAAGCATAAGATATTCTTTGTTAAGCGTGCTTCTAAGAGCCTCAAGGGCTTGTGCATTGGCCTCTATATGCTTGCTATAATTAGAGAAGGATTTCTTGGTAATAGCAAGGTAAACATGCAAGCTTAGGGTTTTCAAATACATGGACATCCTAAATTTTCACATGTCAATGTTGGTGACATCAAATATGGGAGGTGACAAGCAATCCATGAGTGTGTGTAAACAAATAGTGTACAAATGCAAATGATAGATTAGCTAACCAAGATCACACTCCTAGGTGGTTAAACCAAATATCAGGAGCGTAGGCTCTGATACTAATTGAAAGTACACCTAGAGGGGGGTTGAATAGGTGTACGGCTAATCTAATGAACTAAATGCGAAAATTAAAACTAATTGCAACTACACTTAATGCAACCAACGAGTGTAGCCGAATTTCCGGTGAAGGGCTCTGAACTAACTCCTCTTGATTCCTCTGAATAAGAGTTGAGGCGCTATATAAAGCTCTTGTGGTTAAGCACAAGTGAGGCACACACAAACAAACCAAGCATATAATAGATAAATGACAATATGAATGATGCAAGGCACAAAAGTAAAGAGAGAGAGAGAGAGTTAGAGTCAATGGATCAAACGCAAACAACAGATGTATTTCGAGGTTCGAGCACCCAGCTCTACGTCCCCGCCTTCACCGAGAAGGATTTCCAATCCACTAACTTGTCCACCTAGGACTCCCACACAGGAACCTCCACCGAGGATTTGGGGCAATATAATCGGAAGTACCGAACTCCTCTCTCAACCAATACAACCTCCACTGAGGCAACACAAACACCACCTCACACAAGAGGGGTAGGCCCTTAGCCAAACAACCATAAATCAACCTCACCAAGAGGGATACAAATACCAACTCCACCTCTCACTAGAGGAAGCACACCACAACCTCAACCTCTACCAAAGAGGGAGCAAACCACCACTCCAAATCAACCTCTACCAAAGAGGGATACAACAAATCAAGGAGGGTACAACAAAGTGGTATATCTCAACCACAAACCAATTTTCCCACAAATAAATGATCCTATAGAATAGGATAGGAGATATAGCTCAAGTGTGGAAAACCAAGAGTTTGGAAACAAAAACACAAAGAAAAGTACTTGGGAAAACAACTTGTATTTGATAGAAATGAAGAACTAAGCAAATATCCCAAATCCAAATTTTCTTTGATTTTTCCAAACCCTAAAAAACAAAACAAAGATAGATCTTTTGAAGCTCTAAAACACTTTTGAAATCTTGTATAAACACTTAAGAAAGTAGGAATTTTTCTCTTTTAAAAACCTTAGCCAAAACCCTAAAGAAATGGGGTTTAAATAGGCCTCCAAAGAAACTAGCTGTTGGGCTGATCTGTCAGCCTTGGCGGCTGGCGGTCGACCGCCCGGTCGACCGCAACGGTCAAATTTTTGACCGTTGGAGGCTAGCGGTCGACTGCTCGGTCGACCGTCCCAATCCAGAGAGCAAATGCTCTCTGGCCGGTCGACCGCTCGGTCGACCGTCCAAGCCTTACGGTCGACCGGTCGGTCGACCGCCCCCACCCGAGAGTGGGGTACTTGTAGTCGGTCGACCGCTCGGTCGACCGGCCCAAGTGGCTGGCCAGCGTGCACGTTTTGTGCACGTCGGTCGACCGGTACGGTCGACCGGACCCGGTCGACCATCCCGGTCGACCATCCCGGTCGACCGACAGAGCCTGGCAGGCAGCATTAAGGGACTGAAAACTTGAGTTTTTAATATTCTATAAAATCCCATATAAACTCTAAAAATCCACAAAAATAGTATCTAACATTATATTTGATATACAAACATGTGTTAAAAATTTCAACACATATTTCAAACTATTTGAACCATTTTTGTGTAATAGAAATTTTGTCGAAAACCAAAACCTGTATTTTCCAAAACTTGGATTTTTCATATGAAAATTCGTTTTGTCCAAAACTCAACCAAATACAAAAATAGGATATTAAACAACTTTTAAGCATGTTGCATATGGACATAAGTCCAATATACATGAAACATATATATATCCATGTTTTTGACTTTAAAGACGAAAATACATTTTGTTAAAACACAAAACTCCAAACCCATGAATTGGCATATCAAAATAAGTTTGTCTAAGATATGAAGTATGCATGTATATAGAACATATCTAATATACATTTAAACAATGTAAACTTGTTTTGAACCTATCTATTCATGAAAACCAATATCAGTTAAACCAAAAACCGAAAACCAATATCCAAAACATAAAACGTGTGTGTGTTGTGAACTTGAGCATATCACACTATTCTAATCTTTACAAATGGATCTAAACACTAAACTAAACACAGTACCGAGGTCTTCTTGACGAACTCCGTCTTCAAGTCGACTCGATCCAAACTGTGATCCACCGAGCTTGACTCCAACGAATGCTATATATGAACTTGATGCTCGGGCTCTTGAATCACCATGTGAAAGGTTTCAAAACTCCTTTGTTGAAGCTAATCACCTACTAATATCTTGATTAAGAATCTGAAACTAAACATCATAAAATTATTAGTAAACATAACTACATGAGTTAATCATCATCAAAACTAGAGTGGAAGGTCTCTGGGCCAACACTACTAATATCTTGGTTAATTATCTGAAACTAAATATCACAAGAATATTAGTAAACTATAACTACATGAGTTAATCATCATCAAAACTAGAGTGGAAGGCCTCTGGGCCAACATGTATATCATAGTATTGATGATTCTTGCATGATTATAGATATATCATGTTTTAGAAAAAAGAATTTCATGCATGTTTTGATTTTTGAGCTTTATTATTTTTATCTTCATGAATATGTTATTCACATGAATATTGAGCACTGATCTTTATGTTTACTCATGACTTTGTTTTTATGAGCTCATTTATGTGCTTTATAGATCTAGAGTGTTAATTTTTATGTAATTAGCATGTTTCATGAGATATATGATTTGATTTCATATTTGAAGGATCTTTAACTAGTTTTCAAAACTATTTTAAACAAGTTTTTTATTCTTCACTTGGTAGTATTTGCATTCTATAATTATTTTTTAAACTTTAATTTTTTAAAACTTCTACCCTATAAGGGGGTTGGTTAAGCGATCATGCCTTGTGTGTCTTAATGAATATTTTTTTAACTTGTTCATGATAGGGTGGATGATATGAGTTAGACACATGATTCCCATGTCATTTTATTTTTATATACTCATTCAAGTTTTTCTATATATATGTGCTTTAAAATTCAAGTGAAACTTTCATTGACATACATACATATATATATATGATTGATTGTGCTTGTTTTACATTAATCATATTTGTTTTATAGCACGAATTGATTTTATGCTAAGCTTGATTTTACTTCAAAACATTTGCTTTTTGTTTCCATCAAGCTTATGCATTAGTTTTGTGATTATTTCAAAGAGGGAGAAAAATTCTTTTACTTAAAATGATTTCATGTTTATGTTTATCTATAAAATAATATTTATGTTTATCCACAAGTGGTATCCACAAGTGGTATATCAATTTTTTTATTTCAAGAAATATCAAAATTTATTTAAGAAGTTTATAAGTACTATCACAATTTGTTTATTTGATTTCATGTGCTACAAAAATTTTGTTTTGGTTGATTACAAATGATACTAAAATTTGTTTTAATTGGTTTTTAAAATTTATTTTGACATGTCTTGCTTATATGCAAGGGGAGCTTAACATCTCATTTATATATAGATTCATGATGAGTGTAGTATATAAAGAAGAATTGATCTCTTTACTTTATATGGTACACGTGTGTCGGTAAGCTTAACATCTCCCTCTATGCATTGTATATTATGCTTATATGCATTAGCGTTTAATCATCCCTTCTCCATATATGCATGTATGCAGGAAGAGTTAACTTTGTGTCTCTCATCTCCATAGATTTATATCGCACATACATTTATCTTATTTTCTTTAGCCCTTTATTAATGAATTGACAAAAAGGGGGAGAGAAATTTAGAGTGAGTTTATATATGTATGTTTAATATTTTTATTTATACATATATGTTTATGTTTATTTAATATTTTGTTTATACACTTTTATTGAATATCTATATGTTTTATTGTTGTGCATGAGTAAAAGGGGAGCTCTATGAAGTTTCTCTTTAATTCATATATATATAACTCCATGAGTTCTGTCATCATCAAAAAGGGGAGATTGTTAGCCCAAAGGCCTATCACTGTAGTTTTGATGATGATTAACTCGTGTAGTTATAGTACTAATAATCTTTTGTTTATTAAGTTTTAGATATCTAATCAAGATCTTAGCCGGTGTTTATCTTCAACAAAAGATTCGAAGTCAAGTTTTGAAGCTAACTCATGTTGGTTCAAGAGCTTGCACTTCAAGATCGCATCAAGTACTGAGGAGTCTAGCTCATGGATCATGTTTGGATCAAGTCAAGATGGAGAAGAAGATTTTCAAGAAGACTTGAGTCCTAGTTTATAAGTTTAAGATTTTTATTTTAGATAAATGTAAAGAATAGATTAGTTGTGGATTGCTCAAGCTCATACACACACACAAAATTTATATATTGTTTTCATATTAAATAGTTTTATTTTTAGTTTAACCGTTTTAGTTCTGAGTTTCAAAAATACATATATCAGTTTCACGAATAGATTTCATCAAAATAAGTTTACATCGTTTAATATGTGTATTGTATTTCATCCATATACATTGTTGCTTCATATTGTTTAGATAACTTATTTTGATCATATACATTGTTGCTTCATATAGCTTAGATAACTTATTTTGATGTCTCTGTCTCTACTTCATGTATTTTAAGTTTTGTTTTTATCAAAACTTATTTTTGAGCTTATTGTTAAAAACAAGAATTTTTCATTTACTATGTGTATTGGATCATTTTCATACACACTATACTTTAAATGTGTTTCAATATCTTATTTTTGTATTTGTAAAAGTTTTGGAAAAATCGATTTTTTCATTTAGAAGTTGATTTTTGGAAAATATCAATTTTGTTTTATGTCTTAATGTCTTTACCTCAAAAATATTTCAGATGTTTGTAATATGCGTTGATTCTTGATCACTCATATTTGGACTTCAAAGTATTTCAATGAACTTATTTTTGTGAATTTTATGGGGATTTTTATGGGATTTAAAATGT